>VZTD01005474.1:2805126-2933061 GCA_013397725.1 Rhagologus leucostigma | reverse complement strand
GGGGGATCCGCTCTCCGTAGCAGGAAGTTAAATCGGGAACACGGGGTCACAGAGAGCCGCCAGGATCAACCAGTCCCACTCCTGGCCCTGCACAGCACCATCCCCAAGAGTCACACCATGCGCCTGAGAGCACTGTCCAAACGCTTCTTGAACTCTGTCAGGTTCCAGTTCCCAAACACCTTCTGGGTGAAGAACCTTTTCCTGATATCCAACCTAAACCTCCCCTGACACAAACTAAGGCCTTACCTTCGGGTCCTGTCACTGGGCACCACACAGAAGAAATCGGTGCCTGCCTCTCCTTTTCCGCTCACGAGGAAGTTGCAACTGCAACGAGGTCTCCCCTCAATCCCCTCTAGGCTGGAGACCAAGTGACCTCAGCTGCTCCTCATACAGCTTCCCCTCAAGGCCCTTCACCACATTTGTAGCCCTCTTTTGGACAGTCTCTAATAGAATGACAGAAGAAGACTCTCAGAATATTCTGGAGTTGGAAGGGATCCACAAGGATCATCAAGTCCAACTCTAGCTTGAATGGGATCCCAGAAAGTTATTTTCTGCAACAGGCAGCTCAGGTGCAAATGGTGCAGGTAGAGCAAAGATCAGAGCTTCTGCTACTGTTCTTAACTTTCTGGTGTTATGAGGGATTTGGGGGTTGTGCTCTGACAGATTATTCAGCTTTCACCATAGGTGTCTAGAGGGACCAGCCTTCATTAATAAGCTCTGCTGGGCATCATGGTCTATATAAACCACAGCGTCTGCTTGTGGCCTCTGGGCTTTTTGACCAGAGCCTCTGTGGTGAAGTGTTTAATGCCCCTGCCACTTTTTCTAAATATCAGGGCATGTAAAAGCTTCTCTGTGGATACATTTTTGGAGATATATCTGTAAGCTGCTCTCATGTCTAAAACCCAAAATAATTATTCAGTGTCAGTGACAATAAAATCCCATCTTGAAGAGTTTCAGAAGTCCTAGACCATCTAGTTAAAAAGACTAAGGACTAGAAGGACTAAAAATTAGTGAAAGAATTCCTGAGGATGTGACCTAAAGCAATACAGAATTTTTTGAGTCTCAAATCAAGGCAATTGAAGCCTAGAAACTGGTTAAGAGCATGAATTAGGTTATAAAGGGTTTCTTTTTAAGGATCCTTTT
This sequence comes from Rhagologus leucostigma, assembly GCA_013397725.1. Classification (NCBI taxonomy): domain Eukaryota; kingdom Metazoa; phylum Chordata; class Aves; order Passeriformes; genus Rhagologus; species Rhagologus leucostigma. The sequence goes on along the minus strand of VZTD01005474.1, from coordinate 2,931,918 downwards.
GTTTCCTGTATGGCCTAAATTTTTTTTTTTTTTTTTTTGCTGTGCATGCATTGCATGACTATTTCAGAATAATTTTTCTTCTGTGTGGAAAAATTCCTTTCTAGACACCCTCTTTATGAAAGGCTACAAAAATGCTGTGTGCATTTTCACTTACCAGTCTCTCAAATGTGACCGACCATTGCTGAATTCTGTGTTAAAATAGACTGCATCAAGCAAAAAACACTTTTCAGTATGTTTTTTTCCCGGTATCCCAAAACCAGACCAAGACTTTCAAGAAGTCGCTCTGCTCTGTTACATCTTGAGGTGTTTTTCTCCCCCCCACTGTATTAGAGAATCTTCTTCTCTTCCCAGTGGCTTTTTGATTCAGACACAGTATTTGACTTGTGTGCTCTACAGTTTCCATTCAGAGCTGGGCATGGAGGTGGGATTTTTGAGGGTCAGTAAGCCTGAAGTAAATGGAAATTAAATTTACAGCAACATTCATCTGTAACTTGCAGTTACTTCGTTGGGCTGGTGTTGTCTTCAGAAGAGGGGAGGCAGCATGATAGGTAGGTAGGTAGGTAGGTAGGTAGGTAGGTAGATAGATAGATAGGTAGATAGATAGATAGATAGATAGATAGATAGATAGATAGATAGATAGATATGTCCCATCCTACAATGGCTTTTCATCTAATTATGATCTTGAATTTGAAAGCTCCACTGGACTGGGACTAAAGGATTTGCTGCTTCTGTTTGCCTTCCACCAAAAGCTGCAGGTGAAAGCTAGAGGGCAGCTGACAACAGCATCTCTGTGGAGCACGAGGAGGGTACTCATTCACTCCAGAACCAAGAGAAATCACGTCATTCCCTAAAATTTGTTGAAAGCAAAATGGCACCATTCCTACTGCAGAAATCATCCCTGCCCAGGGACTAAGTGGGCTTCTTTTGGCAAGGTAACAGTGGAGAAGAGGGTGGTAGTAATGAGGAAAAGTGGGTCTTACTCTTGCTGTTCTTTTATATACAATTCAGGGCAATTCAGCCTTTCCAGTTAACCAGCATGTTGCCCTCTGAGCTTCAAGTTTGAATACTTTACAGGTTGGCAAGACTTTCTGGATGGGCCTTTTCTCCTTGAACGAGACCTGCTGAAAAAAACCTACTGCTTCTCTCAACAGCTGCAGTTTGTTCCTGCATCTGTGTCTTACAAGCCCAATTCATTCAAGTGATTGATTGCTTAACACCCCTTTCCCCCCACCCCTTTTTCCCTTACTTAGCAGACCTATTTGCTTGGATGTCCCATTTGAAGTGTGATATGTTGTGTTTTGATCTGAGAGATGGAAGAAAGTGAAAGCTCTCTCTGCCACAATGTCTTTTGGAAGTTGTCATGCCCCCTGTGTTCTCAGACCTCTGGTATGTTTCCATTTGTGCAGGTACCTTCTGATACACAGCTACGAAGCTGTGTGATCATCTTGGCTGACGACTTCCAGGATTTTATCCTTTGCAACAATTTAATAGCCATTTGGTATAACAACAGTGCTCATTCAGAATTTACTGAGATGTTTTGCTGGGCTTTTCTGGTGCTTCTTGTACTACTGTTAGCACATTTTTACACCCTCATCTTCGTGGTATTGGTGGACTGAAAATCTCATTCCCCATCACCATCTCTTTTGGGGTTGATCTGCTGAGAAAGGTTATTCCTGCATCGCAGTTACCTACATTGCAGTATTTTTCTGTATCTGTGCACTGCAGGTTTTAGATCCTTGATCCAGGTTTCCTGCGCTACCATCAACTCTCTTAAGGCAGATGACTTTACACCTACCTCAAAATTTTAGCTGGAGTATAAACAGTGAGGCTGCTAATCTGTTTAAAGATGTTGTGGTTTAGCAGAGCTTGTGTTTTAGTTAAGGAAAAAAAATCCACCAAGACTAGTAAGAAGAACTTACAGTGCTAATTCTTGGGGTTTTGGATCTTTATTAATCTCTAGGAGTTCTACTTTGACCTTTGTTTTGCCTTCTGGATTTAAAAATAAACCCTGTCCTCTTGAAAATTTTATCTGTGAGCTGTTAAGCGTCTCTAACAGCTAGGCCCATCAGTTCATGTAGGAAGTATCTGATATTTGTTAGTACCGTGCAAATACAACAAGGTGCTCTTTTTATCTCTTAACGCCCCTTGTATAAATGATCTTGGAACAGATGTACTTGCTTTATAAAGCAGCGTGCTGAAGTACACGCAGTGGAAAGGGAAATAATTAGAGCGTGTGCTGGCAGGGGCGTGATTTGTGATGGCTGCGATGCTGAGCAGGGAAACCTGCCCTCAGCAGGAGCCCCTCCAAGAGCCTCCATCTTTATCACTCGCTGCCTTTTTCACTGCTTTGGAAAACGGCAAGATTAGGAATAATGTAAAAGTCAGTTTGACAACAGTGAAGATAGCATCTGTCAACTCTACATCATGGAGGCAGAAAAAATGGTTTTGCAAATCCGCCGCCTGTCTCCTGCTGTAGAAGTTGTAGGCCCTAGTCCCTGCTTTGTGAGGGGAGAGCTCAGTGGCCTGCAATGTTGGTGGTGCATGGCACCACTGGTAATTTTTTTATGAGCAGCTTTTTCCTCATTGGTCACTGAAAGCAGCCAGTGATGCCTCCTTCTTCCTTCCTCCTTGCAGGGCCAGGTTCATGCGGACAGTCTGGAAGTGATTGCTTCTGCAGTTACCTGCAGATACTTGGAGTCAAACACTCGTCTGCTTATACCTTCTGGTAAACAACAGCACTGAGGCACAGCAGAAGTGTTTTTCAGGGTGTGCATCTTTTGGCTGCACCAGGGTTCCTCCCAAATGACACCAAGCACTATCAGGGTCCTTTGTTGCTCACCAACCACTTTGAGTTTGCTCCACTGGCTTCAACATAAGTGTGAAGTCCTGGTCACTGCACACCACCCCGCCCCGTGGGTCTGTGACCCAAACTCATTCACGGTCCAGCTTCCCTGAGCACAGCTGTGGGATTTTGCTCCCTGTCATTCGTGTGATGAAGCTCATGGTTCTGTTGTGTAAATATCTCAAAGGCTGCCTAGCACAAAACCAGCACCCTGTCTGCTCTTCCAGTCTGCAAGCCCACAGAGGCAGTTTCTTCTAAGGTCGTCTTTTTTGACATCAGTTGTAATGCAGCGATGTGTGCTGTCAAATGGTCTAACTTGGATTTTTCTCCCTTTATGTAACAGAAATTACCTGTCAATTTTTTCTTATTGTTATGTTTCCTTTGACAGCCTTATTCCATGTTTTGGTGACAAGGGGGCAAGAAACCAGTTTTGTTTCTGTGTTTAGAAATAAATGCAGTATTCCTAGAGCCCAGGCTAAAATGTAATACATTTGACATTTCCACATAGAGACGTATTACTCCTCACCACACACTGCACTTCACAAAGCAAGAGGTGTCTGAGAAGAAGAAAACCAAATGAAAGTGAGGACTCCTGCTATTACGAGCTCCTAATGAGCTGTTGTTTCTCACCAACAGCTGTAAAATGGACTCTGAAGACCAAATCAATTAGTGAAGGGAAAATATGTAAGGAGGGGAGAGTATATGGGGAAGAAATGGATCTGGGTGGATCCCATCTGTGTGGTAGGGGCGTTCTGCTCCATGGGACCAACTCCTGCTGCTCTTCCGTGTTTTCCTTTGCCTTTCCCGGGCTTGTCTCAGCCAGGGCTATTTTCAGCCATGTCTATCCTTCCCGGCTTCTTTCCTGTCCCCAGGCTCTGCAGGATACATCTCCCTTCACAACAGGCAGAATGAAAAGGAGCAAACATTTCTTTGTTCTGAGTCTGTCCCTTCCGCATCTTTGTGGTAACTTCCCAGAGGCAGGAAAATTGGCCTGCCACTCTGTATGGGAGCAGCTTCCCTTGTCTCAGCTGCCTTAGCACACAGGCTTGCTCTGGAGCAGCAGAATGCTGGGGGCAAGTGGATGAGGGCTTGTCCAGGTCAGTCAAGCAGACTCTGCTGAAATCTGTTGAAGTCTGTAAAGAGGTAATGCCAACAAGCCTCAAATAAAGTCCAGGCCTGGGAATGCTGCCTGACTTGGCAGAATTGAAACCCTGGAATAAGAAAATGTTCCCTATGCTGTGCTCAGCTGCTGCAGGAGAGGGGGAAACTCAGCCTCTCTCCACATTCCTCTTCTTCTGTGGTTGTGGACAGCTTGTGCTTCTACAGGTTCAAAACACAACTTGTCTTTGGGGCATATTTGCACAGCAGAGACAAAAAGCAGACCTATATTCAAATTATGGAACTGATTTCCTCGTTAAGATGGGGCAAATTTGTTGCACAGGAGCCACACATTTGTTGGGCATTATGCTTCCCTTTATAATCAGTTTAGCTGCAAGCTGGGCAGTGCTGGTATCCTTGATTTATAGCAGAAGCCAGGTCTTTTTTGTTGCTTTCAAGGTTTCCTGACATTCCTTTGCAACCTCTGCAGAGCTTCAGAGTGCAGAAACACTATGCAGAATTACACAGAGTATTCTGAGCTGAAAGGGACCCACAAGGATAATTGAGTCTAACCCTCAAGTGAATGGCCCATATAGGGATTGAACCCACTCACAGAGTCCTGCTGCACTTGGGTACACCTGATACAACAAGAGCCTTGTGGAACTGTCATGGGCTCTGTGAGCTGACATCACAGCTGAGTTTCTGAGAGCACTGACACAGAGCTGACTTGTTTTTGCTGTGGTGAAATGCTGCTCCTTGTCACATGGAATGATGTTAAGTAAGTTCTGGAGGGAAAAAAAAGGTTACTTTTATCCTTTTGCTACCTTTTCTCTCTTACTCTGGCCAGGGTAGCTGTCACCTCTGATAGAGCAACTGCACCAACCTCCACAGGGATTTGAGTGTCTTGTGTTTCAACAATACACTGGTGGTGGTTTGTCCATTCCAGGTAAATACACCCTCCCATCTGGCTTGCATTCCTGTCACTTCATACTTGTTTTAGTGATTTCCAGATGATGCATCTCAGGCTGGTTCACTGTGCTGAATTTGGGCTCTTTGCTAAGGACAGCGGTATTTGGTGGAGTCTCAGGTTTAGGACACCTGACTTCAGCCCACACTGAAGGTTGACCTTGTGGATACATCCCTGGTTGCATGCAGGGGACATGCTGAGGTCGAGGGAAAACACTCTGAATTTCCTCTCCTGCCCTGCGTTTTTGCCTGTGGGCCCTAGGACAGTGTCCACGAGGGGCTATGGGGAGCAATGGAATCTGTGTAAGGGCTTTACATGGCCTTCATATCTTGGGAAAAAATTGACCCAGCCCTTGTTAAGGGTTAATCTCTTTTTTAAAATCAGCTCACACAGAGGGGCTGTTAAAACTTTAAACAACTTTAATGTGAGCTCATACAGGCTCATGGCTGACGGGTACAGGCTGTGGTTGAAACATCTGGCTCCCCACCAATTCCTGGCAGCCTGGATGAGCCCCTTGGCAGAGATATTTGTCACAGACAACTTCTGAAAGAGAAATAAATGAATCCATCTGGTGAGTTCTGGCGGGGAGGAGGAGAGGGAAAAGGAGGGAAAGCAGATGGCATTATCTGTGCAGCGAGGGAAGGAAGATGAAGTCCAAAAGTGGAGATAGAAGGAGCAGGGACTCATCTTGGAATGGCATGCAGATGGGGTGATCTGAGGGGAAGATGAGGCAAGTGAGAGGCAGGACAGAGTTGCCAGCCCCACTGTTCTCAGTCCTCTCCCAGGGTATATGCCACCCCCATCCTGGGTATATGCCCTTGGAGTTCTGCTGTTCCAGGGGGCCTGGAAGCCCTCAGCCACTGGAAAGGAGACTGAGATGATGTGTAGGGGAGCTCTGATCCTGGCTGTGGGGGACTGAGGATATGGACGCTTGGATGCATGCAGTCCCAGGAAAAACAAAGCAGGGTTGCTGCTTAGAGCTGCTGCAGGAGGAGGTTCCAGCCTCATCTCTGTTAGGTACTTCCCAACTTGGACAGCCATTTTCTGGTCCAAAATTGGCTTTTCTAAATGCTCTGGAAACCGTAGGCTTTGGTGGCATGCTGGGAGATTTGTGTGGCCCATGGACGCACTGGATGACATCAACTTTAACATTTTGGGTCACCAGAGGCTTCCCACAGTGGGGACACTGAGTAGAAGACAGCATTGCTTTTGCTTCCCAGTGTTTTCAGGCTCAGTTTGAGGTTCCATCAGTGACACCTGGGCAGGCACTAGAGATCCCTTGATATTCACCCAGATGTTGCAAGCCCTCATCTGCCTTGTCATGAGAAGCACTAAGCCTGCCTCAGCAATAAACAACAATGCAACAACTAGACTTGAGCCTGTGGAAAATGCTGTTCTTTGCCTGATGAGAAAATCTTTTGACATCTACTGGTACCAAGTGCACAAGTGGTTAAATTTTGTGTCTGCCCCCCAACTCCTCAAATGCAAACCTTTTCCCCAGCTTCAGTGTTTTCCTCCAGTTTTCTTCTGAGTTCCAGGAAATCCCCACCAAAGCTCAAGTGCAGCATCGCAGGTGACCAGGAGCATATAGCAACAGTAAACCAGTTTGTAAATAGTTCCCTAAAGCTGTGAAATATACTTCTGGATACTAATTTTATCATAGAATTGGCTTATTTTGGTGATGGTAAACCTGCTCCTAAATCAAATAGGACACAAATAGGACATGGTACCCCAGGGATGCGGGGGCTTTTTCCCATCAGACTTGACTGATCCAAGGCCAAGACCATGTTAGTTTGTTTAGCTAATTCAGAGCAGTTTGGGCCATTTTATACCTATTTCTTTTTCCTCTTACTTTGTATTATCCCTTTGTTTGATTGCTGAGATGGCCTTAGGCTTTGTGTTCCCTGTGGGAGTGATGCAGCACAGTGACAAATGGAATTTTAAGGGGATGACTGGGGGGAGGAAACATGTACCTGCACCTCTCTGTTTGCCAGGCCAGCTGCACATGGCCCTTGGAGACAGCATCACTCCAGGAAGTAAAAGAGCAGCTTTGAACTTGAGAGGTCTTTGTTCACTGTGAGTGCACCAAACTTCCTTCCTTCCTTCCTTCCTTCCTTCCTTCCTTCCTTCCTTTCTTTTCTCCTTTTTTCTTTTCTTTTCTTTTCTTTTCTTTTCTTTTCTTTTCTTTTCTTTTCTTTTCTTTTCTTTTTTCTTTTCTCTTTCCTTCTTTATTTCCTTCTTTCTCTCTCTGTCTCTCTCTCTTTCTCTTATTTCCTTAATTTTCCTTCCTTCCTGGTGGGCATACCCCAATGCCACCCCAGGGCTGGGGGCCAAGCTGTGCCTTTCGACTATGGTCAGTGGGAAGAATTTCTTTCCTCTCTGTTAAGAAAAACCTGTTCACGTGTTTAAGAATGAATGGTTTTAGGTTCCTTTCAAGCTTCAGGTGGCTAACTTTGGGTTCAGCTCTTCCTCAGTACAACCACAACTCTAGCAAGTCTCAGGGCTGTGTCAAATCCCCGATTTTCATTCCTGTGATTTTCAACATAACCACATGCCTGCTTTGAAAAAGAGACTATCTGACCACGCTTCCCTATTGATCATCCGGTCTCTGTGCTTTTCTTTTACACCCCTGCCCCATTTTTCTCTCTCTTTCTACTCCATTTTCTCTTGTATTTTATAGCCTTTGTGGTATGGAAACTACTTCTGAGATACTTAGAGATAGCCTGGCTGCACCTGGACACAGAGTTTCTGGGAAGTGCTATTTTATTTACAACATCCCTGCTTACATAATCCAGTACTGAATGCCAGAGACAGCAGTGCCAGGCCTGGTTAATTCTGAGTAAACACTCCAAACTTCATCTATTTCCTAAGCATTTGTTCTGGTGGGAAGAGAGCATTAACGACAAGGCACCACAAGCTCACAGGTGTGATTTGCTGCTACTAAGCATGCAAGAGGGATAGCTGATAATAGGGATACGAATGACTTTCCCAGAAAACCAGACCATTTCCATGGAGTCTGCCACCAGGAGCAGAAGCCTGCTGCTGCTGCAGCGTCTGAGGCTGGGCAGGAGCAGCCCAAGCCTGGAGCTCCCTGCAGAAACAGTCACTCTATGAGCAGCTTGGGAGCAGTGAGCTGGGGTCCCAGCTGAGAGGGACCCGCCCTGGACACCCAGCACACACAGAGAGCAGAGCAGTGCCAGGGCTGTTTGTGGCATGGGGTGCACCCTAAAAAAGGGGGGTTCAGGGCAGCATCCCACGAGGGCATTTCCCTTCCTTCTCCTGCTCACCTTCTGTGCTTCTGGTACCTATGCAATTGCTTTTGGGGAAATTTCTGATGGGCCAGTGTTTCACTCCCAGTGCAATTTAGTAGCAACTGAGAAAGGAAAAGCCATTATCAGGCGACCGCAGGCACACAGGAGCCACATATCAATGTGATAACGCTTTTTTCCTCCTTGCTCTACATACATTTACAAAGATTACTGTTCGTAATAATTTGTCCAAACCCCCACAAAATAACAGCTGTTCTTTTATGATAACTGAACATTTTAATGACACCCCCTGGCAGAAGCAACCTAACGCAAGCCTTGCAGACAACTGCTCTCCACCAGAGTATGAAGCCAATAGAAAAAGAAAACCTAATGTGTATGCAGTGAGATAGAAGATTTTTTTCTGTCTTTAGATTTTTTAAAATTTTATTCAGTGACTCAGAGTTACAGATTGTTTAATGGAGAACTGGTCATGTTTTTAAAACCCAGAGAAGATTTGGGTTCAACTCTGCTGTCCTGAGATCTCTGAGCTGGCTGTTGAATTCTGTTGAATTGATGTGACAGGCTGGATTGATGGGCTGAGGACAGTTGTATGAGGCTCAGTAAGGCCAAGTGCTGGGTCCTGCACTTGGGTCACAACAACCCGAGGCAGCACTACAGGCTGGGGGCAGAGTAGCTGCAAAGTGGCCCAGCAGAAAAGGACGTTGGGGTGCTGGTTGACAGTGCCTGAACATGAGCCAGAGTGTGCCCAGGTGGCCGAGAAGGCCAATGGCATCCTGGCCTGTACCAGAAATAGTGTGGCCAGCAGGACCAGGGCAGTGATTGTGCACCTGCACTCAGCACTGGTGAGGCCACACCTCAAATCCTGTGTCCAGTTCTGGGCCCCTCACTACAAGAAGGACATTGAGGTGCTGGAGCGAGTCCAGAAAAGGGCAGTGGAGCTGGTGAATGGTTTGTAGCACAAGCCAGGAGCGGCTGAGGGAGATGGGGGTGTTCAGCCTGTAGAAAAGCAGGGTTAGAGGGGACAGTATCACTCTCTACAACTGCCTGAAAGGAGGAGGAGTTAACAGAAAACCAAGGACAAGTGTGGACGTACCACCAGTGATGCTCCTGTAAGCGCAGTCCCACATCATCGATTTTGATCCAGATTTGCACCACTAGAGCCAATAAAGTAACAGATGCGATGATCCTCCAGAGAAAACAGTGCTGCAGCTTCTTCTAGCTTTTCCTCACAACTAGCCTCCTTCCTAAATTGTACAGTTGAAGTTTGCATTTAAAGTCTTTTGGAGCAGAATTATTGAGCTGGGTTTTGACTTGCAGTGCAGTGTTATGCAGCATGAAGTCCTGGGCATAGTCCAGCACATTCAGTGATGGGTCTTGTTTGTGGCAAGGTGGGTTAACTCGGTGTTTGCACACGCAGTACACAATGTGACGCAGTGGAGACACACCACTACCATTTACCAAACATGGCACATCTATCCCAAGGAAGTGATCTGGGATATCTGAAGTTTCACAGATACAGAGACTGGTTGCTAACACATAAATAAGAGAGCTTATTTGATCGTGTGGGTCAGGCCAAAAGGGTTAAGCCCAGAGACTACTGCATGTAGCAGATGCTTTCCTAAGAGAAATTAGTGAAACTGCCCAGGAAAGTCCCCTTCATGATTACAAGACCAGGTACTAAAAACAAACACCTCTTTTTCCAAGGCTGTTCAGGTTGGTGAGTGATTTTCTTTTGTGTCCATCTCCTTGAGAGACTGTGTTTTGTAAAATCTCGTTTATAAGAAAACCGTTTTAAAACGGCAAAGGCTGTCTGGGAGTTTTACCCATTACTGCACCAAGAAGTGCTCCTTTGCAGACCTTGGTGTTAGGATTTTTAGAAAATACTAGAAATGGCACAGAACACATGCAGTGAACAATATGTAATAAAGTAAACCCGTAGTTTTACTGGCAATTTACTCCAGCTTTTCCTGTTGACTTATCATCTTTCACGAGTTGCACATCGTTGTCCCTACTCTGTGGTGCCTGCTTGCTCCGTTAACAAAAATACAGGTATCCCGAAATACAGACAGTTATGAAATACCACATGCCCAAACAAATGTCCATCCTTTTGCAACTCTCCTGTGAAAAGGTAGTTCTTTAGTTCTTTAGGCAAGAATGCTTGAAGAAGTGCAAGGGTGCAGTCTCAGAAGCTAGTGGTGTACTCGTTCCTTGTGCTGGCACTGGTCTCTGTGTAGCCCCCAGCGTCTTTTGTTACCGTGAAAGCCCTTTCTGCAGCTCGCCGCGGCAGCAGCAGCTTGCAGGCTGCTGCCCTGTACTTCTTCGAAACGAGGTTGTAGAGGACAGGGTTGATGGATGCGCTCAGGTAGAAAAGCTGCAGAGCGAATATATTAAAGTACTGGGAGAACAGCATCGTCCTCATGTCCCGGGTGTTTATAAATATGATCCTGCCAATGTGGAAAGGCAACCAGCAAATTACAAAGGCCAGAACCACCACAGCTATAAGACAAAATAACACATGCGGCAGTTAAGGAGTGAGTTAACTTTTCAACCATCCAGTAAACTAAATTTTATGTGGCTGATTTTGCAGGTTCTTCTAACTGATACAAATGATATATAGAAATAATGGCATTAAATTGTTGGAAAACCATGCAAATGGGAATAGCATCAAGTCTGACTGTTAATCTTTGAAGTAAAAGGTAACTGGTAAAATTTTAAGCTAAACTGTGAGATGAGGTTTGCTGAGAAAAATGTTAACAGCAGTGGCATAACATCTGTATAATAACATCAGGCTCTACAGAAACCCCCCTTGGCAATGTCTGTAACACCACATATGAGATAGGAAAACAAAAGTCAGAATAAGGAGTTTTTGTGGAAGCTGCACAGCAGCTCCATTCGCTGCAGAGTTGTTTAACATGTCTACATCACTGAAAAAGACCCAGGCTGCACCTCAGTCACCCCAGCTCCCAGAGAATTCGCTCTGTTGTGATGGGACGGTATCTAACATAAAGAGTTTACAGTGTAGTTGGGCTATTGATTTTTTTCCACTAAAGCTTTTTCATGCATCCCCAGACAATTACTGCTGGAGACAGCTATTTGCCTAGATGGATCTCTAGCCTGATTCACTTGAGCTGTTTGCCTGGTCTTGTGTTGCATTTTAGCGCAATGCAAACAAATGCAAACCCTCTTGCAATGGCAACACAGCAGGAGCAGATGAGGAACAATTAAATAAGTGTATTACTGTATCCATACTTTTAATTATTTTTGTTTATTAATGCATGTAAGTAAAACAAACAATCATCTGTGGAGCATCCTCCGTGTTTCTCAGAGCTTAAAAAACAGGGATGCAGCCAAAGAAAGTTGACATCTGAAATACACCACACACACAGTGCTGCTGGATCTTTGAGATAAGGGGGCACTGGTCTCATTCAGTGGGTTCTGAGATCATGGACCTAGGTGTTTCTGTCAGAAAACCTTGTGCCTACTTCAGTGTAAGTACCTTCCTCAAATAAGTTGGCAAAATTCTCTCAGGCTTATTAGTTTCTTTCCTTTGTGCTACGCTATTTCCATCCAGCTGATTACACTCTCAGTAAAAGAAGTCTCCCATGTGACATGTAAAAACTATACTAAAGGTAGGAAAAAATAGTAATTCAGGCATTTTGTTTTATGTTCCTTAGTCAATAGTTGGATTTCTTTTTTCTTTCCCTTCAGATTGGTCACTGCTTAGAAACATTAAAGCCCCAGAGCAGACTAAGATCTCTAACTTTCCAGAGTCTGATGCTGGGTTAGTGAATGTATGACTAAGAAAATGAACTAAAAATGATCAGCATCCTACATGTGTAAGGAAGTGCTTTGGTATTACGGAATTTGTCTCCAAACAGCTTGTAGGGGTTAAGCTGCTGTTTTTCAGCCTCCTTGGGCAATCAGTGGATTTACTCCTAGGAGAGCTACAAATGACCACTAAGAGCTTACTCTTCAGAAGCAGAAATTTTCTATGCAGAGATGTTGCTGCCCACTGGAAGAGACTGCTGATGTTACCACAGTTTTTCTGAAGTTGCAGGCTACCTTGTACTTGGTTCTGCCTGGTAAAACTCAGAAAAAGGGTATTTCTACGGAAGGCAGTCGTGCTGCTGGATGTGCAGTGCCACGCGGGTAAAGCCTCAGTAGTGAGGGAGTGAAATCCCTGCCGTGGCAGTTCCCGGGAGTACTGAGGGGCTTGGCAGCGTGCCTGGGGTGTCCCCCTGTGCTATTCCCTATCCTGTACGGGAGCTGAGGGTGCCTCAGCCCTGCCACGGGCCCCCAGCCCCGGTCCTCGCCCCAGCCATAGCCCGGGGGGTATGGTAGCGGGACTCACCCAAGATCCTGACTGTCTGGCGGTGCCCCTTCTCCCGGAGGAGCGAGCTGGGGCCCCGCAGGCGGGTGTTGCTCCGCCACAGCTCGCGGCCAATGAAGCCGTAGAGGACGCTGAGGCAGGTGACGGGCACGACGAAGTAGCAGGTGGTGACCCAGAACATGGTGGCCAGCAGGCCGGACTGCAGGGCCTGCGGGGTGGGCTTGCACTCGCGGCTGAAGTCAGTGTGGTTGTCGGGCTGCTCCACGCCGACCAGGAAGAAGAAGGGGCTGGCGGAGAGGAAGGCAAAGGCCCAGAGGACGCCGATGATGGCTTTCACCCGGCGCTTGGTGATGACCACCTTGGCTTTGAGGGGGAAGCAGATGGCGAGGTAGCGCTCCACGGTGAGGGCGGTGATGTGGAGGATGGTGCAGTAGGTGCAGCCCTCACTGAGGTAGTGCGAGAGGCGGCACAGCAGCTGCCCGAAGATCCAGGGCCGGGAGCGCCAGAGGCGGTAGAGGTCGAAGGGCAGCCCCACGAGGATGAGCAGGTCCGAGACGGCCATGCTGCCCAGGTAGAGGTTGGTGGTGGTCTTCATGTCGCGGTAGCTGCGGATGACCAGCACCGTGAGGACATTGCCTGCCACGCCGACCACGAGGAGCCCCAGGCAGACGGCCGTGACGGGAACGAGCACCCACATGGGCAGCGCCAGGCACAGCCGCTCGTCGCAGGGCGGCCACGGCCACGGCCACTNAGGGACAGGGGCGGCGGCGGTGCGCGCACAGGACTGACCACCAGCAGCGAAAAAGAAGGTACTTTTATTGTCCACAGACTCTTAAAGATACTTTGCTACATCGTTTTATGTATTTTCTATCAGACTACACAGGTTCGTCTTCATGGAGCCCGACGTTGTACAACCGTAAAGTGATATGTTTGGTAGTGTATCTATAGCGTTTTAAAAACTTTAGAGTTTCTCTTTTTCTTTTATTTATTCATTTTTGGAATGTACAGTATATGAGGTAAAATTAAGATTACATTAAAAACTGTCTTCAATGCAGTAATATGCACTGAGGCTCAAATGGCAAATACACTATTAAATGACTATCAAAAATAGGAGCTCATTTGAATTTTACTATGAAAAACGTAAGTCACTGCAGGTTACCTGCAGTAACAAATCTTACCGTTTTAGACATTCAACCGTAAGAAATCTCTGGGCTGTGACACGCAACCTCATTTGCACTGCCAAACATGGCACTTTTAAGAAGGTTCTAGAAAACATCAGTTATCGCGGTATCCTGCTCGGGAAGGTATCAGCCTGTACGTACAAACGACAAATTCGAAATAAAATGTAAACATACAGTACATTTTAAAGACAGATCGTTCTCGCCACGTGGAGGCCAAGTTCTTCGCCATTTCTTTTTTTTTCTTTTAAAAAAACTAAACTCAGCAACATTATTCTACAGCACAGATCATTGGACGTATAAACAATTACAATACATGCCCGTTCTAATATAAGAGAAATTCTTCAGAGATCTTCAAAGCACAAGACAGAGGTTCCTTTTTTTTATTATTATTAAGACTGACAGAAGTGTTTAATACTATTAAAAATGCTAAACTGAACACAACTAGAAGTCATTAATGATCCACTATCTTGTAACTCAAATAAATTAAAAGTAGCTAATTACAAAGTGTATAACAAATAATGTAAGTGTGATGAGACAAGGATTTTTTTTTTTTTTAAATAGTTTCACTACAAGCTTTGTGTCACTGGCAATCATTGACATCTAGCAAGATGTTCAATGGGATACTTGTTAAAATTCAGTCTGGTCATTCAAGAACTCACAAATGCAAGCTCACAAAACATTGATGAGTTATGCAATTGCAAAGTGCTCTAATGCAACATTAACTACATGCAATCAACAATTTGGTACAGTATCCAAAGAGACATTACATTAAACATTAGGATCTCAAGAAAAAAGCAGCTTTAAGTTTTCTGGTGCAAATTACTACACTTCGTCTTCTGATTTGGTGCCCCAAAGAAAGAAAGAAAGAAAGAAAGAAAGAAAGAAAGAAAGGAAGGAAGGAAAAAAAAGGAAAGAAAGATAGAAACAAAACAAACAAACAAACAAAGGCAGTGCTTATTTCTGGTGGATATGGCAAGTGAATGTTGGGGAGACAGCAAAAATTCAATAATGAATTTTATCTCAAAATTCTATTGACTAGCCAAAATCAGAGGGCACAGACATCTGTATAAACTGCATCCAATCAAAGGTCAACTTTGGAAATGTGTTTTTCAATTTAAATAATAAATCTAAGAAGTTCTCTCACACTCTCCCTTCTATATTCAGAAGAAGTAAAAGAGGCATTTTTGTAAGTAAACATCAAATCCTGGGGGTAAGATAAACGACTTGTGCCATCTCCTTGTAGTCTTTCGAAAACATCTACTTGCAGTGAAGAACTCCACATTTATCAGATAAGAAGCTTCCTTCATGCATACTCTTCCATCCGGTTTATTATTTGCTGCCTGAGAAAAGCCCCTTCTGTTTTTCAGCATAAATCCTGCTTCCCAAATAATTAAGACAAATGAGGAGGTAGAAATACAGCGCTAAATTGCTTTCACAGCATCAGATTAATATTGTGTACAGCACAAGTTTGTTAGTGTAAGTTTTAAATGCGATCTACACATTCTTCCCTGTTATGTTAGCAACCCTTAGAAGTGTGGGCCAGGAAACCATCTTTAGACTTGTGTTTACTGGTCAAACCCTTTTCGTGCCTGCCCCATATCGAGTTTGTACTGCAAGAAGGCATATAAAGAAAAGATTATATTTCTGTGGCTTGCATTTCAATAACATGTGTCAGCCTATACCTACGAGTAAGCATTTTAAAGTGGCTGAGAAAGTTTGCATCAGTCCCAATGCCGGTGCTAAATGCCTGGTTTTGTAAAAGCAAGAGAACAGAATTACTTTTAGATTATGAGAAAGTAAAATGTAATGGGCAGCATTATAAAATAGATCTCTTTTCTTCACTTTATGACGAAGTACTGAATGATAACAGCAATCAGAATGGAAAAGATAGCAAAAAGTGCAAGGATGACAGCAGCACACACTTGGTCGCTCTGTGACCATTGTGTCCTTGTGGTTTGCACAGTGTCCTTGTTGGTGCTTGCCGGTGGTTCAGTCCTCTGAGAGATGAATAGCACTGGGGCGCTGTAGGGGCCCACCAGGTCCTGGTGACCCGTGGCCTCTTGGCACTGGCGAATGGCACATGCACGGAATCGGTATTCACAGTTCAGCTGGAGGCCTGTGTATCGGAACGACCAGTCTGGGCCCTTGTAAATCTGGCAATAAGGGGGAAAAAAAGGGATATATCAAGTGAAAAAAGTCCTATATACACACATGTATCTCAGTATGGTTCTGTTTATGGTGAAGGTAACTGTAAAAAGGATGACAACTCACCAGTATTTTCACCCATGCAAAGAAAAATGGACACAGAGCTCAAACATGTAATTTAAATACCAGATAAAGTTTCCAGTCCTTCAGTGAAACATGAAAACTACGCTCGCTTGTGTGGAATGATGAATACACACCAGATAAACTCTGTCACAAGCCCCAGTGTTCAGGTGTTTTAGTGACCACTTACAATGGGATGCAATATACAATATTGTATCATGGGATTTTAGGCAGTTAACTCTGTATCAAGCTAATTCATTAAGTCTAATCCAATCCAATGTGTTTTGTTGTAGTTATCTGTATTTAAAATATTATGATTTATCCCAATAAACACTGTATCAGGAAAGCCACAAAAAGTCCTCTTTGTGATTCCTAATGTCATCATATTCCCAAGACAGAGATGACTTATGATGGTGTTCTCCAAAGGTCTCTCAGTTGGCTGGTTAACATGAGTTCCCAACGCTTCAGCAAGGGGTGCCTAATTCAGTGAAATCTAAATTCTGGTTTCCCAAATTAGTTAAATTTGCAGCTATGTAAAGGTTCTGTGAAAGCCAACAAAAGCTCACGAGGGTGCAGTTACAGGTACATCAATAGGTACTGAGGTATTAGGTGGGTAGCACAGTGCAATTTGATTTCTCTCTTCAAAACCCTTCACCTTCTCACCTCCAAATATCTGGATTTGCTTTATTTAACTGGTAGCACAATACAGAAATATCACACCATCAGGAGCTTTCCCTACAGGTACCATATTGTTAGACAGTATTCTGAAAATGCGAACTAGAAATGTACAGAAACAGGAAATCCCTTCTGATTCTGCTGTTTGAAGAGCTCTTGCTGTGCCTGAGGCTACTCACAGAGTTCTCTGACAACCAGACAGCTGAGCTTTACTGGAATCTACAACCTAGCGACTTTTCTCTCTGAGGCAGGGCAGGTCATCGGAAGTGCAGCTTCCTCAAAATTCTGCTAATATGGATCATGCATTTGGGAGTGAGCAAACAGGCCACTGACACATATCCTACTCCAGCTCCAGCTATGCCAGCTGGCAGGGGTTACCATCCTCAGCTGCTTGTCCCCAGTGCCTTGCCAGTTACCTTCGCCTCAAATATGTTTCTTGGGGTATTTATATGGTTGCTTCCTAACCCCTTTAAGATCTTTGACTGATGTATACAGCTCAAACAGCACATTATTAACTTATTCTGTCTGTAGCATGGAGGGAGCAATGACATCAGCAATTTGGATGATGGATCAGGAAGAAGGAGGAGCGGAGAGTGAACTTTTGGCAGTGAAATAGCAGGAAACACCTTAGAGCAGACTTCCAGGCAGTTTATTTTTTGTTGATGTCAAATAAAATTGCCACCATCATGTCTAAGTGTCTTAAAGGCTGTTTTCATAGTGTTTACTTCTTGATTGTTCCAAGTTTAAATTTTGCAAATTAGTCTTTTCATTTTATTCTAATTTACTATGCGATACTGTTCTGCAGAGGCAAAAGCAATCACACACCTCAGTCTACTGTGCTATTGCCACACTTAAAGAGCAAACTTTATTCTCTTGCCCAGCTCATTTGGCAGTGCACACTGACAATCAAAGTGTGATTTGACTCCATGTCTAAAAGCAACACAAACCACGCCTTACATACCTAATGCTGCATTTACAATGTTGAAGTTACAAAAAAGAATATTCACATGGCAAGATAACAAACACCTTGGATTATGGTTCATCTTTTATGGAAAAATTTAACAAGTGGGCATGACTAACACAGTGCTACACTAAAAGTTATGAAAATATTAAGGCCTATAATCTACCAAATCACAGGAAAAAATTTAATGTTGAACTATGATAAAATTATAATATACTAGAATTAACTGTTTCTGTTCTGGAAGGAAAGTTCCTTGGCTTAATGGTATGAAACAGTTTTCAAGCCTAATTTCATGTCAAGTATCAAGCAGTTTATAGGGAAGCAAAATTAGCACTGAATGCAGGATAATTTGTACCTTGGCATTTTGAACTGCTTCTTTGCTCTTAGTGCAAGGAGAACCATTTGCCCCTTTTCTCCCCAGTCTCAGTTCTGTACCATTAGGTAAAAGGTTTCTTTTTGTCAGTTGTTCCATTAGTGAATGACTTCCTCAGCACTTGAGGTGTCAAGCTGCATTTAGTGAACATCAGCGTAACCCAGAGAGGCTGCAATTTAGTACAGAATCTCCCTTCTATATGAGGATGGGTTTAGGAGATACTACTTTATACTATTTAGTAACAAAAAGTTAACATGATGACTAAAAACATACTGGAACACAATAAGCTTTACTAAATCCAAACTAATCTCAACTGATTTTACTAAACTAGTTGTCGCAAATAGTAACTGAAGAAAACTGCAATAACTTCAACATATCATACCTGTTTGAATTCTGAGTCTTTTCCCACCATGACCTGAAGACAGTAGATAACTGGATCACCCTTCATGGGCTGCAGAACCTCCCATGTGATTTCGCAAGTGTGATCGTTTATTCTCTCTATCCGTGGTGCTGAAGGAAGGAAACATGAAAGTGACAGCTAGCTCTGCTTTCCCCATCACATACTGTCATATTCTAATGACCTGTAAAATTCTATATTCTACCTCCTATTTTGTCTCAGAGAAGCAAAATATTCAGATTCAAATTTATTCTTCCTCCAGTGTTTTCTGGAGCAACAACTAACAATTCATATAGGCCTCTCTTGCTAGTTTGGGTATCCAGGAGAAAGCAAATAAAATTTGCTGACTGTAAGTGTGCATCATACACCAAAAAAATCCCAGACTGCAATGCTTAAAATTATTCTAAACATGCTAGGAAGCATTTTCACCTTAACTTGCCACTCTCCTGGCAAGCAGGGATTCTAAATACAAACTTCTTATGTCAAAGAATGCATAAAACCCAAGTCTTTAATTTTTGGAGCGAATATTTTAGGCAATTACATGAAAGGAGCATTTTCCCACTATCCCCATCTGCACTTAAAAAGGGCTTAGGATCCTCAGTATCCCAAATACAGCATAATACCAAACCCAACCTGCCATCCTCCCACCCTCCAAATGAAAAAAGAAGGACCCTTACCTTTCAGTGCAGCTGGAACAGATTTGGGAGTAGTGAAAATGTATTCTTGAGAAAGGGGACCTTCACCAGCTTCATTACATGCCTGAATACAAAATTTGTATGATGTTGACTCACTGAGTCTCTGAACTTTGTATGTATGACATGGTCCTCTGTATAAGGATATAAACCTGAAAATGGAACGAGTATCTTATTTTGAACACAGAAAAGGACTTCTGAAGCAGCTACAGTATTGTCTTGAAATCTGTTCCCGTAATTTCCCAGAATCTAACGAAAAGCCCAGAAACACTTATTTTGGTGCTAAACAGTGTTCTGGCTACTATAAAACAATAAGCTCATTTTCCAGGGCCAAGCTTTTATTTCTCATGTCTTTGAAATAAAAATCTCTTGCACAAAGAACACTGCAGATTATCTCTTACCAAAAATGGTCCTAAGCATCTTAAGAAATTATTCTGCATTTGAAATAATGGAAAGGACAGCAGTTGTGTCTCTCAATGAGCTGCATTTTTCCCTTGGCCATGTACTCCTCCAACGTCTTTAGCTTTTCAAAATTAGGTAACTAGATTTTAGCTTTTTGCCCCTTTGCAACTCTCCCTTACTACACTTAAAAAAGTGTAATGGATCCAATTGCTTTTGTACATCATTGCTGGAGATGGGCTCATGCAGACCTGCACAGGAGCGCAGAGTCACTCTTGTAGTGGACACCAAATCTCTGAGAGTTTTGTACACTGGCCGCTCTCCTCCATGTTGCAATTCTTGCACAGGCTGATCGTGGCAGCTCTTGTTTGATTTTCCGTTTTGGTGTCCCCAGGACACAGCACAAATTTCTCTCTTCCTGCAGGGGTTGTCATCTACTTTGGCTTTTTCTTTTCTTTTAAAATTAAAACAGATGGTACCTGCACATGATGTAGTCTTTGGTAATGGCAATGGATTTCTTTCCAGTTAAAGAGCCTAGAAACATTTCCTCCTTACAACACAGCAATTTCACATGATAGATCTCTTAGCTTTTTGTCAAGCTAAAGCTACTCATCAGACATGGAACACTTTGTAGCAGTACTACTCATTTTACTATTTAGGCAAGGGTTCTTGCTGTACCATCTCAGCTGCCATTCTGATTTAACATGAGACAAGGGATCTCTTAAAATAATAATTTGTATTATTTTCCACTAAAATAATTGCATTTAAGGCAACAGAGAGTAAAGCATTCATCCCTTCCAATATAAGGTATATACAATTCACAACACTGATTTGACTTCTTACTCGAAAATATTTAATCAAAAGTGAGAGAGAAAAGTGTGCTGGTATGAAACACTGCATTAAATTTTTCCTGTTTAACTGTAAGTAAAAAACAATGAAATTTTTAATCTTGTATTTCTCAGCACAGAACACTAGAGCCCTTTTTGCCTTGCCACATGAGATGACCTCCTACATCTGTTGTAAATTCAGCAAAGTGCATGGAATTTTGTTCTTTGCTGTCATCTCCCAAGCATCAGAGCTCAGTGACACTGGGCAGATTAAAGTGATGCTAAAACCAACCTTCCATTCTTGTCCTCCATTTGAAGGTGGTACTGGATGGAGTCAGTCAATGCTTTTGCAGTTCCCTCTCCCCACTTCAGCTTGAGAGTCTGAGAACTGTACGCAGCACATTCCAGGCGAGGTGGATCCGGGGGGAGAGGCTTTGTTTTCAGTTTTATGGTGTGGCTGAAAGGACCCGCTCCGAGACTGTTTAGGGCTTGAATTCGTACTCTAGCATTTGGAAAAAGAGAATAAATTAACTTGAAATTAGGTCCTAAAAATAACTGGTCATATCCACCATTCTCATTAAAGACAGAATAATGGTACTCTGTACAATGAAGACTTTTATCATATCAGTATTTTGCTTTGATAGACTGTCAAAAATATGGAGGTGCGTCACTTTCCTTACCACATTTTAAAGAGTTGGCTTGATTAAAAATAAAAATATTCAAAATAAATTCACATTAGTGAAAAGATGCAAAAGCTCTGTAAGTAACTTCAAGAGTGGTCCATCTTTCTGACTGTGCAGGCCTTATACCAAAATTTTTGATAGCCACATTGGAGTGATGAGGAAGGTAAAAAAACCCACCCCAAAGAGGGGAAACTGTATCTGTGACTGATCAGGTGATCTGTGATCAGGTGAATTCGAGGATGACTAACAGACATTTTTATGGACTTTTTTGAACAGATCCTATTCATGAGGAAATAAAATGATTTTGCCCAGCCACCTCTCTTGCTGCTTCCATCAGTAACACATTTCTGGGCACCTGCAAACACAAGCCCTCTTGGGTCTGCCTGCAAACTGAGAGGGGGAAACCAGAAGTTGCCAAAGGACACAAAGCTGAGGAAGTTGTAGAATTTGATACTCAGGGATAAGGTAGGGTTTTGTTTTTCTTCTTTGATACTCCAAGGAAGACAGTGCTGGCATCAGATTTGTAAGTAAGAATTGAAAGACTTAGCCAAGAAATTATTTCTGAAAAGGAAAAAGCAGAAAACGGAGGCTGTTTACATATCTCACAGGTAGTCAAAGGGAGCAAAGTGCGTCTAATTCAGTTTTGCAGACTTAACATTTGCTTGTCCGAAATAGTATCTAGGTAACTGGAAAGAAGCAATCACATAATCAAATTCTGAAACAGTCAACCACACAACTGCAAAATGTGGAAAAGCAAATGCGTATGCAGGCTAAAGAATAAATATTTCTCCTTCACTACAGTAATATTTAACATTATGCTAATTTATTACAGCCCAGAACTAAGGTTTATATACGCAATTTTTTATTTGCACAAGGAGTTGACAGTGTATTCCATAAAAAACTTATGTGGGTAGAAGTATAGACTTATCTCTGCAATAGAAGCTTCTCTTTTTTTCAGTCTACTGACACAGAGAGCAACAGCTCTTCAGATTGCCAATGTTATTTCTAAATAATTATAAGGCACACAGAAACACTGTATTCTGACATAAAGCCATAAAACAGTAATTAAGGATTCAGAAAACTGCGTAGCCAGATGATATCCTAATTATACTGAAACCAGAGTGGGCTAAAAGCCTGACTTCAGTGAAACTGCCAATCTCCTTTAACACTGAGGACATGTTCTTGTAACAGGGACATAGAATGCCTTCAGGCAAAAATACAGATTTTTGTGTTTGTATTTTTCAGTAACCCTTAGACCAAACATAAGGGATGATTTCAGCAACTCAAATTCTTCAAAAAAGATGCACAGTTGGCTGATCTTTTAAATTGATACTCTTCGTGCTGACTTCCACTTTTTCTGCAGATCAGGCCTTGCAAGTTGCAATGAGCTGTCATTAGGTCACTGGACATAGTCCTTCCTTGAATGGATTTCACCTTTTCAAACAGTGAAGCAACCAGTCCAAACCCAGTTATGAATCTGAATATGTAATGTGAATTCAGTTAAATTGACACATTAACCAGACAGATACAACAATACTACAATAAACTAACATAAACTATTCTTGAAAGAAAATAAAAATAGCATGGCTCATCTATTTATGATGATCATCAATACAAAGCTTTTTTTTGCTCCATGGCTGTGCACTAATGTGTCTCAGAGTAATAATGCAGACAATAAAAAATACAAGGAAACAAAGCATCTGCTCTTGTGAAAGAAACAGTAGGCTGTCAAGTAGCTGTGCATCACATACCTGTAGGTAGTATCTGGCTGTAAGCCATCTATAAAATAGGTCAGATCCTTCCCAACAGTTATTGGCTGCTTATCTCCAAAGTCTATGCTGTAGCCAAGGATTTCAGATCCATGGTCACAAGGTTCTTCCCAGCTTATAGCAAGGCATGTGGAAGGAGAATAGTGTGGACTTTCAACTTCATCTTCACTCAGTCCACGAAGACAGGTCACAACTGCAGGTACAGAGGCTGGAGTCATACATGCCACTACTTCACTGAAAGGGCCTGCACCTGCAACATTCACTGCCTGCAAATCCAAAGTAGACCACGCTTTTATGGCAGAGTCAATTCCTGTTTCCAGATTGCAACAACAACAGTTTTACATCTTTACCTGAACCCTGCAATAGTATATAGTGGCAGGCAAAAGCCCTTTCACTTCACAGCTGAGCCCAGGCCCACAATAGGAGATCTGCATGCATCCTTCCACGCCGCCCCACTCCAGTCGATACTCCGTGACATCAGCTCCATTACTTACTGGTACCTTTAAAATGGATACCATAAATTAAAAGTTAAATTCACCGACTTAAGAAAAAAAATCAACCATACCCACCACATCTATATTTTTATTTTGTTCCAGAGGATTCTTATCCCCCCATTTGTTTGCTGATTTTTAATTTAGTACAATACAAATAACAAGCAGAATCTGATACAAACTTCAGGAAGTTCAACTAAGACAATGACAAACACAAAGTCCTGGACTGGGACAAAAAAGTACAGGCTGAGAAGCAACCTTACCAAAAAAAACCCTGTGTGTCCTGGTGAGAAAGCTGAATAAGAATCAGCAGTGTGTATCTGATGAAGGTGAACTACATATTGGTTGTATTAGCAAATGAGCAGCAAGAAGGGTAAAAGGAATAATGATTTCCCTCTACTCAGCACTTGTGAGGCTGCATCTCCAGTACCATGTCCTGTCTTGGGATCTCCAAAAGGAGATGGACATTGATGTAATGGTGTAAGTCCAGCGAAGGGTCATGGGGCAGGAGTGCAAAACACAACAAAAAGGTAAAGCTTACTTGATAGCAAGGTGATCCAGCTAAGGGGAGATCTTACTGCTGCCTTAAATTACTTACTGGGAGGGTACAAAGATTATGACAAAATTTTTCTTGAAGATGGCACAGTGCCAAGACAAGAGTTATGACTTGCATTAAAGGGTATTTTGACTAGACATAAACAAAAAAATCCTACAGAATGAGAGTTTACCCAGACAGTTTTACTAGGCTGCAACATCTTCATTCTTGGAGATAAATCAAATTTCACTAGGAAAGGCCCTGAGAAACCTCACCTATTTGAACAGAAGTTTGAACTAAATAACATCTAGAAGTCTACTTGTGCCTTAATTACTGTGTGACTCTGTAAATATCTAACATCACTCAAATTAACTCTACCTGAATGTTTTAAAAGATTTTTTAAAAAAGGCTTTGCCTTGTAGATATTGAAGAAGTGCTGCTCTGACATTCCTCCAGTAGGAAGCATGAACACTACTTTCCAGGTAAAACAGTTTAACTTTTTTTTCCGTACAATTCTGTAACTCAGATACTTCACCCCATCTCTAAGCTACTAAAAAGCTGTGTTTAAACAGTATTCCCAGATAGAATCTTTCTTTTTACAACCTTAATTTTTATCTACTGCATTTTTTAAAATGAGATATCTAAATACTACGGGTTTATAGGAAGTCTGTGAGGCTTTTGCTACATTATTACTGATGTAATTATATAAAATTAAATCAGATAAAACCAAGAAACGCAAAATAATCTATTGTATTATGTGGATACACTGTCTCTGAGGAACTATAACTACATTAAAGAAAAATTTTAAGACGAGACAGCATCACTCAGAAATGCAGAGCAGCAGCTGTGGCAAAACTTTTAAAAAAAACAACACGGTAAGATCCAGCAGCTGCAGCCCGCCAACTTACAGCTGCCTTATAATGGCATGATGAATGACTAAGGTTTTACCTACTGGATAATCAGGTAAGTATGCTTACAAATAAAGTGATTAAAATACAGTATTAGGCTTTTCAAGCTGAGCTCAAAAATGCATAAGACCATCATGTTAAGACAGGTGTTACCATGGCATTCTTACCTCCCACGACACCTGAGCACACGCAGCAGATCTGCACGCCACTTGAGGGGGCTTGCACTGATCTGGGGGTCCAGGTGCTGTAGTTATTTCACATCTTTCCGAGTAAGGTCCAAACTATTAAAAAGGGAGTTGATACAACTGAATTGTAAAAATAAAATTACTACTTTTTAAATAACAGTTTACCATAGTAGGGACATGTAACAGCAACCTGAAACTTCGTATTACTTCTTTATAAAATAAATTTCTGTAGACTGTGGATTCAGGATTTATTCCCACTGTCTGACTATTCCCCAGAATAGCTGTAAATTTTTCTTCACTCTAGCAAATGCAATGTGACATTTCAAACTCCTGGGAAAACCAGGGAAGCACTACCCAAAGCCTTATTTTGAAGTTACACGATGGCTGCACTGGAACATAAACCAATTTGTGCTGCCTATTTATACCTATCTAAAAGAAACAAAGGATTCAAAAATTGCTGAGTTATGAACCATCCTTTGCAGAGGGGAGGGAAGATAAAAGTTAGGATAGTGGTCATAGTGCTTTAAAGCCTTAAGCTGCAGACCTCTCCACAAACAGTGTCAACTCATCCTGACAGTTTTTTATGAAATGTACATTATTGAACAAATCAGGACTTTGGGTACAACTAAATAAAGCTTGTTCTACAGCAACGATTGATTTAAACACATTTAATACTCAGAGGGAAAATAGTCTTGTATCTGATAGAACATGTACTCAGAAATTAAACTAAATGTAAAAATGGAGAGTCAGGAAACACTAATTATTATGTTCTGAACACCAACAGCTGTAAAAATAAAGGTCAATCAATTACAAAGCTGTATACAGAAAATAATTTGCTACCTTACTTCACATGAGAGTACTGAAGTTGTAACAGTGCTTTAATAAACTACTTAGCATTTCCTAATGATTTCCTAATATTACTATTCAGATAAAATACAAAATTAGCTATTTTCTCTTCTCTTCCTCTAAAAATCCCCTTCATTATAAACTCATGTTTAAGTGGCTGTTCCCACACAACAATAAGCTATGTGACTCAAATGACTCTACATTACGAAATCCTCATTTTAAAATTACTGTTAAATGCTTCTTTTGAAATAAAAAATCCTTAATAGTGATTGAAGTCTCTGGAATGAATTTCATTTCAGATGCCTCCTTACCCCAGCCTTGTTAGCTGCTCTCAGTCTGAAGCTGTACATCCTCCCTGGAAGAAGGCCGCCCACTGTGCATTCAACATCAGAACCCTGGTAAACCTCTCTGTGTTCATCGGTTTCTGCCTGAAACATTTCCAGACCATAACAGGTAATGGGTGAACCACCATCTAC
Organism: Rhagologus leucostigma; assembly: GCA_013397725.1. Classification (NCBI taxonomy): domain Eukaryota; kingdom Metazoa; phylum Chordata; class Aves; order Passeriformes; genus Rhagologus; species Rhagologus leucostigma. Next base: position 2,905,749 of record VZTD01005474.1, on the reverse strand, counting down.
CTGAGGTGGTCCTAGAAACAAGAAAGAAAGAAAAGCTTATTTAATTTTAACACATACCACATTTGGATCCCTTACAATCTCTAATACTTGTAATAGAATTACCCCAACGCAGCTGAATTTCTCTTGCTCTTGGTCTACCCTGTAGCCTTGGAGGCTGGCATGGACCAGGAACCACTGCTGGTGTCTGCACTAGTAAGGAATCAGATACCTACAAAAGAAAGATAGATTAATGAAGTTATCCAGACCAAAACAAGACCTATCAGTTATGTCACAAGTAAAGGCAAATACCTGAGTCAGAAACAAGATCTTCCCTTTTTTTAATGACATCTTCAAATATGTGAAGATGCTGAAGTGATCTGGTATGTATTTCTTGTAATATAAACCATGCCAAAATAATCACATGATATGCACAAGTTGCTTTTGTATTTTGATACACATTCAAGGAGTAGAATTAAAAACAGGAGTAGAATTAAAAACAGTGGTTAATTATCAGTACAAACCTAGTACAGATGCTTGAAATATGACTTATTCAACGTAAACTCATTCTCTTTTGCATCAGATTGCAGTTTAATGAGTTCTGAACCTTTACTCTAAGGGTTGTATACTTTCTGTGGAAGAACCTCTCAGAAAGCAAAAGTGGGCAGAAGTGTCAATAAGAAGAGATTAAAAAAAAAAACAGATTTCAACTTTTTCATTGCTTAGCAATACTTAATGTGCAACAAGTTCCCACCTCAGACTTGAAGTTTGGGCAAAAATAGCCTAAGAACAAAACAACATGCAGCAGATGGCATTGACTGGACACAGACAGAACTGAGCACAGACAATGAGAAGTTATTAGCTTCAGTGTGATACAGAAAAAACAGGAAGCTGGAAAGCCTCTAGGTTTACAGAAGAAATGAATCTCAGAGTCTCATTTCACAACTGGTTTCTACATATGTTCAAGAAGAGTGAACTGGACAATCTGCTGCTCTTCAGTTCCTTTGAATATATTGTTGCACTGAACAACTGCTGCTACTTAAAAAGCACAAAGTTTCTCAGGATGCATATGTTCATGAGAAGCAGCAGAAGAGTTAGTTACATCTTTCTTTACAGTTCTTCTGTTGATTTCCAACACCTTCAGAAAGTATCAGGACTTCCTGGAAGTTATTTTCTCTTTGGTACTCAATGTTTATTCTAAAATCATGGGGCTGTGGGGAAGTAGGTTGGCAGAGTAAAAGTCTCCAAAGACTTGTGTTTTGGTGTCTGGGAAAGCAGTGCAGCCAAGCCAGCATTGAAGGAGTCCAGATTTATTCTTAAAACACGGTGGCTGTAGTCAAGGTTATCTTTGCAGGAGACTTCTATGTGGAGGAAGAGCACAAACACTTCACGTCATAAGGTGGGGCTGGGTAGAAATGGCAAGCACCAAGAATGAAAGGCTTTAAGTTTTTTGTGAGAGCAGCTTGACAGTGAAGCCCTACTGGAAGTCTGCAGAGAGCCAGGGCTGGCTTTGTTAAACTTGTTGCTGAGAAGGGAGAGGAAATACTGCATGGCATTTTGGCACTGGAAGCTGAACTACACCACAGAATTGACAGTGCACATATGTGTGTCTGTAATGTGCATGTATAAAAGAGCATAGTATGGCACAGCAAATTGTTTGGCAATACTGAAAAGCAGGGCAACGTAAACATTTTAATTGTGCTTGAGACAGCATGGGAAGAGACTAGAGAGATATCCCTGTAAAGCCTGAGTGAAGACTGTTCCTCCCCTGCCTGCTGGGTTGACTTGGCTACTCAGACAAGGTACGCCACTGACTACAGGAAATAGATTAAATCATAGAATCACAGAATCTTCTGAGTTGGAAGGGATCCACAAAGATCACCAAAGTCCAACTCCTGGCCCCAAGACATCCCCAAGAATCACACTATGTGAGAGACCATTGTCCAAATGCTTCCTGAACTCTGTTGTGCTTGGTGAGTGACCACTTCCATGAGGAGCCTGTTCAAGTACCCTGCTTAAACTGCTGCACTGGGTTAGGCCTTAATAAATGACATTGTATCAATGTATAACATAGGAAAAGTATCTGTTTCTGTAAATAAGACAATCATGTTAAACAAAATATAATATCAGAAAACAATATTCGGATATATTTCTTTAACAAATGAGCAGAAACTCAAACCACTGTATATCAATACTGGAACTTCTCTGAGGTTGTATTTATGGCTATTTTGTTAGGCACTTCTGCACAATATTTACTTATATAGCTACTGGGCCAGATTTTCTTACAGGGAGAAATTGTATTTAATAAAAATATTAGCTGATATTACCGTGCTTTGTCCTCCTTCCCCAACGCAATATACACGTAACCGATAGGAAGAGCCCGGATTTAGTCGGTCACACACATGTTCCCTAGCGGCTCCGCTGTATATTGTATCCCATTTGTTTCCTGAAAGGTTAGGAATAAGTGTGCAATGAACCAAAGTGTAATTTGCCACACTTCAATACCAGCCACAGCAGGTATCCTAACTTCACTAAATAAGTGTGTGCCTGATGTTTATTAAAAAAGATAGAAATTGAGACTGCTTTCAATTTCCTGGAAGATCCTAAAATTTCATAAAGATAGTTTCCTAGGTGTAGATTTGCTGAAGTGAAATAGCTTCTTTATTTGGTATTTACCTTAACTAGAAGAGAACTTACTGGGTTAGCAAGCACATTCAACATCATAACTAAATAAACAGAAAAGATACAAAAGTAAAATTTTTCAAGAAAAAGAAACTTCAAATTACATTATCATTTTGCAGGCTGTAACTACAGTTTACAATTGATGAAGTTTGTTCCTGAATAGCCCAGCAGCATCTGAAATACTGATTCCATTATTTGCTACTCTTAAATCAGAAACTCTTTAGCATTGTCTCTCTCTTTTTAAGAGATTTACCCAGGGAACCTGGGGACTTTTAATTAAATCTCCAACAACTCAATACACCACAGAGTTTAGAGGGCTGGGAATGAAATGTAATGCACAGCTCACTAAATTTGCATGAAAGGCTTGGGTGCACCATTCCAAAAGTGACTTAATGTGGACATGTGACAGAGAGAGGAAAGCAACAGACTAAGTATCAAAAGAACCACAGCTGAGAGCCCTGAGAGGGCTCCCATCATATCTGGAGACAGTGCTCTGTCTTAATGTGACAACAGCATTGGAGAAGTTTAAACTTTCATTCTAAATGTGACTGTGTTTCTGAACTCAATAAGGCTACTTAAGAGGTCTAGATTTTTAAATAATTTAGCAAGATAGGTTTATGTCCAATTTAGAAATACTGTCAGTTTCCTTTCTGCATGAAAAAAGAGAAAAGGAAATAACAGAAAGTTATCCCAGCTGCATCACTGTTCTCTTTTAATAGTGATAAATGGAGTACTAGCTTTTCTTTCATCTGCCATGCAGACAACAAAGCTACATGTCCCTGTCTTCTTGCCCTAAAATGTCTTGAAATGTGTCATTTCATTTCCCAAACTGAATACACCTAATTAGTAAGTTCAACAAAAAGCATCTCTTGCGTCACAGAATTTTGTGGCATCTTTCTTTTCTAAATCAGAGAAAAAGAACTTCTTGTACACAAGCATAAATGTGCCTCTATTTTCTTTCTGATGTCAGTCCCTGGCAATAAGTTTCCCTGTCATAATATACATTTTATTCTTCCCACACACACACAGAGACAGGAAAAAAACCCCCACACAACTAAATGCCAATGTATGATCCTAGTACTTACCACTTAAGCCTTCAGACATTTCCACAATATATGTATTTATTGCTGCTCCCCCATTGTCTTTTGGTGGATCTATAAAAAACAGCAATATTCCAAGTAAGCGAGGGAAGTTAAATGGCTTTATAGCTTTTGGGGAGGATTTCCCAAAGGCAAAATCAACAGCTGGAAATGGGTGCTTATTTAGACGAAGAGCATCCTAGTCCAGGGCAGCAGCAAATGACTCCAAGTCCTGCTATGTGAACGCCAGCTCTCAGCCCTTCTGTATGCTCTACACAGGAAAAGGGACAAGGGAATCACCCCTGGGAGATGCCACAGCAAATATTTCAGTCTCAGGTGCTGTGGAAGGCTGCCTGATTATGGATTCAGGGACACAGACTTTAATGGTCCTGTAATTTGGAGGCAGACAGGAAAAATTATCATACTGATTCGTATATAAGAATATTTCAAAATTATTTCAGGAAAGAATTTCAAAAACCTAAATATTTTGGGACAGAATAGAAGTTGGGAGCTCTACACTGAAAACTTATCTCTTAACTTCTAATATCTCACTAGAAATTGAGTGCACTATCCTCCCTGGTACAGTATTCATGTACAAGATACAAATCTACAGACCTTTACTTCACATATAATCCTAATACCGTTTCTCAAAGATGATTTAGAAAATATCAAAACTAAAATAATGTGAAACAACATTTGAACAAATATAAAGACAGCATTATACTTCAGGACAGAAGGGTACTCCTGCCTAAACATCACATTATGGATGTGCTGGATGAAATGATGTTGGCTCTTAGGCAAGGGTTACATATCATAAAACACCAGCTAAGTAAAATGAGACTTATAGGGCAGATAGCACTTCTTTGGTTGGAAGGAAATTACTCCAAATGAAAAATAAAACTGTCACATTAATTATCACATAGAAAGAGTATCACTGTTCCAAATAAAGACTATTAGAAGTTTTACATATAAATAGATATTTTAGGTAGCTTTTGATATACAAATCAGATATTTTTAATAACTTCATACATTATGCATCATACATAAAAGATCAAGTATCAGGTCCTGATGTAGCAAAGCACTCTGGGAAGATGCAAGACTGGACCTGCTGAGTACTACTTATACTCTACAAATAAATTTCTTATTATTGATGCTAAAGAATTAAACACAGTATTAAATGCAAATAGGTAAGAAGTGACAATAAGTGTAATTTTTAACTGTTTGATTTTCTGCTAAAGTACCGCACCGCACAGTACTGTTTAACCTTCTCCTATTTTACAGCATAATGCTAAAAATTCCTGAGCTTAAGGAAAAGTTTCTCAAGATCCTTAGCAAATAAAAATTTATCTATCAAAATCAAATAGTTTGAAGATACAAGTTGAACTTCAATCTTCTCTTTCAATAAGAACCCAGAATGGCATGGCACCTATTTTTTGTGCCAGAGAAACAGAACTTCTTAGTACATTAATTAACCACACTTTTTAAAGTGTTGTAGTCTCAGCAATAACAGTCCCTATTATAATTAGCACATTATTCTTCCGACATAACTAGTTATACTGCCATACTAAGTATTTTGAACCAGTATTTTTCCATGAAAACAGATCATAATGGCTCAGTTGACTGAAGTGTTACTGAAGTAAAACCTGACCTGCATATATATATATACATATACATATAAAAATACAGAAGACATACTCTAAATAGAACTGGACAACATTCTTACCCCAGATTATTTTAAAACTCTGTGCATGAATTTTTCCTTTCACTGTGGGTTTTGAAGGTACTCCAGGTTTGTCTGGACAAGTAATGTATTCCACTGTCTCACTTGGACTGCTTTTCCCTTCTGAGTTATAGGCAATGACCTGCAAATATATATAAAATACTATAAATGCATTGGATAGTGGTATGCTATTCACTGTTTATGGTAAAGACAAATTAATTTATATGTATATTTAGACAGATACATAATAAATTAGCACAAGAACTGAAGTTATTATATCCACTCATTTTACATTTTCATTAGTCCTATAGTTAGACAATCACTATACTGAAAATATAAATGCATGCAAATTGCCAAAAAAACCCCAATTCCTTAAAAAAATCCCTCTCATCCTAGTATAGTACTTTCTTTTACAGAAATACATTCAGAGATTAAAAGAAGTGTTTATATGGGTAAATTGTGTTAACAACAGCAAAGAGGATATCAACTCTTCAGTCCCAAGGATAATTACGGCAAAGGCTGGCATGAAAGTCATGTGAAGGACAAGAAATTATATTTGTCAAGGGTAAATAGTGTTTAACCAACCTGAGTGCCTTCTATGATGAAACAACTTGCTCAACAAATGGGGGAGAGCTGTGGACATCATCTACCCTAATTTTAGTCTGATCTCCACAACATCTATGTAGACAAGCTGGTTAACATAGGGAGAGAACAGATGGACCACAAGATGGATGTAGAAAACCTGACACAGTGCCAGGCCCAAAGGGTGTTGGCTAATGGTTCGAAGGCAAATTGGCAGCTGCTCATGAGTGGATTTCCTCAACAGCCAATCCAATGTCAGATTCTATTCGATATCTTTAGAAGTGATCTGGATGACAGGATGCTCCCAGATTTGCATATAGCACCAAACTAGGAGAAGACAGACACATGCTGGAGGGAAGAGCCACCATACAGACTTTGATAGGCTGAAATATTGCATGAACAAGAACCATACGAGCTTTGGACAAAGATAGTCTTGCACCTGGGATGGAATAATCCCAGCACCAGTGCAGTCTGGGGTCTAACTCTAGCCAGTTTTTCTTTTTTCAGCTCTGCTGAGAAGGACATTGGGATTCTAGTAGGAGCAAGCCAAATGAATCAGCAAAACATCTTGGCAGTATCAATATCAAATTGTTTCACGGGCTGCATCAGCAAGAATTTACCCAGCAGAACAAAGGATTTAATTATGTCACTTTACTCAGCACTTTAAAAACCATGATTGGAATACTGTATCCAGTTTCGGTCCTCCCAGTTCAGTGGGAAACTGGAAAGAGTTCAGAAGAGGGCCAGCATGATGATCAGAGCATAAAAGAATCTGACATAGGAAAAAAAGCTTTGTTTTATTCTGCCTGAGTAAAAAGAAGTTTCATTGTGAAGAATCTAATCACAGCCTTCCAATACCTAAGAGATAGTTACAGAAAAGATGAAGACATTGCCTTCCAAAGGATCCATAATGACAGGACAAGAGCCAGTAGACACAAAGTGTGTTAGGGGAAATTCTAGCCGGATATAAGAAATTATTTACCATTAGAACAAACTTCCCAAAGAAGTGGTTGAATCGCCCTTGCTGGAAATACTGAAATATCAGCTCAACAGGGCTGGGACAGGGTTGAATTGCCTAAGCTAAGGCCCTGCTTTCTACACAAATTTGACCCAGATGATCACTAAAAGTCCCTTCCAACCTAGACTTTTCTGTGATTCTAGGAAAACAAATTCCTGCTATCCTTTACTTTTTACTTTAGTTTAGCAAAAAGCAAAACCACCTAGTAAAAAAAAAAAAAGAAAAAAGAAAGTTTTTTGGCTTTTAGATTTGTTTTAAAAATGAGCAGAATCGAAATGACAGCAGTGATGTTAGTACAGGCTGAGAAGAGGAAATGCAAGCTAACATGTCTCGCAGACATGAAGTCTCCCGATACAGTTTACAAGATTAATAATCATCTGGTTGTCTTTGTGCCCTTACAAATGAAGTTAAACAGGCAGTTAGCATTTACGTATTATAATAAGGTTTCGAATGGTTATAAAGCTTCTTTCAAAAGCCTTAAGGAATATTACTACTAATTAAGTCTTTCCCCTGTATAATAAAAATTAAAGACCTGATTAACATAACATTTGTTTCTCCTTTATGCCCCATGAATGAGCGAACAGAGACTTCTGTTTATTGTTTTGCTAATAAAAATAGGGTATAAACATCGGGGTTTTTTATTTTAATGAGAAACTTAGGATGTTTAAGTAACTATACATTTACTAGTAATGAGTATGATTAATCTGTAATATTACTTTCAAAGGAAGTCTATGATCAAGTCCTGCAAAAGCTAGTTTTAAGGCAATTAGCTATTCTTTAGTTCATGTGTAGCCGTAATAGTGCTAGAAACATACTGTATATTTTAAATTATTTAAATACTAAGTTATGCAAAAACCTCAACAAAATCATATTCAGAAGTGCAAAATAACATCTGAAAAGACGTACGGACATGCTTTAGTGTTAACTCAAAACAAATCAACCACCCCTTGAACTATCACCTTTCGTGCTGCAAAGAGAAGCTGTTCTTCAACAGTTCCCAATTCTTCATTAAGAAATAGTATTTTAGGTGTATGCGTGACAACAGCTATCAACATTTTTCACTTGCAGACAGATGAGGTCATTCTGACTGTGCCTCAAGTTGCACCAGGGGAAGTTTAAATTGATTAGGAAAAATTCCTTCACAGAAAGAGCAGTCAAGCATTGGCAAAGCTGCCCAGGGAAGTGGTTGAGTAACCATCCCTGAAGGTATTTCAAAGATGTGCAGATGGGTTGCTTAGGGACATGGTTTAGTGCTGGGTTAACAGTTGGACTTGATCTTATAGGTCTTTTCCAACCTAAATGATAGTGTGATTCATACTGTGGGACATGTTTTTAGCTTTATTCCAAAACCCAAGCAACTATTCAGGAGTGACTTAAAACATAAAATAGCCCAGGTTGGAAGGGACCTGAAAGATCATCTGGTCCAACCCTTCAGGGAAAAGTAAGCCTAGATGAGATTATCTAACACCCTCTCCAGTCATATCTTGAAATCATCCAGTGATGGGGACCCCACCACATTTCTGGGGAGCTTGTTCCAGTGATTACTTGATCTCACTGTGGAAAATTTCTTTCCTATACCAAGATGAAACCCCTTCCAGTGCAACCTGCAACTCTTGCCCCTTGTCATCTCCAGGTAGCTCCTTGTGAAGGGAGAACCTCCTTCCTCTCTGTAGTCAGGCTTTAAGTACTGGCAAACGGTGATGATGTCCCTCTGAGCCTTTTCCAGGGAGAAAACATGTAATTCCTTTAAACTTTCATTACAGGGCAGGTTATCCAGCCCTTTTATAATTTTTGTGACCCTCCTTTGGACCATCTCCCAGTCTGCCTGTCTTTTGTGAATTGTGTGGATCAGAACTGGACACAGCTCTCCAGGTGTGACCTGACACAAGTTGAATACAGGGAAGATCTCTTATCTCTGCTAGCAATGCCACTGCTGAGTCAGCCTAGGATCCAGTTTGCCTGAAGGTCCCTTTCAGCAAGGCTGCTCCTAGCCTATAGCGGGCTCCTTGGTTATTCCAGCCCAGGTGCAGAACTTTGCACTCGCCTCTGTTAAACTTCATACTGTTTTTGCTACTTCACTCTTCTAATCTGTCCAGGTGTTTCTCTAAGACAGTTTTGCCTTCTGACGTGTTCATCTGACCACTCAGTGTGCTGTCACCAGCAAACTTGGTGAGGGTGCTTTCAATTCCATTGTCAAGATCAGTTGTGAAAATGAACAGCATGAGGCCTCCCATCCGTAGGAGTTCTTAATTCAGGCAGGCTGCCAGCCTGATTTGAAACCATTGATCACCACCCTCTGAGTGGGGCCTGCTGGCCAGTTTTCTACTCAGCTCGCATACTACCTATCCAGTTTGTGCCTTGCCAATTTGGCCAGGGAGAATGCTGTGGGAAACTGTTGAATGCTTGCTGAAGTTCAGGTAAAGAACATCCACTGATCTCCTAGGCCAGCTGGAAGTGTCACCTTGATGTAGGACATGATCAGGCTAGTCAGGCATCATTTACTTTTGGTGTAGGCTTTTCCCAATTGCCTGCTTTGTTTGGCTTGTAATATTTCCTAGGAAGACTTCCATTTCTTTTCCAGGGACTGAAGTAAGATTAACAGGCCCGTCGTTCCCTGGGTCCCTCTTGCAGATGGAGAGTATTACATTCACCCTTTCCAGACATCAGGGATATCCCCTGACCTGCATCACTTTTCAAATGTTATAGATAGGGGTCCTGCAGCAATGTCAGCCACTTCTCTTGAAATCAGAAAGTGGACTGAGCCCTTCAGCCCTTCCAGGAGACCAAGCGCCAGCCTTGTCACAGCTACCTTATCCTATGATCTGGGGTCCAGTTACACTGGTAAAGGCAGAGGCAAAGAAGGTATTGAGAACCTCTGCTTTACTGGCATTATTAGTAACTTGCTTCTTTGCCCTGTTTAGGAATGGCCTCTGTATGTCTTCCCTGTGCTTCTACTTCTCACATATCTGAAGAAGCCTTTTATGTCATTCTTGTTATCTTTGGCCAATTTCAGTTCTAGCTGATCCTAGCCTTCCTGACTTCAACTCTGCCTGTCCTGGCAAAGTTCTTGACAGCTATTTGATCAACTTCCCATGGCCAGTATGCTTTTGTTTAGCTTTTAACCACACCCAAAAGGTCATAGTTAGGCCAGACTTCTTCCTGAACTAAAAGTTCAGCCCTCAAGACTTACTAGAACAGGCTCAGCACCACAGATAATACAGATGACTTACTAACAAATTTTTTTTTTATCAAGGCTGCTCCTTACCCCAACACCTTTATTGTGTTTACTATCAAAGAACCCATAGGTACATTAAGTAATATCACCCATGTATATGAAACAAACCAGCCAAAGAAAAAACCCCAGCTGTTAAGAACATGTACTTGTGACTTGGAATTTCAAGATACCTGCAGCTGTGTTATGCCCTTGCAGAGGTTCTTATTCCTTCTGCAGAAACAGTAATGCAGGTGTTCAGCAAACAGCTTAAGAGATTGAAATTGTAAGAAACTGGCATCAAATTCAGTTTTCCTTAAAAAAGGCCCTCCCCACTTTTGAGTCAATCTCAAGCTAGTCTGGTGCCCAAACATATGAAAAAAATCTTACCCTAAATTTATATTTTGTACTACGCCTCAAATTCTTCACCGTGTAGTTAAGATCGTCACCATCATATTTTGGCTTGAAACCATATCCCTGCAGAATTAAACAGGATTATGTGAAACATTATCTTTGCAGACCAGAGGATCTAACATACTTCATACAAATAAATTACTGTTTCAAACTGTAATTCTTACGCTTCTCTGACGAAGTAATAAGTGCACCTTCATTGTGTAAACACACAGTTTTTTTTTGAAGAGGTGTGAATTCATTAACCATTTTCAAATCAGGAGAGGAGAAAAAAACAGTAAGAAAGACATATATAGTGTCACTGGAAATTTTACCTAACACTTTCAAAGGATAGAACAGTGCTGATTTTAAAACAAATGTTGTTAGTCTGAAATGACATCTAGAGGGACCACACTTCATGATGCAGTTGCTTTGATTTAGCTCTTATAAGGCTTAACTTTCACACACAAATTCACAAAGTTATAAGCAAATTAAAAGTCTTTGCAGGAATGTGGCTTAATAACACTAAACACTATTAAAAGAAGAAAGCTAGGTGGCCTGGTCATAGCAATGACAAGTCATTAGCTTAATTTCAGAAAATACAGTTCCTTGTAGAATATTCGAGCAAAAATAATCATTGCTACACTTAATTCAATAATGTATCAAACATATTGAGAATAAGTATTCTAAACTTACTGAGTTCTCATCCTCCATCTCTAATATATATGAGATTCCTTCATCTGATGGTGTTCCTGAGGGTTTTGTCCACTGAAGGGATAACCAAGTAACTCCAGCATTAATCAGCAAAGGACTTGCTGGTGTGGTTGGGGCAGTGCCTGAGGTATGATACAGGACTTCTTCACTAAAATCGCTGTTTAAAACAGACAGTATGTAAACTAACTAGACACAATAATTAATATCTAAAAACCAAAATTCTTACTAAACACAGTTATGACAGTTTCTTGGACATATGCACAATGGGAAATTGCAAGCTGTTACATGCAAACAACTTAACTTGCCCATGAGTCTATCAGTAACAAAACATCTGAACACAGTTAACATGTTCATAATTGAAAGACTCCTTTGTATGATATAATTACAATGCTTTGCTAACCAAAATGTTTTGCTTTTTCATATTAACTCAGTATTCTAAAACACTAAAGCTCTACATGCAGTAATATACTAATAACACAGTGTCCTTCCTTTTCAAAGTGAACATCTGAAGGCATAAAAACATTTATGGCAAGACCTCAAAACAAACTTCGCTTATGTGTTCTGAGCTTACTTTGAAGTACTAGTTTCTGAAGTGATTCAGAAAATAATAGAGTAATAGTCTCATTCAATTGTGAGCTACTTTAAGAGTTGATAAAATGAAAGTCTTACTGCAGAAAAAGAAGTAGAGTGTATACCAGTGAATCTCCGAACACAACTGTTAGCCTTATCTGATTTAGATTAGATATACCTTGTGGTGAAAATACAAATAAACTACATAAAAAGACCTACTGTGAAACAGAGGGATGCAAAAGTCAATGAAGAGGTACTATGCTTGCACAGATGGTCTGACACGCATCCAGATAGACTAAAACGCCCCACCTGCTCTCAGCTGGCTTTGCTGCTCCTAAATCAATTCTGAAGAATCACTTACAAGCCTAAAGCTAGTCTAGCTTTTTAAGCATATGAAACTAATGACAAAGATGTAATTTTAATCTAAAAGCTAAGGATTATCTAAGCAAGCATCAGGAAGCCCTGAAAACAAAATCCTCTGTATAGCTTAAACAAAGACACCAGTTAAATATCTCATGTGTTTTGAACGCAACTTGCCTGAAAAATCTCAATAAAAAGACAATTTCGCTTTCTCTCCTACTCAACCTATATTACAGTGATGCACGTTATAAATTTTGGTCTACATTGGGGTATTTTTGGCATTTAAAGGAAAAAATCTTACAGACAACACATTATCAAGAGTGTTGGTAGCACAGAAACAGACATACTGTCTGTGAGGACTGTCGAAGAGATGTGAAGCAAGAAGGGAAGAAGTACAAAACAAGAGAAAACTTTTAAATTTGTGAGAAGTCACAAGCAAGAAAATTTCTGGAATGGAGATTATGTTTTACCTACAATACATTTACTAAAAAAAGATCAGCATTTTATAGGTAGCCTGGAGAAAGCATGAAGAGAGGCTAGATACAAGTAGTATGTCTAACTCTATTCAAAACAAACTACCGAAGGAGTCACTTTACAAGTAGATATAAGGTAAAAAACCCCACATCCTAAAAAGATTTAATGTCTAAACTTGATTGAACCACTCCAAAATACACTGAAATAAACTAAAAGAGTTCCAGCCACAGCCACATTTGAATGACTATTAAACAATTCCCCCAGAAGTACAATACTATCTAGTTTTGAAAATAGATTTTATTTTTCCAGTTTTCTTTAACCACTGTTTCATGTAGAATTAAATTTAAAAATTAGTAACTCAGAGATAAAGTATCTGTTCTTGTCGGTAAAATTATTTAGACAAAATTCTGTCTCCAGATGCCTAATGTTCTCAACATTCTTCATAAGGGATAAACAGGCACTCTACACTAATAAATATTATTTCAAGAGATTTCTTAATTAAATAATACCATGAAGACAATAAAGCACATCTTCACAAGGCTATGAAATATTGATTTAAAAATCTACTCAGTGTGATTAGTTTAAGAAGGGTACTTAACTATCAGTGTCTTCAAAGCTTACGCTGGAGGAATCTGTAATATGTGCAGCTATTCCTAGAGGGTGCATTTACACTCAGATGTAAAAGGGGAACAGGAAGACAGCCCAAGCACTGGACCCTGCTTAAGTGCCAGCTCCCTCCCTGTCTTTATTTTTAACAGTTCCAACTAAATCTTATCAAGACAAAGTCCAGGAGCAACTCAAGAGAATAATTAATTCCAGGAACATCATCCAGAAGGCAGTAATGTAATAAAGACTACTGGAGAACACCAAAAGTCATTCTAGTCCACTATATAGTGTCCTCTGACAGCTGCACAAAGCAGGTGCTTAGGGAAAGACAAAGGAACAGGCACTTTATGCAATGCATTCCCTGAGTACTCTCCAAAGCCTCCCAACACATGCCTCAGATCTCCGGAGCCAGCTGTATTTTTCACATACTTAAGAGTCTGCAGAAGATTCCTTCTGCCCAGCATGAATTATGACCCTGGGTCTGGCTCTCTACTCTTTACGCTGTTCTTCAACACTGCCCAAGCAGGCACTGCTGCTTCAAGCACCTTCTTCTGCTAGCTGAAGGACCCACAACACACATCCTCTATTTCATGCTATAAAATCACCACTTTAGTGAGCTGCAGCACAATGTTCATAGCATTTGAATTAAAAAAACAAACACAAAATAGCAATTTTAGGCTGACGGTGAGGGAAACCCTATTTTTACGCCCCATAGGACCTCGGGGTCCAAGTACTACTAGGTAGCATGGACACCAGGAGTCTGCTCTAGAGCAGATGAGCTCTGGTGGTGTGATTGTTAGCCAGGTGCATCTGCTTTGCCTGATGACCAAAAAGCACACTCAAGAACTAATGCACCCAGTAGTGCAAGCATAACTTGAGAAAACATTTTTTTTTCCAAGTTCTTACTTATATTCTCCACTGAAGTCAGATGTCATTCATTCAAAAATTCAAAACAAAGTTTGGTGCTGTATAACTTCTTAAAAGTAGTAATTAAAAGCATGAACCACATATCCTTAGCATTTATAACAAGCTCTAGAACTTCCAAAGAATTCACTGACATGGTAATGTCATATTCTGTATACCTCCAATGGTAACAGGAGACTAACAGACACCTTAGATGAAGGGACAATATTCCAGCACACAGGCTATCTGCAAAAAGAATAATCCAATCACATACTGTAAGTTAACTAAGCAGTTGGACTAGATGATCACTGTAGGTCCCTTCCAACTGAAATATATATTCTATATTCCATTTCAGACCATTTTGACAAAAGACATTTTTCTTTAAATGCCACCATATATTTTTCCTAAAGAAACACATACACGCATGCATATGCATTCCATATTTATGTATGTAATAGTATTTACCTCATTCCCATGTCATTTTTGGCTGCTAGCCTAAAGGTGTACCCCATTGCTGGTGATAGTTTAGTGATCCTATACTGCTTCTGTTGACCGTAATAACACTGGCAAAACTCTCCATTTCCTTTTCCCTAAAAAGGAATAAGTTAATCATATTATTCACCTTACTATATATACATCCATCAATTAAAGTACACACAAGCATGAAGTAAAATCATTTTTTGAAATTACATATAACTCAAGAATCTCCATATAGTGAGGCAGTAGCACATGAAACTTTTGTATTAAATTAGCAGCTCTTTTCCCTCCTTTCCATCTCCCAGTTCCTCGGGGCTGAAAGAATAAAGGCCATGAGGATTCTGCAGCTTTGCCATTTCAGGATAGCTGTCCAGGTAGAGACTGCAAGATGTTTGCAGAGGCATAGTTGATCCACCCACTTATTAAAAAAGAAAGACTGTTCTAGAAAAATGATCCTTCCATGTCAGCTCTTGAACACAGTACTGGACTGCAAGTGAAAAGGCCACTATTAAGAGTGGCAGAATCATGCAATTAAGATCCTTTTATCTTATATCCCCTGAGAAAAAAAATTGAGCAGTAACTGTATTTTAATAATTGCTTCGGGAATTACATATTTGTCACACACCTCTATACAGAAGTCTTAATTTTCACACAACTTGACATGCACAGTCACATACAGCTACTTGAAAAAACTACAAGACTAAAAATACAATAGAGTAACTTGCTTACTTCATCCCATTCTAAAAGGTAACTGTGGATTTTGGAACCATTATCACAAGATGCCTGTAACAGGAAAACAAGAAAATTAGAACTCTAACTGGATACAAGACCACTTAAAAAATGCACGTATGGGCCAAACCATGAGAAGAACAGCGGAAGGCAAATGATGCTCCCCTTATATGGTTGTTTCTCTTGCGAAGACAGTCCTAGTTCAGTCTCCATTCAATGAATGCTTGTTTCATGTTTATGGGTTTTTTTTCTAACTTAGATCTTGAAAGGCACTGGGGACTGAACTCAGTAACTTTATCTTCAAAGACTCCTTGCTTTTCTGTGAATCCTTCTCTTTTTACTCAAGCCCACATTTAACCCAGTAAATCTATTTCCAGTCAGGGAACTGTGACTGAAATGAGGTTTGACAAAAACTGTCAGTTTCAATGAACTGGTATTTTATTG
This sequence comes from Rhagologus leucostigma, assembly GCA_013397725.1. Classification (NCBI taxonomy): domain Eukaryota; kingdom Metazoa; phylum Chordata; class Aves; order Passeriformes; genus Rhagologus; species Rhagologus leucostigma. The sequence goes on along the minus strand of VZTD01005474.1, from coordinate 2,889,814 downwards.
GTAAATCCACAACAATTCTGAATAGTTCAAAATATTTATTTTAAAGGCTGTGAAGCAATTCTTACCTTCCACTGAAGAGTAAGAGAATTTTTGGTCCGATTAGTTATCCTGGGCAGATTTGGAGTATCAGGTTCACAACTCGCTGTGGTAAAACTCTCTGCTTCTGAAGGGCTACCCTTTACACAGTTGCATTCTACTTGGACTCTAAAGTGGAAGAGAGTCAATAACATTTTGCTTCAAAATCTGTATAGTTTCCAATGAAAACTGAGCATTTGGAATTAAGTTACTGCCTTGCTGATTCATTATTAAAATATCACTGTTACAAATAAATAACTGGGGGAAATACCTCAGTCAATAGAAGCAATAAGAAGGAAAGAAAAGAGTCCTTTACTTCAGATATACATCATTACCATCAGTCAACTTTAGTCTCACAATTATATTTGAAATATGTCTGTTATTAGCTGTACTTTGGCTGGAAAATAATGGTAGCATTTTACAGGCTCATTATCTGTTGTAGAGATATTAACTGATACTATGAATAATTCTTATGCAAGTGCTTTCGTCAGATGAGCACAACAAAGCTGTTGATATATTTTCAGAGTATCCTCTGCACTCATTTAAGTGTCCTGCTGAGTGTGTTCACCTTGTCCTTTCCTTTAGTAAGGCTGTGAATTAACTCTCCACATACTTCCAAAGAGTGAATTCTTGCTTCTGTCTCAAAGAGAAATGGCTTGTTTTTCAAAAAGCTTGTCTCCAAAAGGAAATACATGATAATCATCTGGCCTCCCCCCGCCCCCTAAGCTGTGCAGCTATGCCTTGCCTCTTCCTTGGGTCAATAGCACATTACTTTCTTCTGATTCATCTGCTCCTTTGAAAGGAACCCCAAAACCAAAACCCTCCAAAAAACCCTTTCCTCTGATCATCAATATAAGATCTGGGTTGCCAGCTTAAGAAGATACAAAAATCCTGATATATTTTTGATGCATGAACAGCAAATTACAGGAAATCTGGCTTTACAGATTTCACAGACAGCGAGGAGACATTCAGTGAATAAAGTTGAACACAACGTTGTCTGTGAAATCTACAAACAGTTGCAAATACCTAATATGTCAGTTATCTTTGTGGTTGAGTCATTCCAGTCTTTGTTGATTTTGTGCAGTGTTCATATTGGCAGAGTTCTGTTTAGGAAGAGCTTGGATGGCCGAGCCACCAATCCCCATGTATTGCCTACAACAACCAGAATTAAGCAAGAAAAAATCTGAATGTAGCCTGATAGAAGAGGACTTATACAGAAAAAAAAAATTCTAGGCACTGACCCCTATGCTCCATGAATTTTCAACTTCAACCTTGTTGGATAAAATGTATAAATGCTACTAAAAATAGGAACAAAATCACAGGGAAATACCTCCATATGAAAGAGCTTTGAGACAACTTACCATTCGTCCTTCTCCTGACCTTGTGTTCCAGGCAATACAGGTGCTCAAATTAAATGAGGGCTGTGATAAGAACAGACCAACCCTCTTTTGCTTTCAGTTTGGCAACCAGGACAATACTCTGGAAAACAGCTCTAGGAGGTGTAGACCCCTTCACACCAAGGACTGAGAACCTAGCTCTCCCACTGGAGCAAATGCCAAAAAGGCTGTTACACAAGGCAAATCCTATCCTAAACCTGATGTGAAAGGAGGCAGAACATTGTTAACTGACACCCCTACTATGACACACTTCTGTTCCCTGTGCTTCCTACCAGCTGCCTCTAAATTGTTTCCATTGGTCAATACACAGGGATCTTGGGGTTCTCCACACAGTCAAGAGACGTAAATCCCTCACATACTGGGCATTCAGTCATGTTTAAGAAGGTACTCTCCACATGCCATTATCTCCTGAAAAGGCACTTATTTTAAGGAGGCCTTCATTTCTGCCTTCACAATGTTACGTATTTGTAAACTGCTGTATTCACACCACATTTTTTTTTAAACCAAGAATCACAGAATAATTTGGGTTGGAAAAGATCTTTAAAGATCAACTTGTCCAAACTCTCCTGCAATAAGGAGAGACATCTTCAACTAGATCAGGCTGCTTAGAGCCCTGCCCAACCTCTCCTTGAACGGTTTCCATAGATGGGGCATCCACCACCTCTCTGGGCAACCTGTTCCAGTGTTTCACCACCCTCAGCGCAAATAATTTCTTCCATATATCTAGCCTAAATCTACCCTCTTTTAGTTTGAAACCATTATCTCTTGTCCTATCACAACAGGCCCTACTAAAAAGTATGCCTCCATCTTCCTTATAAGCCCCCCTTTAAGTACTGAGTTTTCTCCAGGCTGAACAACTTTTGTGGCCCTCCTCTAGAGCTACTCCAGCAGGTCACCATCCTTCTCATGATGGGGACCCCAGAGCTGGACACAGCACTCCAGGTGGGGTCTCACCAGAGCGGAGCAGAAGGGCAGAACCACCTCCCTCACCCTGCTGGCCATGCTGCTTTTGATGCTGCCCAGGACACAGTTGGCTTTTTGGGCTGCAAGTGCACATTGCCAGGTCGTGCCCAGCTCTCCACCCACCAGGACCACCATATCCTTCTTGGCAGGGCTGCTCTCAATTCCTTCATCCTGCAGCCTGTATTGATACCGGGGTTGCCTCAACCCAAGGGCAGCACCTTGCACTTGGCCTTGTTGAACCTCATGAGATTCCCACGGCCTCACTGCTCAAGCTTGTCCAGGTCCCTCTGGATGGCATCCCATCTTCACGTGTGTCAACTGCACCACTTAGTAGCTGACACTGAAACTTGGTGTTTTCTGCTGCAAGCTCATTCGATCTCACTGTCTGTGTCACTGATGAAGATATTTGACAGTAACGGTCCAATACAGGCCCCTGTGGGACACCACTTGTCACTAATCTCCATCTGGGTATGGAGCCATTGATCACTATTCTGTGAATGTGACCATCCAACCAATTCCTTATCTTCTAAGAAGGATACTGCAGGGGACTATTACGTCAAAGGTCTTACAGAAGTCCAGACAGGTAACATCTGCAGTCCTCTTGTCCACTGATACAAGTGACTTGATCACAGGCCACTTGGTTCTTCAGGCAGGACTTGTCCTTGGTGAAGCTGTGCTGGCTGTCCCGAATCACCTCCTTGTCCTTCATGTGCCCTAGCATGGCTTTTAGAAGGATCTGTTCCACGATCGTCCCAGGCGCAGAAGTGAGGCTGACAGGTTGGTAGATCCCACAGTCTTCCTTCCTACCCTTTAAAAAAATGGGTGCAGTGTTTTCCTTTTTCCAGTCCCACAGGACTTCACCTGGTTGCCATGACTTTTCAAATATGATGGAGAGTGGTTTGGCAACTACATTAGCTAATTTCCTCAGGACTCTGGGATGCATCTCATCAAGTTCCATACACTTACGTACAGGTTTCTCAGGTAGTCTCAAACCTGTTCTTCTCTTACTGTGGGAGAGACTTTCCTTCCCCAGTTCCCATCCTGCTGTCCATCCACTGGAGAGGTGTGAGAAAAGAGGCTGCCAGTGAAGACTGAGGCAAAAAAGGTTGTCGAGCACCTCAGCCTCTTCCTCATCCATAGTTACCAGTTTGCCAGTTGTGTTTGTTTGAGAGGATACACTTTCTCTGACCTTTGTTTCTGGCTGACAAAGCTATAGAAGCCGTTACTCTTTACACCCCTTGCCAAGTTCGGCTCCAGATGACTCTCCAATATTTTAAAAAAAGAGGGAAGAATAACACCTAACCACATCTTCCCAACCCTATGCTATTTCTTCTGACCTACTGAAGTAGTCAATTCTGTTAGAAGAGTAGAACTACACTGAGCTGGGGGCACATTTTGTTGTGTACATTGGGTCAGGTTCACCGACACTGGAGCAAAGCAAAAGCAGCATAACGTGACCTTCAGGTGGCTGAGCAGGGAGCATCTTCCAGGGCAAGGTACTTTCTTCTGCTGCTTGTGGAAAATTGAAAAGTAGCATCTGTGCCCGGCTCCAAGGACAGAAAAAGGCCACTGTGCTGGCATAAAGGAAAGAGCACGGATGTAGGATGGAGATGCACCAATCTTATGTTGTCCATAATGGACTGAGTGGTCAGCTAAGCCAAAAATGTTGATTTGTAACTCAAAAGAGGGTGAGAAGTGGTAAAGACCATCTCTGAAGACTTAGGCAAATACACAATGAAACTTTTAAAACATTTCCACTGAATTTAATGAAGCGAAAGTGAGATACTCACTTTGCATGGTAATCAGTTGCTGGCCTGAGATCATTTACAGTGACTTTATTTTCTTCTCCACTGGAAAGAGATACAAGCTTGTTTTAAAGATTATTTCAGAATTCCATACATTTATAAAAAAAGACATTTATCACCTAACTCAGTCAATACACCTTCTATGAAATGTATTTGCTAAGAGTTTGTCTTTTGCTAAATACAGTAATAAGTAAATGCATTTATCTTTGAATTTTAGAGGCTTCTTGTGTTATTCCTGTTCTTTTGCCCTGGTGGTTTTGGTGCACTTTTTTGTTTGGTGCTTTCTAAAAAGTAGCAATTATTTTCTTCTTTACTTAGTAAGACAAGTTTCATGTGTATGCATGTATGTTATTACTCAAAAAAAAAACATTGAAGTACTGGAGCCCACAGAAGCTCAGTCCAGCCTTGCAAAAACAATTATCTAAAACTGTACCTGACTGCACATACCTACTTGTTAGAGCCTAGGAAACAGAAAAGGCACCAAAATAACCTCTAGTAGTCTGCTTTTGCTGACATCAGCTTATCTCAGCAAAGGTCATTTCTCTTCCTCTAGTTTCTTGGATAGGGATACTCAGCTTGTAATCACATGAAATTCATGGGAGGTGACTAAGATAAACTAGCTAGGTACAAAGGTTTATAACCATTAGAGAGCTCTATACCCTTAATTCTAAATGTTACTGTCACATCTCTCCAAATTGAAAAAAAACTGGCTGACAATCATTGTGTTAGGAATGAAACAACTGGAGAGTTTTGTTTGCTTTGCTGCTGCTATGAGTTGCGTTCTGTGTGAATTTGCTTATCTTTTTTCATAGCATAAGACTGGCTCTTACAAAGAGCAATTTTAGGGAAGTGAAGGATAACCTTACTGGGAGCAGGAGCATATGCTGACATAAAAAATAATAAATACTATTTATTTTTCTCATTACTTGCATGTCTCACTATTTGAGAACCCATGGTGTCTAGTGCAGCTGGTTGAAATACAGCAAGAGTGGTACTAAAATATGCCTCCAACATGTAAGAACAAAGTCTTTACATTCCAATTGATGGCAGAGACTTCAGTAATAAAATGAAACAAATTCTACTGAAAAAAAGGTAGCTAATTTCGAAATAGAAGTTACCCAAAACTGCTAGTTGTTTAACTTTCTGGACAACAAGCAGATTTTTAATGAGGTTTTAAGCCACATATTTCAATGCAGCAGCGATTAAATAAAAATAGCCAACACCTACATGTACACAGTTCTGTACTTTCCATCTTTTCCAGTACTTGAAATCATCACTTCGTAAGTATAAACCTCTGGTATGTCGCTCTTGTCTGTGTCTTCTCCGGTATCACTGGATGGAGGGGACCACATCAGCAGTGCTGTTCTTGCCTGAATATCCGATACCTGTAGAAACGCAAAGTTTTGAGATCTCTGCCATTTAAATGCTATTGTATATGAATGTTACTTTGCCACAAAGGATCAAGTAAAGAAAAGAAAATCATATACCATTATCAAATCAGAGTATTTATACTGATACACTAGCTCCTAACTAGTTTTTACAGATGAAATTAGGCTGGAAAGGCAAGGAATGCCATGAGAGAAACGCAAAGCCAGGCTGGGGGCTGAGGGCAGAGACTCCTCTTGGTACCAAACGCCACCCAGTGGGCTGCTGAAACATGGACATGCGTTGGCGAGGCACAGGAGACAGCAAAGCACATCCTGGGACACCGGGCACTTCATTAAACCATGCTTCTGGCACCTTTTTCTCTGAAGCCACAGGGACTATGACTTTTTTAATACCTTCTAATGAAATATATAGAGCTGCAGGCATGCTCACAAGGTCCATGTACATACACATAGAGACAATATCCTGAAGAATTTCTGTGGTGGTGTTTGCCTGCACAACCCACCTGTTGCAGAAAGACCTGGATAAGAACAGTTGGTGTGACAGAAATAGGGGTATAACCAGTGTGTGTGAATGCAACATCTCCAACTATCCAACAAGTTCTGGCCCCAGCAGACTAATCATGCTAAAGGCAGTGACCCTCACGTGGGTTAAATGGAAATGGAGAATCACAAGGAGACTCCTGAAACACAGAGGTCATCAGCTTCAAAGTGTATAGGTAGTGTGAAAATTTGTAACGGGGGGGGTTGGGGGGGCAAGAGATGCTGGAGGGGAATAGAGCAATGATCAAAACCTGGCCTGACAGCGCGAGAAACTGCCCTGCCAACCACCGCTGCCTCCATCCAGGCCTGATGGACGTCGTGAGTAGCTGCACCCTAGCTGGTGCAACAGCAGTTTGCGGTGCAGCAGGCACAGACTCACAGCTCAGGTGAGTGCATATGACCTGGGGGAGAGCTTTCTCAACGGCCTGTGGATTAGCAGATTGTAGGGAACAACAGATTCCAGGGAACAATGCAGTTACACACAAAGCTACTGAAGCAGCCACGTCTTCCAAAGGAGATGCATGACTAGGGGCACCCACACTCCCAAAAGAGTGGGTGCTGCCTGAAACCCGTAAGTGCTGCAAGTGGCTGAGGATGCTCATGTTTTTGTAGGTAAGTGCACGGGTGCATGCAGGTGATTACACATTTTCAGGATCTTTTATAGAAGAATGCCTAGAAATTCATGGCTGTTCATAAGTATTGCACATCTGCTATTGTGGTTTATATGTTGCACCCGCCCACTGTTTCCAATCATTTATAAGAGAACTCAAAACACATTTCATTATATTAAATGACTAGTTTTACAATATGACCATAATGTATGTCTATTTTGGGAATAATTGCTTTTGAAAATCTATTACTTGAGTATCAGAGTCAAAAAGCTATCTTCACAACTGGTGCTCTCAAACTGCTATGATCTACTGAACTAAAAAACTGAATAGGTCAGCTTCAAGAATGAAGTAGAGAGGACGTGGCTTATTGATAGCAAACAGAAAAGAAGAAAAAACACACTATGTTAGCCTCAATGTCTTGGAAATAATGTCACTAAACTGTTATGCACTAACAGGACTGTACGTCATATCCTAAAAGGGATCAAATGCTGGTAGGACTACACACTGAACTTTCCCTTTAAAATCTGGTAAGAAAAATCCACTACTATCTTGATGCAATCACAAACTAGACTAACACTATCTATAACCACCGCAGTGAAATTCTAGCATTTCTGTTAGTCTTTGGAGTTGTGGGACGCATCTGATAAAAGTTCCCTCCTGGACAATCATTACCCCATGCTCTTGAATTGCAGCAAGTGGCAGGAGATCTTGAGGGAAAGAAACGAAGGTTCCTCAAGGACCTACTGTACTTCAGGACTAGTAAATCCATTTTAAGATGATCTGTTCCTAGGTTTAGCTACTTTAACAGCTGAATTTTTTTCCCTAGTGTTCAGGCAGTGTCTCTCTTACTACCAGCTAAGCCTACTAGTCCTAGCCATCACGGAGTTCAACATTAGATCTTCCCTTCCTTTTGCAGTTGTTTCTTACACATTTGAAGACTGTTAGCATTTGAGTTTCCTCTCACCTGTCAAATCTGATCATTCTCACTGTTCTCCTTATCTCCTACTGATTTTCTTCAATGAGGTTTTAAGCCACATATTTCAATGCAGCAGTGATTAAATAAAAATAGCCAGCATCTACATGTACACAGTTCTTTAGTGCTTTGCCCAGAACTGCACAGAACACCCCATCTAACACTTTGCTAATGCCAAACTGCCACCTGACAGATTACATTTCCTTCATATACAGGATATTTTCAAAAAAACCTGTGATGTAAGGAAAAAAAAAGTATTTTTGAATAACCAAGATTTAAGATCAGAAGAATCCACTACTATTATGTGCTCTGAGACGCTTGGGAGTGGCTTTTTCAAAAAACTTGGCATTACTTATTACTTTGTATGCTTATGCAAGCAGCTGCAATTAATTCTGGTAGCAACTCTGAGCACTATGTACTTCTGCAAAGCAGAGTACAATACTTGGGTCAGGCTCTAGCACTGTGGAAACAAAAGGTGGGCATGTCTTCATTAGCAGTGCAGCTTGCCAAAGTGAATCTCCTCATTAAGTATGTTACACGTGCCATTTGGGTCAAACAAAAGAGCAGTTTTTAGCATGTGCAATCTGGATTGCATTCACAGTAACCCAAGATACTTAACTGTGAGTGAGGTGCAGCACATGCCAGAAGTCGGCAAACATACACAGAACTGCAAAGTATGTTCTCTAAAGGGATTTACATGCTACATAACCAGCCCTCAAATTCTGAGCTCTTATTGCCTCTTCTTATTAAATACTCAGCCTTCTGCATCATTCTTCACTTTGGTTTTGCCTTTTCAGGTCTTCTCTTCTGCTTGCTTTCTTATTTGGTTCACAGACATGACAGCTGGTGAAGATTTTGCTCAAACACTGAGGTGCAATCTGCAGAACCACTCCAATTTACACCTGGGTATAAGTATTTCAAGACCTCCCTAAGCAAAAGGGTCATCTCATGGCAGTATCATGTTATCAACTTGACTTAACACTGCCATGTATGAAAGGATGAGGGATCCATATGGGGAAAAGTTCAAGGAAATCAGAATCCAGCAGGAGTTTGGAGGTAGCAAAATTGATGCATCCCATACTGCATAGAACTGAAAGGTATTTTTGAATGAAAGAACATGATGGAGACCACCACCTGATTTAGATGTGCATGCACTGAGACATGGGACAGCCCAGGACAGGTCATAGCCTTAAGCATTACTCCAGGCTTTCTGGAGCAGAATATGATGCAATGGACACTGTACTGACAGCACCCTGTACGATCATCTGATCGTACGGCCACCACCACAGCCAGTACTGCCTGTGCCAGCACTGTTCACCGAGCGAACGGAGTACTGATGATCCATTAGAAACCACAGTCCTCATAGTAAGCGCTTCAACCAAAACGTTAATTAAAAACCTGCAGGTATATTTCTGATGAGAACCACAAAAAGAAGATGTGAAAAAACAACGTCCTGGTTCACTTGTGGGAAAGCAAGGAAAACATTTCCTTGATGAAACCATGGGAGGGTTGCTTGTGATCCTGCAAGGCCCAAGTAGGTAACAGACTCCCTTCACATCACACCACACTCCCCCAAGCTGCAACATCAGCTAGTCTTCCACGCCCTCACAGCCCTGACAGTCCCTTGCCTTCATAAAGCATAAGCCTCTCTGAGTGGTGGAAGTCTGGTGTTTTGCCTTGTGTACACTATGTATCTGTAGCAGACTACCACTGCCTGTGCCTGTGATGCCTTCTGAGGCCTGCAGAGATCACTTGCTGCACACAGCTACATGCAGTGACGTTCAAGCAAGGACATGGTGGGGAGGGGAAATAGTGCACTTGCCTAAAAGGCACGAATGGTTGAGTGCAGAGGGCAGAAGGAAGTGAAAGAAAACACTTTAGCACTGGTACTACATTGCTTTTCCCTATGTCATTAGCGACACAGCACAAGGCCCCACCTGTTGATCCATTCTTCTCACAGTCTCATTCAGAGAGAGTTCAGAACTCCCCTTGGCAATGCAGCCATTGATAATACCCCAATTTCAGACCGCTCCCACCTCCATGGTGCTTAGCCACCAAAGACACAGGGGCACTGAAGACATGACAACCCATTCTGATGCTTAAACACAGCAGGACACTAACTGTTTAGGACCTCCTCTATACAATCCCTGCTCAGCGCTTGGAGAACCATAGAATCACAGAATCGTTGAAGTTGGAAGGGACCCCTGGAGGTCATCTGGTCCAACTTCCTTGTTTAAGCAGGGCCATGGAAAGCCAGCTGCCTGCAACTATGTCCAGACAGCTTTTCAGCATCTCCAAAGAGGGAGTCTCCACAAACTCTCTGGGCAAGTTGCACCAGAGCTGTCATCCTCACAGTAAAAAAGTATCTCCTGATGTTCAGAGGGAACCTCCTGTGTTTCAGTTTAGGCCCACTGCCTCTGGTTCTGATGATGAGCACACTGAAAAGAGCCTGGCTCCATCCTCTGTGCACTTGCCTTGCAGATATCTATACACATTGATAAGATCCCCTCTGAGCCTTCACTTCTCCAGGCTAAACAGCCCCAGCTCTCTTGGCCTCTCCTCATCAGGCTGTAAAGAAACATATGAAAGAAGAATCAAGACTAGGGCACTAAACTGGGGCTAGGCTGCCTTGAAAGTGAAGGGAAGAAGATACATAGCTGATGAACGGTGGAAGTAGATGACTGACTGGACAAACCCATGGCAAGCTCTTCCTGGAGTTTCAGTAGTATGGACTATGCTACAATGAGGAACACAAGACTGTTTTTACTCAGGCAAGATGGTGGACTCAGGATTGTGGTGAACAGTTTTGGAAAAGATGTGCAAGTCTTCACAGAAAGGCTGGGACCAGGGAAGGTCCAGACGATGTAAGAGAAAACATAGGCCTGCTCTAAAATGCAAGGAACTACTGAATTTGGTAACAATGCTTTAAAGAGTATTTACACAAAAATATGCATTAGTTTTACAAACTGAAAATAAATGTGTAGATTTTCAAGCAAGTAGGTCAGAAGTCCACTGCTAACAGTCACCTTCCGTGGTGAATTTTAAGTCTCTCTTCCCCGGAGGTGCAAAAAACTCTTAAAGAGAAATAGGTCATATTTTTTTCTCTACTTTGCAAATAAGGTTTTACAACACCTCATTTTTGGTGATGTTTCCAAAACCTTGCCAGGTATCTCTCATGACTAGAGATATGTGGTGTGTAAAATTGTCTCCTGAACAGTTAAGACTAAACAAAGTTACAGGAAATTGAGAACAGATTCTGCAGTAAAATATTACGTTAAGCATCATATTCCGTTAAGCAGCAGCATTATGCTACTAGCAATGTTACAGTCTCTCTCTATGTTTTTTAAATAATTCTGTTAATACTGAGATTCACAGGGTAACCAGGAAGAATTCTGCATAGTAAGTATCATGACAGTTTTAGTTTCATAAATGTTCATACACTAAAAATTACTTTGGTTGTTTACAGTACAGTGACTGGAAGTTAAGTGAATTTGCTTTAGTATGGAAAGTTAAAGACCCTTTAAACTTGGGAGAGAGAAAAGGAGGCGTAACTGTGTAAAATAGCAACAGATTTATTCTGATTTTCTGGAAAGCTTTTGTTACTTACCACTGGCTTGGCTATATTAGAAAGAAGTGCTTCCAGTGCTTTTGTTTCTTCATCCTTTTCTTAAAAAAAAAATCAAAGCAAAAAAGAAGTACCCATGAATATTGTGCAGTAACTTTACAGTGAAGTATCTTTTCAAATTCAACAACTGCACACAGAAGAAAGCATTTATAAAGTAGAACATCTTGCTAACTTAAGTTCATCTAGGGCAACATAAACCCAAAAATGCTTCTGAAGAAGTTGTTAATACAAAACTATTTCTAAAGCCCTTCTGTGCTTTATGGAATACAGAAAGCCTGGTTATCATTTATTAATGTATAACTTTAAACCAACTGCTGCTCTGGAGAACTTAAGATCCTGGATATTTCCCATAGATTTCTCTTTGGATGTAGATGCAGTCAAGTTACAGTAGTTTAAATACGTTACTGCGCATCAGCTGGAAGCCTACTGGTAACACCGCTGGCCTCCCTCAACAGCAAGGGAAACAATCTATGGTGTTTTGTGTCAGCTGAAGGTGTAGCTGAGCTTTATAAAGGATTTAGAGTTTACAGAAAGCGTTTTATCTGCTTTTCTCACACAATATTTAAATTTTATTATCTCAGTAGTGTGAGTGAACAGGCTACTCAGTTTTGAATGTGTGGCCAGGCATTTTTAATTCATTTAACCTGTATTAAACTAAATATAACAGAAAAACAAAGCCTGACAAAATTCTTTAAAAAACAACAAATCAAATCTATTTACAACTTTGTTTCTGAGATGGTTTATGCTGTTGAAACAAATCAAATGCTTTTCTGACTTGTATGACAACTCTAAGTCACTGACTTCTGTTTGACAAGTCTAAGTCTCAGTACATAATTTTCCCCAATGTCTCCTGAAATAATTTTGAAAAGTGGACTTTCCCATTTTTCATATAAAATACTTCTAAGGAAACATCACCATAATTTTTGTAACGTATAAGCAACAGTACATTTTATCACTTGTGCCCTGTTAAAGTTAGCTCACAGATAAACATCAACTAACTGGAAGTAAACTGAAGCCAAGAGAAGATGCCACTCTGGAAGTACAGTGACAAGTATTCAAGTTTGGAGCAATAGTTTCCAACTTCTGACTTTTGGTTGTATCTCAAACGTGACCCTTGGTACTAAGCTTTCACAGGGTACCATTTACACAAATTTTTAAACAGCTCTCATGGGTTGAGATTTCCTGGTTTTGATTAGATGTACTTCCTTCACAATTTTTTTGGCTTACAGCAATCTAACATACATTGGCACAAAATTATTATCTCAAAGCAAACTTCAGAGAATTGAGAAGAATCACGGTTTATTTCCCTTAGCATCAGCAGTTACAGCTCCTTATTCTGAAAACACTGCTCTCGGCTGAAGACAAGTCTTTGATGTTATGTTCAGAATCTGAGGGACTATGCCAGAGATCGCAAAGTTGCATAGTGACACATCATCAGATTTGACAATGACTGTATGACTGAGTGAATTCAGTCCCTCTGTGAGATCACAAGCTTTCCAGTGAAATAAAGATATTAATAATAAGCACACTCCCTATGGTAGTGTCTTAGAAAACATGAACTCACAGGGACTAATGTGAGGACCAGCCTTTTTCTATAAAGGCCTTTCAACAATGAGTAGGTAGGGATAGGCCAATTTTACGTAACAGCAGTATCTCTTTTACAAAATATTCTTTATCAAGTTGAATGTATGTTTCCTGATTCAGACACTTGATTCTTTCCATGTTCTCTACAATATCAAGCAGGCCATCAATATTCAGTGATTCCTTAAAACCCAAGCACTCCGAACAAAGCAGAGATTTTTCTTTAAACAGTGTCATGAAGTATGACTCATAGTATTTTCTCAAATTTACATGGAGACTTCCATACCAGCAGTTTTTGTTCTCTTAGGCCCACATTCCCATGTGATGAGCAGGTTGATCACCCTTAACTCCACTCTACTAAAGTCGGGGCACTTACAGGCTGCTACTCAACTTCAAGACTGTCAAAGTGTGATGTTTTATTCACAAACGTTATGGTCAGCCAGACAATGCACTTGAATCATATACTGATATGTGTGTATATGTAGTATTTTTGATAACACTTACCTTCTACTTCTGTGTCTGTCTGAGAATTGCTTTTTCCTTTACCCAAAGACTTGCATTTGGTAGAACCTGTGCTTATACCAGCTGCATCTTGTCCTTTTGTAAGTCCATTAGGTTCACTTGTAGGAGAAGGACATTTTTGAGGAGATGACGGAGGACTGTTTAACTTATCCTTCTGAGTTCCATGGCGATCTTTTAACTTTTTTTGTAACCTTTCATATGTTTTACTAGACCTTTCATCTCTAAAGTTGGATCTTCCATGAGCAGGCAGAGTATCTAAATGAAGGAAGGACCAAAAAAATCATGAAGAACAGAATCTAATTAAAAATCTACCTAAAAATGCTATGTGAGTTAAATGTGCACCTGTGTGTAAAATTGTACCTCTACTGCTATTTGAAAATTGAAGTGTCCAGCAGGTAAACTGATACACACTACATGGACATTAACAATATGTTAGAGAAGAAAGTGTAATCTTTCCTTCCCCCATCTTTTCTCCACTTAAAAATTATTCTTGAAATGTTTCTATAATCTTCCTTGAGCTGTAAGGTACAGGATAAAGTCTATACAGAAAAAATGTGCTGCTTTATTACACTGGAGGAGGTTTGATCTAATCTCGAATAAAAAAATCCATTAATTTAAGTTTTGGAATGCACCTAGAGCTCTAATACTTTAATGATGCTTCGTCAGGAATCAACAGGGAAAACACCCATAAAAGCATAGAAACATAGAATCTATGATCTATGAGGCAATGGAAAGACACTAAAACACTGAAGGCAGTATGGCTAGGCCTTGTAAGTGCACTATATCTGTACACAGTAACCCGAGGCATTGCTGCAGCAGCACCAAAGTCTCATCTGTAAGTCAGAATTGGCTTTGGAAAAAAGTCAGTACCAGACTACTGAGAGCATTAAACTGCAAACTGGTGAACTCTTCTGTCCAGTTCTAACATTTGTATTCATTTCACCTTTATGCTTAGAAATCATTTACTGACTCAAGACTTTATATACCAAGTCCTTCCTCAGTGTAACCCTGCCTATGATAAATGCTGAAAGCTTTAAAACAAAATACATCCTTCAAAATCAGCATAGAATTTGCTCATTTCCAGGTAAGTTGGACCAGTCAGTCCGAAGAATACATTGTTATTCCTATTATTATGAGATAGGAAGTACCGAAAATAAGATCAAATAAGAACTTCCTTCCAAAAATAAAAAAAATAGAGAACTTGTCAGTTTCTGTTTGGTTTTTTTTTAAGTCAGCTTAATTTCCAGAAAGTTTGACAGAGGACTTCTAGACAAGCTGCGTCTATTTAGAAATGTGATTTTCACTACCTTTAGAGAGTTCAGTGCTCTTGTCATGGAACTACTGTGCTCTATAAGCAACTGGTTGTTTTTTGGGTTTTTTTTGTGTTTTTGTTGTTTGTTTTTCCTTAAATTTAGATTCCTGAAATAGGAGCCTAACTGTGGGTTTTGACTTTTGAAAGCTATAGCCAAAGTCAGATATCCAGAATTAAACATCAAATCTGTAGCAAATAAATAACAAATTACAGTAATAATCCTTTAATTTCCTAAACCCAAGGGCATTTTACATATATACTGAAAATAAAGCAAACATAAAGAATCTCACTTTATCAATTTTTTTTACATTAGTAGTTTAGCAAATTATCACTGAATTCATACTTAAAGTGATATAACCTGGCAGCAGAAATCTAAAAAAATATGATTCCATTAAGAAGTATCATTTATCTTTTATGCATTTAATTATCATACTCCAATTTCTTAATTTAGCAAACTGAAAACAAACAACTGCTAGCTACAAGAAATCAGGAAATTAATAAAACTATAAATAAGCACTCAAAGAGCATCTAGTATTGTACTGCTATCAAAGCAGTGCAAGAAGAAATAAAGTACAACATAAGAATATAGAAACACTAAGAATTCCAGGAAGATCAAGACACTGGTATATTCTTATCTGACCACTTTATACATCCTGACTATTTAAGCTCAGCAAATAGATGAAGGCCATTTTTAGATTATTTTAGTAGCATCATAGAATGTTGAAAAGTGGTGTTTAGCCTCCCCCTCCATAGCTTCTAGCTTTTTCTAAAAACAGCAACCTAGAATTGCTCTCTGAAAGTCTTTCAAGGTCAGCACCTGCCTTATCTAAAGAAAAGCAAGTGTACCAGAAATGTAAATATTAATCTAACAACCCAGCCCCTGACTTAGAACACAAATACACTTTGCCACCAAACCACAGTAAAGGTAGATGTCAATAGCACTACCAAAGACAGCTTCAACTACTTTATTAAGTTTAGGTTAGCTGCACTTCATTACTCCAATTGGACTTCAAAGGGACCTTCAATTAAATGCATACAGTTTTATGAAAAATGGACCACTTTTTTCCTTAATCAATACTAAGCATTCCTATTTCATGCTTCAAACAGGATGCTTGCACGACATGAGATTTCATAACAGTGCTCAGGCATTGATTTAAATGCTGAATCACTACAAACACTTTCTGCACTGCTTTCCTGGGAAAACCTGTAACTGATACATATAAGAAGCAATCTCTATGTTTAGTGGATCACTGAACAGACAACCAAATAAATTAAAAGAACTTCTGGAATAATAAGCTTCAGCCAAATCAAGGCTCGTATCCACATAAAATTTTTTGTGTATAACTCCCATTCAAGCTATAAGTCTTGCTTGACAAAGCCCACAGAACAATATAACAGATGCTGGAAATGAGCAGAACATTATTCCCTTTGACAAAACTTGCAATATTTACTTACCCACATCCCCATAGACTTGTGAAGTGTGATACTGTGGAATGTACTGCGTTGCCATGTCACCGGCTCCAGTCACAGGTGAGTATATGTGACGGGGTGGAGGGGGTATCATGGCTGGAAGAGGAAGGAAGCCAGGCAGTGGGGGATGTGGAGGCCTGTGTATCACTGTATGACCACCTGGATGGAATTCTGGAGCCTGGGGAACCACCACAACCCTTCGAACACCGTTATCCTCAATAACCTGTACAGTGAGAGACACCATGCACCAAAAGAGAAATGACAGTTTGAAAAATATGTTTCTGTAGATCCTTAAACAAAATCAGGAGTACTAAACCCCTTAAATCCAACGAAAGGAAAACAGGAAATAGCAAGAAAAAAGAAAGGGACATTAAAGGGCTGTCTATGTTAAGTGTATGAACTGCAGCAATGCCAATAATTTCTCAGTGTGGTGAGGAAGAAAACCGTTAAAAAAAATCTGACTGTAAGAGTATCTAACAAACAACATGGGATATTTATGGCATGAGCCTAGCTTCTCCTAAGGGCCCTGTTTCCACCCTGATTCACACCGCTTGTATGCCTCACTTCTGTAGGATTTGTTCTACAGCATAATAACTAGACTGCCCCCTAGAAATGAAGTGGTGAACTGACAGACCTCACTGTGCACCAATAGTGAGAGAAAAGGCAAGAAGTGTCTGGTTTTTGCTCTGTCCCCAACTCAGCCCACCAACACTAATCCATGAGACACTTGCCATATTGGCCCTGCAGCAGCCATCATCTGCATTAAGCTGTTAGCAAACAAACTACCAGGATGGTAGTCAGCCCTCTCAAAACTCCTTCACAAGTCAAGTAGTTCTAAAATTTTTTTTCCCTTCTCCTCCCCCTATCCCTCTACCTGTTAAGAGGTCTTGAACCCTGAAGGAAGCCACATGCTACTCAGAAAATGGGGGCCTTTGTGGCAGCCTCTGGCAGACTCTGTAGTGCAGCGGCTTGTGAAAAATTAGCAAATGGGAGATGTGACAGGACAGCCTTTGTGTGAGGTACCAGAATGTGGCCCTTAGCAATGCTGCCAGAAGTGCCAAGCAATGGCAGTAGCATATGCAATCCCATGGTGAGAATCTGTAAAATGCATGCAGCTAAGGAGCGCTGAGCATGGTACTTGTAGCATGTCTGGACTGTGCAGCCTGTGGGGCTCTGGTGGAGAGCAGGCACAAGGGCACAAACCATACAAAGTACTGAAGCGGAAAATGCTCCTCAGTAAACAAGGGTGGGTCATCAACTAGACCAGAAACAAGGGTCTGTCCCTGACGCACCTCACATCATTACCTTCTCTAAATGCTTGTAAATTCAAATAAATACATGACTGTTGGCGACACCTAGAGATGATCTTGGCATAATTTGACTTGTGTGTATCGTGGTGTCAGTAACTTTAGTGTATGGGATGCCAATGAATAAACTGTTCTTCATCTCGTAGTAAAATGCTGTAGAATAAAGTCACAGCAGAAACTGCAATGTAACGTTTTAGATGAAACATTTATCCAGAAAAGGGGGACTACATTCAGTAGCAGGGGACAAAGCAACCCTACGACATAAGTTTTCACTGAAATTTGAAATGAGATGCGGACATGTACACATACACCAATAAACATCCTGGTGCAAAAGGAAGAGATCAATAGATCAAAACACTTAGTGCCAAGCTGCTTTCAGCTCCATTGTTTAAGGTTAATGGAATCATGCTTGGCTAGATTTAGCCCTGTGCCCTAGAGTGAATGCTTCCATCAAGTCCATGATAGAAAGCTGCTTGGGGGATTATTGGTTTTACCATGTCTCCATTAGGGGTTGGTGTGCATCTGGTACATCTGGAACAGAGCTTCTGCTTCGGTTTTCTCTGTCAGCAATCTAATTTGTACAGCCCCAAATTATCCTGCTAGCTGAACCAATGCAAGGTAAGTGAGATTGGTACAGGAAATTGTTCCAAAACTTCACCACTGTGCTGAGAGAAACAGTGCTGTATATAGAGCTGCATGCTTCTGGTACAGTAGAACATGCATATGCAACAACATTCAGAAGACATAGAAGTGTGTACGCAATGCAGCTGATCCCACCTTACTTACACAAATAGACAGTTAGAAATTAATATGTTACTTAAGTGAACACAGCTTAAAAAAACATGCACACCATATGACTTTAAAAAATGGGTTATTTTCAGTACACAGAAATTGTCCCTTATTGGGAAAGAGTAATTAAAGACAATACTATTCAAATCTGTGTAACCATAGCTGTGTGGTATCCTAAAGGCAGAACACATTAGCAGTAAATACAACTAGAACTTCTGCTGTCCAACGAAATTCTCTAAACACTGAAATGCAGTTTTAATTATTTAAATCCCTTTTGGTTACAAAATCCCCAAAATACTGCAATTTACTGTGATTTTATGAGTAGACTCAGATTATGTAGGAAACAGCCTCCATTAAAAAACAAACAAGCTACTTAGTTTATAACTTGTTTCCTTGGGTCTGCTAATAGCCTAAGTAACTTGGAAATAGTCACCCAATTCATAACAGCAGGGACCTTATGTTTACCAAGTCTGTAACTGTGCTTCCAAATCTAACATCTGCTCAACGGTAGGCCTCTAGCAGACAACGACACAGCTAAAAACGCTCCAAAAAGCAGTCAGAGCACCATGCTAAGTCTATAATTTTAAGTTTAAAAAGTAAACAAGCTCTCTATTATCCCAGTTGTGCTAGCAAAACGTGGTTCTGGCAAAGGCCTGCTTGGTTGAGTGAACCAGCCAAACGTCACTGTAAAACCCACTGCAGACAGTGAATATAGACGGCTTAAGGGAGGATGTGCTTTCTAAAGATGTGCTTTCTCTCAGTTTTACAACTACAGTTCCAAAAGAAGAGGAAGGGAAAAGGAAATCAGCTGATGAATTGCTTTTTAGTTACATGATATAAGAAAAGACAATCTTTTATGCAGTGGTTATCCCCAAATTCTAACAGAGGACAGTACACTGTATCACTGCCAAACAGGAACTGAAGCAAGCAGAGGCATAATAGAACTAAATGAAAATGGAGAGACAAAAGATGGTTATGTTGAAGTTCTTCCAGGCTGACAGCCTAGGACGTTTAGCTGGTTTCCTATTCAACTCAAAATATAGCTGCAGCTGCTGACATTTAAAAATATACTATTTTGAAGGAACCATGGAAGTTTGCTAGGGCTGCAGTAAGTCTGGGAAAACTCTCAGCTCTATAATGATAGACTTTCCTGTTTCCAAGACTACTATCAAATCTTCTGGCTTGCAAGAGGAACTCCTATCATCAACCTCAAAGTCTGCTATGTTTTGTCAGTAATTAACACTTCAGAAGGCTTATAACTACAGGTTTTCCTGGACTATGGTACTTCTACTCAGATGAGAACAGCACACGAGCTCATTCCACCTGTACTCGGAGCTGGATCGGTGTGAGGCCTTCAGTTCAAAGGTCAGAGTGCTGTGCTAAAACAACACCTGCTTGGACTAACAAACTCCAGTGAAAGGCTAGTGAATGGGCCTCAGCAAGGCCCAGCACACCAGCATCTTTGATTCAAACTGTCCCCAAAGGAAGAATAAACTAATTAAAAAATAATTTTCAGACTGGCACACGTTATACAACTTTTAAATATGTACTTCATCAACTGAAAACAAGTAAGGAATATGGTAAAATTCCGATTTTCATTTAGTTCTAAACTTCTTTCAGTTCTTTAAAAATGAATTCTAATAGGAATCAGGACTTTTTTACTATGACCTGAAGATACATGGACTTTGGTGATTATTTATAAGTATTTTTTCTTCTGCCTGTCTGGGAACTCAGCTACAAAGGATGCGTAGAATCAACTTATCAGCCGACTCCCAAGAGATGAAAGATAAAATCAGAGTAGTAGTCTGCCTCCCCTAACAGCCTTCTCTTTTGCTAGAGGACAATTTTTTTTAATGTTGTTCAGATAATCTGTCCAACATCTGCTGACACTGTGGGCTTTTTTGTTGTATTTTATGCGTTGTAGTCCCTTCTTGGTGTACACCACTGGATGCCCACTAAGTCAGAGGTAGACTGGTCACAACAAGAGAATATCTTGAGAGAGACTTACATCATGGGGAGTGGTATTCATCTGCTCTAATTTCCAGATCTGACCTTCTAAGCTCTAGACTTGTTCTACAGGTGAGGGAAAGAAAGAGGCACCATCTAAAAGGCCACACATCTCATTATAATACACATGTCAGAAACAGCCAAGAGAAATCATCCTTTTAATCTACTTGGACGGATGTCCAGGTTATCTAGCTCACATTTAATTTCCAGGCATCTAAATTAGGAATCACACAGCAGTGAAAAAATGAGAGCCCCATTTTAAGATAAGTGGTGGAAACACCTATTATATGATAACTTAGTCCCAATGGACAGCTGACATTTTTTGCCATGTTGTTTGCTGTACTTTTTCAACTGACCTGTTTTTCTCCTTATCTGCAGGGAACTTCCCAGACATGAACTATGTACATGTATAAATTATATTGCTGCCAAGAGGAAATATCCACTAACACAGGAATCAGTACAGGTCCTGCACAAGCAGCTATTTGGGTCATGACTGCATTTTATACAGAAGGCATCTGGTACATTAGGATTCTGAACTCAGCAAGGAACCGTGCTTGTTACTGTCAGGTACATAGTTAATATATAACTGAACAGGCACATACACAGCATTAAAAGTCTCCCATCTCAGAGATACTGGGGGACATCTCTTATTTCCTTGATGACAGTGACTGAAACTTAACAAATTATTTTACTGGATTAGCAATTATGCTTCCAATTCCAAAATTTGCATGAAAAGAAATAAAATAAGAAGCAAGTGAAGTGACATACCTGTGGGGCATATCCAGGAGGCACATAAATAGTAGGCACTGAACCATTTGGGGACATCATTGGAACCTGAGCAGGACCTAAGTGGGTTATAGAAATATTCAGTACAGCACCATTTAATAATTTGAGAAAGCTGAAAGAACATACTGAACTGCAAAATCTCTGTGAAAAATATACAAGATAACACGGATAAACAAAGGCAATGAACTGTACAGATAAAATTACAGCAAAGGGCACTCTTTGAAATCTAAAAAACAGTAGAACAAAACCAGAAACAAGCTAAAAAAAAGTCTCCAGCAGATATTTCTGCCATCTCTGTCAATAAGCTCACAAAAGAGCTTATGTTAAAACACAACAGATGACAAATCAAAAGAAGTGCCCCTAGATGAAAAGACAATAAAGAGACTATAAAACAGAAGCAAACAAGCAAAAATATTTTAAACAAATTGCTGAAACCAGACAGTATTCAGTTAAGAGTTATAAAGAAAATTACTTACAGTATCGCTGTTTCTTACTATGGTCTTATCAACTAAAGTAGTCTCAGTACCACAGCAGTGGCAGGTGGCAAATGAGACACTAACTTAAGGTCGCAGGGAAAAGCAGTGTATTACCAACTAGTAAGTCTGCTCCAGCTAATGGGAAAAGTCACAACAGCATGGTGATCCTTGTACCATGCAAACCACAACCACAAAGAAAGGAGTTTACACACACTTAGATATATATGACACAATGGGAATGTGTTAAGGTGGCATTTGTAGATGAAGTATTGCCTGGAAAATCAGGCACCTTCAAAGAGCCCAGGGATACGGTCACATAGTTGGATTTTCAAAAAGCTTTTGACAATGTCTCTCAAAGACTCTTAAAGAAGTAATGCTGCCTTTGGTTAAAAAGGGAAAAGGTCTTTCCAGGAACAACTGATTGGAGAACAGGAAACAAAGAGAAGTAAATGACCAGCTTTCAAAGTGCTTCGAGTGCCAAAAAAAGAGTCCCACAGGCACCCAAAGAACCTGTTCAGTGTATTAAACAAATCTTCCAGAAAAGAAAATGAACAGCAAGGTGATAAATTGTTGCTATGTTCTCAGAGAGCTGTAAAGGATATCACAGTACTCGATCAGATGACAAAAACTCAGAAGGAATAGTGTTGGTAAGTGCAAAATGATGCACCCGGACTAAACCAGAAGTGTCTATTTACAGCGATAAGCCATAAATCAGATGGAAATAAACGTACAATGCAGCTACTACATGGATTTCTAAAGAAACACTGGCCAAGTGTTGTTTAGTGGCATTCGCAGAAAGAAAGAGAACATTAAAAAATCATTACTAACGGAACAGGGAACAAGCAGAAAACATCATTATGCTGTGGTATAAATTCACACTGTACCTCAAATCCTTGAGCAATGTGTTTGACTCCACCTTTCAAAAAGAACACACAGGACTGGAAAAGGACAAAAAAAAACCTGTTTACAGTGGCTTTCCATCTGTTTATCACGAAATATTGAAGAGACCAGGATTCTTCCACCAGAAGATGGTTAAAAGGGCTGGCAGCAGAGAAAAAGACCTATTTAAAAAACACCTAAAAATGGAAAGATAGATAATCTATGGTTTCTCATTTGCACGAATCAGAGATAGTAAACTAATTCACCAGGTAAGTTTTAAAACAGATAAGGGGATTTCTCATAAAACGCACAGCTAAATTGTGTAACTCCTTGCTTTAAGAACACTGTAGAAACTAAAGATTAGGTTCAGATTGGGAGAGGTAATCCATTAAGAGCTGTAAAAAATATAAGTATTACTGTTGTTTCAGGAACAAGGAAGCTTCCTCTGTGTGCCTGTCCTATCCTTATGCTGTTCCCTTTAGTATTTGATACTGGCCTCTATCAGAGCAAGCACATTGGTACAGGTTCAAGAGGGACATCCTTCCATTACTGTGTTTTAAATACACAAGGGAACAAACACTGAAGTTTATTAATGAAAGAAATACTGAAACACAGTATGATTTGAATAAGTTTTGTGACAAGACATGAGTTTGGGATTCAGATACTGTAGGCTGCATTCTCCAAATTTCCAATTCAGTATACTGAAGCTACCAAAGTACCAATCCAGCTTAAGTGCAGTTTCAGTAATACTTCTGAAAGGGCATTCATAGCTCCATCTTAACTCTGTTAGAATCTGCAAATGGAAAGTACTAAGGAAATGCAAAGTACAGTACATAAGATTAAGATACTTCATTCTGATAAGTAGGGACTTCACAGAAAAATAAAGGTACCTCTGTCCGAATGCCAAGAGCAGGGAAAAGGAATGAAAAGCACTCCTCAGAAAAGCAGCATGTAATCCAACTTGATTACACATATTACAGGAACTTCTTTAGAATAAGACACAGAAGTTTGCAAACATGTTACCTGAAAAGAATCACAGCTTTATTATCAACCAAATGCTAAGCCACAACAGGGGGAGGGGGTGAAGAAACTTTTTAAGAACAAGGTCTTTAATGAATGATTCACTGATCTGTGCAACAGCTGAGAATATAAGGACTACAGTAAGATATAACTGAACATTCTTCCAGTGTTTTTGCTCATCTGAAACTCAAAAATGTTTCAGCAAAAGTTTCTCCTGAGTATGAAGTGCTAAAAAGAAATGAAAGTGAAGCAAAAAGCAGCAAGAGAAACTTCAAACAGTGCATTACCTTATTACAATAAATTCAAAAACGTAAAAAATAATGGAAGCACATTTATTTTAAGTTGCCATTGGAACAAATAATGGTTTAAATTCTTATATAAGAAGGTGGATTTTATACAACTTGTATCTTGCACTGCTTACCTGCAGCTTTTCTATAATGAGTACAAAACACTAGCACTTCCATTAAACTCACAATTTTAAACTATGGAAGTTTCAAGTAAATGGAAAATCAAGACCACGTTTACTTGAACTTCTTACCGAACACAATGTCCTTGGGGGATGATGAAACTCACATGAGCAAGCGGTTTCTATGAGAACTGGTGATTATCTGTGTTTGGCTTTTTTGTTTTGTTTTGCTTTAAGTATCTAGAGAATATTGTTTAACAACCTTTTTAAAGCTTACTTATTTAGCACTTTAATCTCTCTAACAAACACAGGGTAGTTATCTCCAATCCAGTACAAAGGTTGATCCACAAAGCCATTTTCAGTATACCATAATCTAGCAGACACAAAAAATAAAGTCATAAACTGAATGTATGAACCTGAAAAAATAGTGCAGTGCTAGAATAGAGTCAAATCAGTAGTTTCAAAACTTGCATCCCATCTTTCACACTTTAAAGTACCAGAATTAATGAAAACATATTTTGAATATTCAAGAACTCTAATTTACTTCTGATTAGATTTCCAAGTGGCTGTGAAATGAAATTTCTAGAGGGACATCCAAGAAAATGGTAAGCATGTGACAAAAAAGTTGGCAGCCTTCACATATATTTTTAATGAACATTGTGTTTTACAGTAAGATTACTGATTTCTTGACAGGAAGTGTATCACAACCTGCAAAATTTTATCTGAAGATAAAATGTTAATATGCTATAAAAACATGTATTTTTTCTTTGCTAATGTGAAGATCCAGCTCTCCTTTGGTGAAATACACTGCAAGAGGAATTTTAATGTTTTTAGGTATTGGCTGGACTGCTGCATGACAAAACCAGTGTGTTTTACCATGGGGTGAGAGTTACTATAAAGCATCAGCAAACAACAGCATCAGGAATTCGTGTTAAGGAAACATCTAATTTTCCATATTGCACATTAAATGGAATTGATTCCATCCAAACCACTGTATAATGAATGTTGATGACTTGATTGTTGGTACCGGGAGGTCTCAAATCTTTGATACATTTTCAGGTATACAAGTTCTCTTACATAGTAAGCAGAAAAGAAACATTGTGGGAGCGAAAACAAACACATAACTGTGCTACTTAATATTGAAAAATGCCTCATCAAACTCACTAAGGGTTGATTTAATGGAACTGAACCCAAGAAACAGATATTTCACTACACTCTC
The DNA here is from genome assembly GCA_013397725.1 of Rhagologus leucostigma. Lineage (NCBI taxonomy): Eukaryota > Metazoa > Chordata > Aves > Passeriformes > Rhagologus > Rhagologus leucostigma. The sequence continues at coordinate 2,864,663 of VZTD01005474.1, read as the reverse complement.
AATTTATTATTGTCCTAAAATCCCACCAACGGGAGGAATACCTCCTTCCCCTAGCAATAGCTGGTCAACTACTCCAACGCGTCTATATGAGCATTATGCTCATTACAGCCACCATAAACGTGTAGCAAAATTACCAGCGCTGCATCATCGCCAGGATCGTGACAAGCTGATCTAAACATAGTAACACCTGAAAACCTGGGGATACCGCCACCGCTCGCCTAGCAGATACACCATTTCTTTTTATTTCAACCACGAAGCATCGCTCCATTTTAAGTGGCTCATAAAAGCTCCGGCAAAGGTGCATACACCGGATTCCCAGCGCCGGGGCAGAGAATGCTCTTCCGGGGCACTCAGCGCCCGGCCCTGCGCTTCAGCACCCCGGCTCCTACGGCCTCCCAGCGCAGGGCGTCCTGCTCCCCTCACGCCTCCGGGGCCACCGCGGCCCCCGGGACCGCCGCCACCCCCCTCCGAGAGCGCACCACCGACAGAGGGGCCTGGCAGCGCTCCGACTCCAGCCCCACAGATTTTTATTTTGTTTTTCCCCAGCCGTTGCAGCTCTCCCCCATCCGCCACTGCCGCAAAACCGCGGAGGCCGCCGGCCCTCAGGTGTCGTGTTTCACGGCGGCGGCCGAACCGGGCAGGCGGGAGTCCTTACCGCTCATTTCGGGCCGGGCCGGGCCGGGCCGGGCNCCCTCAGGTGCGCGGCTGTGCCCGCTCCGCTCCGCTCCGCCCCGCGGCCTCTCCGCGCCCTGCGCCCCGCCCTGCCCGCCCCGCCGCTTCAAGGGGCAGTGTCCCCGCAGAGAGCGACATCCTCTGCCAGCCCGTGGGGCTCCCCGCTCCGCTTTGTACTGTAATCTACCGACTCTCATTGCCTGGTGTGATCCGAGTCATTTAGCTGAAAGCTTTTACGTTAATTAGCATAATTAAGTACTAAAGAATTACTTAGGCCCAGTCCTTCCGGAGGATTTTCCTTGAGCTGACCTGCTAATCAGTTTACACCTAAGAAAGGGGGTTCACAAACAGATCTGGTTGCAAACAAACGCTCTCCGGCCCAGCGTTTGGAGAGCTGCAATGACTTTGATACTGATCTATGTGGATACTGCGGCTCATGAACACTGCTATACTTAGCATTAGTCTAATGTGAACGGTGATGAATCACTGCTATCCCCAGGAGGAAATAGCATTCAGGATTTACTGCAGCACATTAGGTTAACTATGGCTCTATAACCAAACACCCACACTTTGACATCACACAGGCGATGATATGCATCACTGACGCAAGCACTGACAGGATCAAATACAAAGGCCACAGCAGCAGAAACAATAGAGCGCCAGCTGACGTAGCAGCACACTCCTCTAACGCTGATGGGCTGCAGTAAATCAATAGTCCCAGATGCCACAAACAGTTGCACCACTCTGTCTTTTACATAAAGGCTAAGACTTCAAAGTTTTATTTTGGGTTCCCAACAGCTACAACTAATTAGAAAATCCAGTTACAACAACCACCACCAATTGGTCTACATTTGTCTTGTAAGCTGTGCCTGGAAAATATTCCAAATTAATAATTAAGTTAACCTCAAACAGCTTTACACATACTAAGTGCAACATAATAAAAGCAAGTAATAAGAAAAAAGGAAAGCAAGCAGAGAACTTACTGTTTGGCCTAAGCTGGAGAAGAAGCACAAGAAGGAACTGGGATCGCTGCAAGGACACAGGTGATCAGAAGACTTCAGCTTGCAGTGCTGTCAATTTAACGTATCCCTTATGCTCTAAATTCATCCTGACAAAACAATCCCTTCCCTTCCCCCCTCCATCTGTCTACTTTTCCCATCAAGGCTGGGGAACAGCAGCTGACAAAGCCTCAACATCAATTGAAATGTATTAATTGACAAGGAAAAGAAAAGGAAATCTATCAGTAGACAGCAGGCTGGCAAACAAAAGGAAAAACTGAAGGTAAAACATTATCATAGTTCCTTTCAAAAGCGGGGGGGGGGGGAGCATCAGTTTCATCTACAGAGACTTTGGAATAATGGATAAAAGAGCAGAAAGCTATGAAGCCTACCTAGAGCATTTCTAAAGATTACATCCTAATGAGATCTTGATCTTTCCCATGAAACCACACATAAATATTCACAAGAAAATCCCTTCTCAGGCAAAGTGCAGAGATGACAGGTTCCTATAGCACTTTATCACGAATGCAGCTATCAGTTTTCTTTTATAATGGCCTGATACACTTTCAAAGGAAAAAGGTGACAATAGTTTCTATGTTCAAATGTAAATGTACTTTTATTTCACCTGTTTCTAAACAACGACCACGGTGCAATTTTGTGATTAAAAAAGTCTGCAAGTCCATGCCTTTGAACAGCACAAACTTCATAACACAAAGTTACACTTGGGCATTTGCAGAAGAATGATTGTAGTCATTTGCGATACTACAATAATAAGACTTTTTATACCTACTTTCTGAAGCAACTGTGTGGCACAGCAATGAATTCTACTTCACTAAAAAAAAAGTAACAGTGATTCAAAGATGTTAATGTGGAAAAACAACACATACTTTGTACTGCTCAGCCCAGACTGTTAAATTACTCTGTTTAGTTTGCCAGCTTAGGGCAATGATTTAGTAATTATGTAGAAGAGTTACGTCAAAAAATTGTTCACTCCCTCACAGAGTTCCAATTTAAATATTGGATGAACCATAAATCGCTGCATTTCAAAGGGAGTCAAATGTGGTATACCATACAGAGAGGCTTTGATAAAAAAGTTATTATTCTTAACAGGAAAAATAATCTGCACTCATTCTAATCTAACTACACTGCATATTTGCTTAGCTTTTTCTTCAAGGAGAGCTTAATTTCCTATAACTGATGCTGAGCAGTACAGATCTGCAACCTTTTCAGACTAAAATTTAATATTTGTATGTGCTGCTTAATCGTGTTGCACTTGATTCACAACATTCAGAATAATCTGCAAGTTAATCATCTAACAGTTGTTACCACTAGAATTGGTGTTTTTCTAATCAGGTAGGTTTGGGTTTTTTTCCCCATATAGCACTGCAGACCAGGAAGTTAAAAAGTTAAGCACTGCTACTGACAGCTGCTTGTGGTTAAGAGTGAAAAGCACAAGTGAGTCTCAACAGTTGGCAGTTCTTGGTGTGTAGACAGTGTCTTCTACAAAAGACTGTGTTGATCCAGAGAAGGCAGATCTTGGAAGGAACAAGCATTAACTTAACTTCCTCCCCCTGCCTGTCTGATTGTGCTAAGAATAGTATTACATAGTATAATTACTTGTAAAAGCCTTTTCATCATCCTGATATTCAATTTATTATATTAATGAGTTATTTTTTTTTACTTACCTGGCTACACTGGCTTGAAACTAGAATGCAGAATTATCTAGCACATTCTGCTGGCACTCAAAGAAGCCTCCTTTCCTTTGTGGAAATTTCTTAACATTACCACTCCCCAAATTATCATGCACACATATACACATACACATATGTATCTATGTGTATATATATACACACATATATATACATCAAATGACTTGAATATGACGTATTGAATATTACTGATACAAATCTAATGTATTAATTAAGAAAATCAATAGCATTCATATAAATGATGGAACAATTTTACCAGATTCTAGGGTAAGGTATTTTAAAATTACAGACAAGAGAGAAGACTCCATGGATATATTAAAAAAAAAAATCTGTTTGAGCAAACTGGAATTAATACATCATCTACAGTGAAAAAATCACATCAGAAAAGGTTGCCACGAGGAAATTCGGTGCCCAACTCAAATTTATATTTCTATCCAAGGCAGACATCTCTAAAGATGTACTACTCTGAGTCTCTGGAATCTACTAGTAACAAGTGCTTTCATTTGAAAATCTCTGAGTTGTCTAGGTTTCAATCTAATTATATAAATGAATACAATGCAGATTCAGATTGTCCATTTAAAATAAAACCACAGCAGAACAAAAATCATTATGATTATAAACAGCTGAAATCCTTCTAGTATGGAAAATAAATACAAAACACATCTTCCTTTAAATGGACCAGTTTGGGAGTGATCATTCCTAACTAGAAGATATAAAACTAAGCTAGCAGGACGTGGGGTATTTTAGCTTTCCAGAAATCCCATAATCCAGGATTCTACACGATTTAGCAGAAGAGGGAAAAACAGGTAAATCTAGAAAGACATTGGCTCCACCACTAGAGTTCTAGGGTGCAAAACCAGGGCTAAATCTTTTTCTCCGTATAAGGTAAAAAGTTAATGTCAACTGCTGATTTTTAAAAACCCTCCCATCCAACAGCTCTGTCTCACTGAAATTTTACTCTCTTAGATGCAATTCTTATATTAGGTGAGTCTGCTTTCTGAACAGGTAAAAGATTACTTGTAACAATACTAAGCAATGGAAAGAGTTTGGTCCTACAGGCCTACCTCTCTTCATACTCACTGCATACAATTATTTTTATGTCTCCATGTGAGGTGTTCACTTGAGCCCACCAACAAAGTTTCTGGCAACACTGCAGTTCTACAAACAAACGTTCAGATGTAGGTTTCTTAACCGTGAAATAAATTTTGAAGTAACATTTCATTACACAGTTTTGTTTCAAATCATGAGTGGAGAAAACAATCCCTGAAGCTGACAATTCAAAAGATGACATCTGTGATGAGAAATCCTGTCATGACACAAACTGTAGGGAAAAAGACCAAGGCAAATTATACAGAATCATATGACAAAAGAGAGACTTAAGACCAAATTGAAAACATCTGATGTCATACACCTTACACTTTGCAGCATCTAAAGCAAACACTTGGTTTCAGCAGTAGGATTCACTGGCTGCCTCCAGAGGACAAGTCTCTGCTTCTGCACATTTACCACAGCTTGCTCCTGTTTAGGAGAGTCCTATGAACACCAAACTAAGAAATAACCTGGGTCACTTCTGCTGGAGATGGACCACTAGAAACTGGAACGGAACATGCTTAACTCCTTCAATCCAAGAGCTTCTAAGTGAAAATTCAGAGCCAGCCTTTAAAACAGGAAGCAGAACCCATGACTTCACCTAAATCATAGAGGAACCCCCATTACATCAACAGAAAAAAGGCAGCTTGACTTCCCATGTATTTTCCCTCTAGAACCCTTTTTTGAGATGAAGATGACCATCTCCAAAAGACAACAAAAGAAAAGGCCAACTCAGAATATCCCAGAGCCTCATGGCTAAGGGACACTGCTGGAATCAGGAAGCTACAGGTTTAGATTCTGTGGTACTTGCAGAGCTTAGATTTTTTCGGTTGTGGGCAAGTACTTTAAACAATTTCCTGCTGATGATACTGTTTGCATTTCAGGATAAACTTAACATAGCCCAAGTAAACAAGCTGCCTTTCTTTTTGCAGAGACAGAGAGACAACATTTATATACTGTCTCTATACTGTCTCTGATGTCTGGCTTCTGACTGTCCTCTACAGCCTCATGTTTTTTAAAATTAGAGGCATGTAGGGAATTCCAGGGTCAAAACATGAGAAGCAATGGATTCAGCATGCTTGCAAGGATTAGACCATTATTTAGTGGGTGACCTGGGCTGCATCTGAGATTTCTGCAGCTAAATCTAAGTTACAACTAAGGTGGAATCCAAGCATCTTAAAAATGACCCCTCGCAATCACAATTCTTCCCACAGACATACTTTTCTCTGTCTTTTCACTAATAACAAGCCTATGAATGCAGCTACAATAGGGGATGCTCTGAAGACAGTGGAAATAAAAGTTTGACTGAAAAACTACTGATCTTGAACATTGCTGACATTGCAACTGACATAATAAATACTTAAACATTTAGATTAAGATTTCTGATTCTGCTAATGCCTTAAGGTCCACATGCAAGAATTTTCGTATTCAAAAAGCTTTACAGAAATTTAATCCCAAATTAATTAACTCCAAATCAGGATACACATAAAAAAAGCACTGCTATTATCAGTCAGACTCAGCAACACAGAAAGGTGCCATGCTTGCTACAAACATCTGCAGCCTCTTCTGCAGTGAAATGTTTCTACTATCACACAAATCTCTCAACACTATTAGCCAATTTGCACTGCAAACCTCACATTTTATTGCTGAAAGTGATATGAAAGTGGTTTTCAGGGTCGGCAATCTAACTAATAACTAATAAAGACTTAAATCTGTATGTTTTAAACTTGTTTTGGAATTTGAAGTTTAAAATTTGGTCTTTTTGGTGTTTTACGTGACTAAGACACCTTGATTCTCCACAATGAACTCTTTACAGATCACTTCAACATGGAATTATTTTCTACAAATCTCAAGCAAGTTACCACACAGGGCAAGTACGTAAGTTTAAACACTAAAAGCATCTATGACAAAGGCTCCTCTTGATAAAAAGCTTTCAGCAATGTTAATAAACATGTATTATCAGAAAGGAAGTATCTGGAAAAGCAGTAAGCTGGGACCAGAAACAAAGACAAGCCTATACCACTGCAGTGTTCTCTTCAAATTCAATTTGCTTTGTAACCAAATACATTTTAGAAAGTAACACACCCACTGCTTTGGCATCCAAAATGAACCTGGAGCCAGAACTATGTAAGGAATCTACTTACCTGTGCCAAACAAGAGGCCAGGGATGAAACAACTAACTTGGCTCAGACATGTAAGGGTTGTCATTCCAAACCAGAAGAAAGGAAAAAAGACACACGCATACGGCGGAGTTCCTTACCATACATTATGTATGGATCAACATATCCCTCCATGAAGGAGCTGAGACAAGAAAATTGCTTAATAGCTGTAAAGTAAATGTGCTATTTGTGCAGAAACCTTTTTATTGCTTCCCAACTGTCTGGATGCAGGAGATGTAAATTTTCTGTTGTTGGACCATGACGGCTCAAGACCTGAAAAACACCTCATGAATCAAGTCTATTTACCTGCAATTGCAATTTCATTCCTCTCCCCCATTATCATACATGAAGATCCACCATAAATGGATTCTGTGTAGAAGCATGAAGACCAATTCCAAAGCAGTTCTTTTACCCATATGTCTCCCCACTGGACTGCTGTTCTAGAGCACCACTCTCCTATGTAGCCAGAAGGTTTCTTGTAATTATATAAAAGTATTCCACAGCCATTTGATAGCCACCTGGGCTCTAGACTAGCTCTGGCATTAAATTTTTATTTTTAAATCCTTGTTGTTTTCTACCAAAAGTAATTTTTAGCCAAGCAAATCAAGCTCTTCTACTTCAATTTTATATTTTCTCCTGAATATCCTAACAGTTCTTTTCCACAACACCTGGAATCAGCCTAATTTTATCTTTTGTAAACACAAGTTATCAAATTACAGTTGAAATCTCACCAGAATCCCGTAAAATGCCACTAAACATCCCAAGCTATACTAACAACTGTCCTGATGCATTTTACGATCACAGTAAGCTTTACAGATACATTATACTGGAGATAAATACTATCTTGTGAGTCAAATAGCTTGCCTGCTTCTTCCTCCTCCTTATCAAGTTTCAAGTGAGGAGATCCCCATCTATAATTTATTAATCTTATGCACAACCTTGCATTGTATATAACTGCATTTCACCCAGTTCAGTGGTTCCTTTCAAACAACACTCCTTTAGACAACTAATGCATGTTCTTGTCGATCTTCTACGACTTCTGGAATATGGATTTCCTGTGCCATGAAGAGTTGTCTGGATGATCAGCTTTGCTGAAATACCAAGTATTTCTAGACTGTCTCATTAGCTGAAAGATACCTGAGTGCATTGATTACTGAGTGATTAAGGAGGAATATATTTACATCCTGGGCTAGCTGTGCATCATGCTTTAGCATTCAATCCTTTCCTATTTCATGCACAATTTAGAACCTTAAAAAAAAAAAGGTTATATCGACTCTACTGAAGTTCTTTGGAAATAGTGATCAAAAACATTCTGTGCTATGCTTTCAAGGAGACAGGCAACATGCAGGTATCTGGCCTCAAGACTCCACTGCATACCTGCAATTCTTTACACCTGCATTTTCTAGTCCTATCTGCTTCCCACTGGCCTTCATATGCACCAAAACAATAACCTTAATAGATGTAACCTCACCCAACATTAAGCCTCTTTTTCTCTGTGGAATGTTCCCAGGCACTTCAGACCTTTTTTCCAGCTCTCTGAAGCTGCAAAGAAACGTTTACTGTACTACTTCCCCAGACCCAGCAGCACAGTAGCACCATACAAGAAGATGATGCAGCAACATACATTTACGTGCTTCTGAAAAGAACTCCAAATGCACTACCCTTCTGTTTAACTACTGTCACCAACATGAGACTAGATTCTTTCCCATCAAAAATAATGGATCTGTTTTTCAGTTGAGAGGATAAGGCTCAGTAACTAAAAAAAAGTGTCAACACACTGAAATTCTATAAACATAATGCACAAATGGAAAGCTATTGTGGAGAAATTGGTGCTCTGTATGGCATTTGAAAGACCTGAAAGAGGATGAACAGAGAAAGCTGTGTGGGCATATTAATAATCTACTGTGTGTCATATCTTTGCTGGAAAGTGATGCAAGGAAACTTTGATGTGTATATAGCTGCAATTAAAAGAAAAGATAGGGTATTTCCAAGGTACATTTTCCTCCTGTTCACGCAGTTTTCCTTTGCATAAGCATTAGAAGGGTGTAGTAAGTATAAAACCATAGCTTTTACAAATACTTTATTGAAAATGCTACGTAGTTATCACATCAGATTTACAACCTGTGTAGAAATGCACTGTTCTAAAACACATGGGGCAGAAGTGAAAAAGTGATCAAACCATCAATAATCAGTCTCAAGAACGTCACGCTTGACAGTCCTCTCGTACCCATTTGTAGTACAAATCAGGGAAATGAATGGTAGTTAGACTCACACTAGCCAGTCCTCTGCACTTCTGATCAACATTTATTGATATTCACTCTTATTTTCAGCTCTCTTAGCAGGCGATTTTTAAAACTCATTCATGTTGGAAGAACTTTAACTGGTTCCAGTTGTTTAGACTGCCCCTGTAACTTACTAAATATTTTCACTCATTAATGCATTGCATAGTCACCAGATGCTCCCCAAAACTGCACTGCCAGTAGTGTCACACTCTAATGGGAGACAGTCACTCTGCTTTTGACCCCAATTCAGAAAAAAAATTCTCTTTCAGAAAAAATACAGTTTAGCTTCTCAAATTCCCAAACTCACCTTGGGCTTTAGGCACCCCAAGGATATGCCTGCAAGGTAGCTTTATTTGTATGTGCTATCATTTGAAAAATAAGAGTAAAAGGTCAGATAAGATTTCAGATTTAACTGGACTTTAAATCTAGGTAAGAGTCAAAGTACCTTTTTTTTTCTGGTACCTCTAACAGAATCTGATCCAAAATCTTTGCCTGATCACAAAAAAAGAAACAAAATACAAAGTATATGGAAAGCATAACAAAAAGAATAAATGCAAACTTAAGTATGTTCAATATAATTTTCCAAATCTACCTGCTGCCTAAGAGCTTTACTGAGATGTCTCTTGGCTGCATAAACCAAAAGAGTTAACTCTGTCCACAGAGTAGTGCCCTTCAGAGTACAAACTCTTCAAGTCTAAAGCAGCTGAGGATGCAACACAGTAACACTTCACTTAAATGCTATTTTTCAAGAGACTACCTTAAAGACAACTTGTTGGAAAAACAAAGAAGAGAAAGGCTGACCACTCTGTAGACACATTTTTCTCCTTCTTTCTGTCATCTTCAACTTTCATTCTGACTCATTCTTCTTTCTTAGAAGAGAAGGCTGCAGTATCATCAACTTACAGCTCCTGGACCTAACAGTTCTTTGCCTGCCTCTTCCCAGGAATTTGATTGTCTTAGCTTTGGCTGTTTGGTTTGTTTTGGGAACCAGCTTGGTAAAGCTGTGTTTTATGAGTAGAGCTGTCCTTGCTTTGGGGCTTTGTCTCAGCCCACAGTCCTGCTGCGGTCTTTGTTTAGCACAGTCCATCTACGTTACATGATCTCCCCATATTTCATAAGATTTTCCTAGGATTGTTGCCAGACTTCATTAGGAAGAGGTCATCATGAGGAATACCCACTCTCCTTCTCATAGTAATTTACTCACATTTTATTGAAACTACAGTTTCATATTAACTCCTTTTAAGAATTATTAATGAGCAATAATATATACTACTGGTTTGGCATTTATAGCTCTTACGGCAGCTCTTTCTTCAGTTGCCTTGAAAGGCACATCCATTCAACCTTTGAACTGTGAAGATCATCCAAGGGAAACATGTTATACACAGTATTTATGAAAATGGCCCATATATGGAGCATCAAAGCGAAAGGATAAGTGAAACTTTCGAGGAATGGGCTACTGGAAAAACAAATCGAGCACAAGCAAAGGAAATAAACCATATCCTCATTGAACAGCTGATTAATCAAAAGGAAAGGAAGGTGTCATCAGCTTTGCTAGGAGCTCCAGCATCATTAATATGAGACCCATCTAAAAATTGCTGGATGCAGTCACTTGAAAAAATCTGAGGCTCTCTGGATGGTGTCCTAGAGCACTTGCTCTAGACAATTGAGTTTTCTAGGACAACTGGAAAGCCCTTTGCAGTGTGAGAAAGAGCTTCTCTTTGGCATAAGGAAACAAGAACAGCAGTGTGGACAGCTGTATCCACTTCCAGTGAATTTGGCCCTTCCAACTTTGAAACCCCTTATGATTACACTGTTTCTTAATGGCTTTAAGTGGCTGAACTTACATGATTGTAACCGGTCTTTAACTCACATTACACAGGAGCTGTTTATATTTGTGCACAGCTAGCCTATATGTAATGACCTTGTTATCTTCTGTCTCTTCTTCCTTTCCCTCATTTGGATAATAAACTGCTTTAGATGTAAAACAGATTGCTGCATGTCTGCAAAAGGAAGAAGGGGAAGTTATATTACCATGATTTTAAATAAAGTTGAACAGTGACATGATCATGTAAGGCATGCAAGCTGACAAAACCTCAGTCATTTCACAGTCAGTCAAAAAAGACAGCTATTAATTTACTGTTAATAACACATGCACAGCCACATCTATCAAGCCATGTGCTGCTGATTCATCTATTACTACTACAAAAAAGCGTGCAAAACTAAGCACAGAATTAAAAATTCCTGGATTCAAAGTTGCAGCATTTAGTTAGATATTACATTCTTGCAAGAACAGACAACACATTAGCCTTGCACAGGTGAAAATGAAGGGAAGGGAGACTAACCTCTGGGGTACTCAACAACTTTTGGCATCAGAGAAGACACAGAGGCAGAGCAATGTCAGGCCCTGTAAGCTTGCTGGCATGGTTGTGACAGCCTGGGCATGTATGAGGAACTGGCTCTGTTAAGAGGAATTCTGGAAAAACAATGGCCATGAGACGTGCTCCACAACCATGAAGACTGTTTTCCTTCCCAGTGTGTCTGCAATCCTTCACAAGTACCAAGGGCCTGGCAGTGGCACTGGCACAAGATACGGCAGCCACGACTACTTTTTGAAGTACAAACAGGACAAGAGTAAACCAAAATTTATTCAAAGCTATTTCTTTTTAACAGTAATTCTGCGACAGAAGTCTGAACAGTTTGACAGCTACAACTATACATCACGAATGCAGCAATACAACTTGAGTTGCACAGGGCAGAACTATAAGCAACTCTCCTGAGGTCTCATCTAACAACATGCAGCATTTTCCAACAGATGACACACCAGCCTGTATTCATACTGTACATAGTTGTGAAGGAGGATCCAGAGAAAGTCCTTTTTGCACAAAGTTCTAGCCTTTCCATTGTCATGAAACCCAGTACAAAGTCCATTTAAAAACATTGTTTGAGTTTCTACAAATAAAAGCACCATTTGTTTTTAAATAATCAGATAATGAAATTAAGGGACTTCTTCCACTCTTTAATGTTAGCAATCTTCACGAATCTTTATTATTTCAGTTAATGAGATTGCATCCAATTAAGATGAAGAAAATGCTATCAGTTTAAGTTATGCTAAATGTTTGTACATTAAGTCAAAATACTAAGTAAAATGCCCACAGCTCTAATTTTTTTATTTAATTCAAATTGCTTACTGGTTACATTAGACAAACTTTCTACTTACACCAGAAACCAAGAAGAGATCCTACTAATTATCTTCCCTTCTTTTCCCCCCATAAAGCAAGTAATATAGGGCTATTTCTTTCCTGTCAACAGCATTGTCAGAGAAGAAATCAGATTAAGTGATTGCAGTGCCATGGGAATATTATAATATTGCCAGACACAAACCTGTCAAGCTTAGCATGCTTCATACAAGGCTCATCCAACTGATTCCAGACTCAGGCAATAATAGCACCTGAATCTCAGCAGCTTGAGTTAATACTTCACAGTTTTGGGGGCCTGACATGTCTGACTAAAGTAATGGAAACCAAGTTTTAGGGGCTTTCTCTAGCTGCAGCTTAGGGCTGTAACTTCATTCCCAACATGCATCTCCAAGAACCAGTACCATCCTTGTAAAATGTGATGTTAGATGCTCATGGACACGGATGAGCTCGAAGAGTTCAGGTGCTTGAGGACAAAGACATTCACCGAGGGTACAACTGTGAATCAACACAGCTAAACGAGGCACTTTCAGGATGTAGCCTTATTTATTTCAGCTTATAATAGTCAGGCTTTAGTTCCAAAATGGAGACATCTCATTCAGGTATCTAAAATTATATGTCTCCATGCAAGTTAGGACTTTAAACTCCCATTACAGCAAGTGGAGATCTAGTTGGTACAGACAGTGGAGCCTGGAGAGCTATTGAGTGCAAACTGATGTCAGCTGAAAAGCACGGAGTGTACTATAGCTAGTGACTAAATCTTCACTAGTTTCAATGGGAGCTTAGATCCAAGGCCACATATAGAAACACACATTTAGACACCTAAAATTAGATGACTCCAGTATGCAGCTGAAGCACTGATATTTCAAACAAATGTCTCCAGAACCTTCCTACAGTCAGGCTCAGTTTGCAGTGTGGAGATTGCAGTGTACTGAAAAGAGGGAATAAAGGAGAAGATTAAAGAAGATACAAAAGAAGATTAACTGATCTGAATATATAGGAAAATCAAACAGGAAAAGGAGAACCCGACTGAACACCTTACAATGAATATAGTACCTTATGAACGCACATCTCAGAATGCATGAAGTAAGATAGAATAAGAGTTAAAAAAATATCTATTTATGAGAAAATAACCAAGGCAAAAATGTTACACACGTTTTGTCCATACAAAGATATTGACTCTATTTAACACATTTTAAACAGAAATCAATGGCAGAAAACTACGTTTTTCCTAAGACACACTACAATCAACATCATGAGAGGTATGAATTAATGCATCCCTTTTTTTTTTCTTTAATTTGCTTCTGCAGAAGAAGATAAAACAAGTCTAGTTTACTTTTTAATCAAACTTTTACCAAATTCAATTTGTTCTGGGAATAGAATGTTTTAGAAGTCTAGTATTTATAACACTAACAAAGTAGGCACAACAGTAATACGAGCTGCTCTGGCAGAAAAGCAGCATGATAAAGTAAGTTTTTCCAATAACAGCTTCTTGTGCCATCCCATTAATGGCTTGATGAGACTGGGACCACAAAGACCTGGTCAGTCATCAGAATTAATGGAGGACAAGGTCAGACAGTTCCCAGAGAAGGCTGAGGGAGCTCTGTTACGAGGTTAATTCTCATGGTTACCCTCAGAGCAGAGAGGAGACCAATCTAAAGAACAGAATTCTGGATTGCTGTGTTTTATTCTTGTCAGGAGAACAACCTTGTTTTGCACTACTTTGCAATCTTCATTGAATTAGCACAAGAAATTTGAAAGACAGTCATGACAAGAGTGAAGACTGCCTCTGCCCTACTGCAAAGCGACTACAGAATCAAGGAGATGTGTCTGAACCCAGCTTTAATTCTGCAGTTGTATTAGAAGAGCTGCAGCAGCAGGGCTTACAGGCAAGTTTTACCTGCCAGTAGTACTTGACTTATGAACTGGACTTGTGCTATGTGTCAAAGCCAACACATTAGCATTCTACATGCACTGCAGTGAGGGCTTAAATCCATCATTATTTCTTTACCTTACCAGAAGGGTATTTGCCATATCTCAATCCAATTTTTAGGCTAACCTACCTGCAAAATGTAGAAAAGTTAAGTCTTCAACAATATTTGCAAGGGCATTCATGCACCCTGTTTATCAATCTAAGCTATAAAAAGAGCAGCTCCTACTAAAAATTATTTTGGAATGAGACAGCTCCAAATCAAGCTGCTACAATCACTCTTTGTGACCACTTTCCCTCATCATCTTGTTTCAACAGAAAATGGAATTATGTCTCCTCTGCAGTCATACTCCCACATAGCTGGCCAATACTAATATCATTTTTAGTTTGAGTGCAGATACCTAGAAATAAAAAAAACATTTAATTTTTAAAAAAATTGTTTACATTGAAGGTCATTCCCAAACAGAGGTGCTTTAGAGTTAAGCTACTCCTATAGACTCAGCTCTGACCCTCTACATGGACATCCTTAACCAAGAGTTAATTAGCTGCAAATCATTGTAGCTTGCTCTGACCCCATACTTTCAGTTGATTTGTCTTAGCTTCCCTCAATGCCTTTTATGAAGGCCCTCTAAATACTTCCAAAGGAGATCCTAAAATTAGTATGTAGAAAAGGATGTCAATCTAAATATCCATATCCGGTTTCAGACTCACACAATATGTTTAGTCTTCTACACAGAAGGAATGGAGATAACAACTGAAATCATTTACCATTTAGGGTGGGGTTGTTTTGAGGGGTTTTTTTAGAATTTTTTTTAATGAACTGATATATAAAAGCTTACATCTGTGTTTTCAGAAGGCTACTGTGGAGAAAAGCTGCAAAGCATCATTGAAGATGAAAAGGAAAGCAAATGAACTTACACGTCATCATGCAGCATTTCAGTATTTAGAAATGAGAAACAGGTAAATGGAAACAAGGATGAAGAATTAGTTTCTTCTCAGGCTACAGAAAGAAGAAGATCACCCAGAGCAGCTTCTCTGGCTGGCTTCAGTAAGCTGATCTTAATGGAAGCAGGAAAACCAAAGCACTAGACCTTTGTAATACACATCTGGGTTTACTTGTAAGGGGTCCATTACTCAGGCTATTAAGCTACCTAGAAGACTAGATATGCTCTAGGAGAGAACTCTTGTTAACAGTGTTTTATTGCCTTTGCTAGTTTGTTCCATTACTAGAGAGCTGTGTATTTAAATAAACATTCTTTTATTCCTAAACTTAGCCCAGTGCTAATGTGGATACCGAGTAATTTAACAAACAAGATATGGTATTCCTAGAGGTGATGTCACCCTTTAAGTCTATAAATGGGATCACTACTGCAGTGCCAGGTATCCCTGTACATTCTAAAATCACCACAGAATGACAGCACACACTTCCTCCACTTAACACAGTGGTTTAGGATTTAATAATAAGCTGTGGTGGTCTTGTGAGGGAAGCATCTCCCAATGACCATTAGCAACTAACAAAGTCCCTTCTCAGGGTCTGTGGCAACTTGTACAGAACTCATGATAGGTCTTTAACCACTTCCAATATTAATAAGTTGTTTTTAAATAAGACTCAACACCAAAGAACAAGATGATATTTGAACAAGATAAATCTAGGGGGTTTTTTGCTTCAAATGCACTTGAATAGCAGTTACTTTCCAATTTTAAGATGCTCAGTTTGGCTGCTCTAACAGTATCTGTCAACAATGAAAACCAAGCAAAGCCTGACAGCAGAAAAGGGTAGAAAATAGATTAAAAGCTGCCCTGCAGAAAACTTGGGGATACTGGTGGATGAAAAACTAGACACAAGCTGGCAAGATATACTTGCAGCCCAGACAGCCAACTGTATCTTGGGCTGCATCAAAAGCAGCATGTCCAGCAGGGTGAGGGAGGTGATTCTGCCTCCCACCTGGACTCCTGGGTTTCTCAGCACAAGACAGACATGGACATGAAGAGGGTCCAGAGGAGGGCCAAAAAAATGGTCAGAAGGTTGGAGCATATCTCCTGTGAAGACAGGCTGAGAGAGTTGGGGTTGTTCAGTCTAAAGAACAGAAAGTGTTGGGGATACCTTAGTGCAGCCTCTGATTATATAAAGGTGTTTATGAAATAGATGAAGAAAGACTTTTTACCAGGGCCTACTGTTACAGGCCAAGAGGCAACATTTTAAACTGAGAGTAGGTTTAGATTGGATATAAGAAAGAAATTTTCATGAGGGTGGTGAGGCACTGTCACAGGTTGCTCAAAGAAGCTGTGGATATCCCATCCCTGGAAGTGTTCCAGGCCAGGCTGGATGGGGCTCTGAGCAACCTGGTCTAGTGGAAGGTGTCCCTGCCCATGCCAGAAGGGTTGGAAATAGATGATCTTTCAAGGTCCCTTCCAATCCCAAACCATTCTGTGATTCTGTAACAGTTTTACTCACAAAATATTCTGGGTAATGGGCAGGTTTGGTTTCACAAAGCTCAAGCTGATCTTAGAACGAGCTAAAGTTTGTGTTTCACCACTGTAGTCTCAGAATTGACGTATCTTCTTTTCCTCTTCACTTCCTTGAAAACACTTTTCAGAAGTATTTTATTTCTTATTTCAAAGAGAAAAAATTAGGTTAAGCTTGCCTAACTTTTATCCCAGAGCCTAACCTTAATACTGATACTTCATTTAATTTCAAAGCATGAAGCATTTATGACTCATTCTAATTTACATAAGTCTTCTTATTCTATTATGAAAATGGCAATTTTCCTTCGCAGAGACATATAGAACATGGTCTCTCTTATTGTGTCAAGTGACATTTAATAGCCTTTAGCTGTAACTTGGGACTGTTACAAAATGTCCTCAAGATGAGTCATCTTCATTCATTTATTCTGCAATAGGAAGAATTCATGAATGAGTGATCTGCAGTAATTCACTTCTACAAAGAGAACCCATTCATACATTTCAAACCTGATTTTCTGAATCACTGTAATGTAGCTGATTATTTCATATTAACAGAAGAAAATTTCGGCTTAAGGAAAGTTTCCACAGAAGTCTGTGTATTTCTAGTATATGAGAAAATTTTCATAGATTTAAAAGACCTCTTTTGAAAATAAGCATTTTGGTCTAACACATGGATACACAGATAGTTTCTATCTATCTAGCAAGAAAAGCACTGTGTTTTTGTAAAGTTAGAGACTGACAAATGGTTTAAATTGAAGCTGCATCAAGGGGGAGCACGAGTTGTCACTATCAGACAAATCACTAGGCGGGCAAAGAAAATATTTTATAATATCCGAAAAATATGGCCATTGGCACACAGAAGTGCCCATTCAAAGCTATATTTAAGTCAAAATACAGACAACAGAAACCCAACTATGATCCAAGACTGCTAACTACAGAAATGTAAAGTAACCATGCTTCTTATGCTACAGAAACAAAGAATAAAATATGTGTTATTTTAATTCATTAAAAGGTCACCAAAATAAAGGAATGGAATTCACCAAGGATAAAAGGTCCCTTAACCAACACTGCTCTTCTGCCATCCTAAGGAGATTTCAAACCAGGAATTATTCTTAAGAGTCTTTTCACTCAATATTAACTGCCATGGAAGAGGCCCACATTAAGAAGCTGCTTCTCACTTAATGTAGTTCCAAACCAGTCAGAGCTCTACAGATCACCTGTGAGAGCAATCACATGGTAAGTCAGTACAAAGACGTGCATGTAAAAGTAGCATTTTCTTCAGAAGCGTAGTTCACAGAAAATGCATCGCGTGCTTCTCCTTTAATTAGTGCTTTAAGTTTTCATTACTTGACTCAAGGACAGCTCCAAACAGTCACTTTATTCACACCTCTCCTTTCTCCTGGAGAGACACTAACTCTTATTATTTTCAAGTTGAGAAATTTTAACCTATGTACAGTGCTGCCAAAGTAAGGAGAGTTCTCTAAAAATAGAATAGATGACAAGAGCAGCACGGAGATTGACAGAGCATCTCAATGTTTCCAACAGGCAAATATTTGATGCAAGAAAACACAATTAACATTATGGTTAGATTTATTAACAATCCACATTGACTTCAGCAGACAGCACAATCTCAAGGTGAATTGACCAGCAATGAAGCACAAGAGAGATTTAGAATTTTCCAAGGAAGCGTGACTTACCAAATCATTCAAACTAATGTATCTGGCTATCTGCACTGTTATCTAGGATCCATAAGCAGCTTGCTACTTCACAACTTCCACTCTTTCATTTTAGTACTATATTTACATAATTGCAATTTTTTGTACCATACATCACTGAAAAAACTGCATATGTGTTCTTTGCAGAGACTTTTAAGTCAGAAGAGAGTATAAAAACGGGTAAATATTTACAGGACAAACTAAATTGAAAAAAATTATTAAGAAGCATTATAACTAAATTAACTTCCCACTGATTGCATTTCCACTAAATTTCAACCATCTCGTCCTTCTTCATGCCTTTCTAAAAATAAACATCTCTGTACATTTATTCAAACCATTCTCATTATATATTTCCGCATCTTTAACTGTGATTTCACCTAACAACTGAGTGCATACAGTGAAGAAAAAACCAAGGAACTGATGTGAGCTTGCTTTCTTTCTTACTTTCAAGACAATGCAATAGACTCCTGCAGCTGTAACCCATTTTGCAGACTGGTAATCCATTTTGTAGACAAGTCAAGGGCAAACTATGTTTGAGAAGTTGTGGCAGAACAAAAAGGAACAATACCAAATTACTCTCTCCAGTTTACACCATCTAAAATTGTTCATTTTATACAAACATCTACACAGAAAACCACACAGTAGACACTCCTCATGAGTTGCAATACATATAATGAAAAAGGAACAGCATCAATTACTAAGGGAATTTCTTTAAGGCAGACAGACCCAACAACCCAAAAGGTAGAAAGATCCATTGGCATAGCACTCAAAAATACAGAAATGTCTCAGAAGTGGCAAGAACAGACCAGAAAAGCAACATTCAAAAGATCATGTGCAACTCAGGTTCTGTACTAAGATTAGTGAATGCACAGATATGAAAAAAATCTTGATGCCCCCTATTTTACTACCAACTATAATCCACAATTTCATCTCCAGGAAGGGGGAAGGACAAGAAGAATGTCTATATGACAGGAAGTTTGCAAAAGCTATGGAACTGATTTGGGATGTAGTTTTCCAGATTGCCAGTTCCATTTTTCATTAAAGTTGTAAAGACTGTACCTCATCTTACACTTAGTGAGTCCCAGAAATAATTGTCTAGCAACTTGCTCATGCTCACTTTCATATTTAAAGGATGAAGAAATCCACAGCTGAATCAAATCACAATAGCGAGCTGCCTACTCCAACAGCAAGAGGGACTAGGCAAGGATAAAAGCTGTACCATGGAAGGTTAGAAACGTATCTATAAAGATACGATCTTAATATTTTTGCAATTCATTAAACACTTCCTGCTTTCAAGACAATCATGTAAGGAAAAGTGTCAATTCATTCTCCATCAGTAAGACCATTTGGTAAATCATAAATTAGAACCAAACATGCAATGCATGCCACTCCCCTCAGTATTTTGTGCAACAGAAGCAAAATATATCTTATCTGTTCTTGTATTGCAAGACAAAAATCATTACATTCCCCTCAGGTATGTAAAAGTAATTATTACATATCATGTTTCAAATAAGCTGCATAGAATGGTGAGCTGCAACACTGATCCATTTGTGGCTCAAAGGATGCAAGAATACCATGCAATCAGCACAAAGTTCTGAAATATGGTGCTAACAGACATGTAAACTTTAAGACCTGTCGATATAAACTTAATTACCATCTAAGGCCTCCTTTGAATCAGTTGTTTTGTAGCCAAAGGACCTGCCTATGACACTGGAAACCAGACCTTTCAGCTCTTCTCAGACTGGAGAGAAGAGGGAAAGGAGCTGGAAAATACTTGCTTCAAATTGCCAGAACAGTATCTGTTGGAGCTGGGCCAACATCCAGAAAAAAAAAAAAAAAGGTAGGATTAATTGGCCCAGATGATGACAAGCAAAAATGTGACCCCATAGCTGAATCTGTGGATACTCTCTTTTAACACAGTAAAATGGTATTCTAAGCAGCAGCAATAGCTGATTGCTCATTTCTTGCAGCATCTTCTAGATACGCTTAACTGGTAGCTATGGTCATTAGGAATAGAACACAACATCCAAACTGACCATCCAAGGGGATGCTATGCTTAGATGAAGCATTTGTATTTTGAAGCTGCTCTTGCTAGAACTCAGAAATAATGCAATTTGGCCCCTAGAGATAATGAGAAACTAGGTGGGATAACCGACAGGGAAACCATGTCCACATGACAGAAAAGAATAAAAAAAACTAAACTCAAGCCATATTAACAGTTGTAGCTTTTAATTTGAGGTCTGTGAAATAAATGAGTTTAGTCAAAAGTTGCTACAACAGCCTTTCCATGTTTGCTTTGCAATCCGAAAATGTTCCCCCCCTTCTCCTCCCCAAGAAATTCAATTTCATCTAATATAATGTAAGAAAAAGAACTTGGTTGACGGTAGTGGAATCTAAATCCCAATGATCCTTAGCACATAATCTTTTAGGTCTTTAAACAGCTCTTGTATTTAAAATAAGTTCTGTCATTCTTTTACTTTCATCACAAACTGCCTTTTATTAATCCTGATTCAGACTCAGAAAATATTAAAATAAATGTATCAACTTTACCTGTAATGCACTGAAACTGTCCATCTTCTCTTCTTATTGTAAATGCTTCCCCTGGATTAACTTGCACAAGAATAACCTTAAAAATAAAAGAGTGTTTACAACCATTACACAGGAATATGTTACAGAAGTCTGGTATGTGCAAAAAAAAAAGTTTTACTGGGAAAAAACCAATTTTTCACTTCGCATTTCTTGCTGTCTTCATCTCACAGAGAAAGAGATAAGAGCAAGAACAAGCACAGATATTTTTAAACAAACATTTTTCAAAGAATTAAGGAGAGAATAACAACTAAGTAAAACAATACCTGTACAAATTTTATTTTCTCAACTGCTTGGTATAATTAAAAAGCTATTTGTACAGCTTAAATTATTTCAACAAATTGCATTAACTTCAACATTAATCAAACCATTATGTAAACTTTCAGAAGGAAGCCTAGAATTCCCAGTGTTTGACATCAACCACTTGACAAACAGTTTTCAACATAAGGGAAATATTGTGTCATGTCCCTCTTTACATGACCCAAGCATACGTGTACACTCATTAATGATAAAAAATTACTAGAAGTCGTGACAAATTAAGAGCACCAGATGGCCAGCGTGAAACAATATGTATAATTTTATTTGTGGAAAGCTGGTTATCCTAATTTTGTAAACCCAAGCAAGGCAGAAATGATAGCAAATCCCACATCAGCCAAAATAAACAGAGAAAGTCTGTACCAAAGCAGAAGCCTGTTACCATTTTTGATGTCTGTGTTCTTATTTGAAACCTGCCCTTCTGTGAAGAAAAGAAGTTTGTAAACATGAAAAACCTTGCTAAAATTACGAACAAAGGAGAAAAAAAATCCAAAAAAGCAGAAGAGCAGATGCATCTTATGATTTCCTTTCTGGGCACAACTTTCTTCAGTCTTGCCTGCACATGTCTACATAGAGCCTATGTCCTCCTCCCTCTACAAATCAGAGGGAAAGAAATCTTTATAAACACAACTCTTAAGCATTATGGCCAAAAATTTACTTTGTTAAATTGCTGAAAGAAAATAAAATCTTTGATGTTTACAAAAACACAACCAACCAACCAAAACCCCCAGAACAGGAAACTTGAGTGTTACTCATTTTAGGAATATCAGAGAGAAAGGAAAGGATAAGGAAATGGCAGAAATCATATGAATTCCTCCCTTTCTGGTGGAGCAGTTTCACAAATTAATGAAAAGATGGCAAGTTCTACACTAACATATCCATGAGATAGGATAGACATTCACATTTTCAAGCTTGGGCTGTGTGACTCTGTGATTGGCTCAGGTTTGAGCAAGTACTTTAAAAATACTATCTTTTTCCATGTGTTTTTTTCTAGAAGCTTTAGGCTGTTTGAGAAAAAACAATGAACTGTATCACTATTTACATTTTATCAACCTAATAAATTTTTCAGATCTTCTGAAGCATGGCTCAATGTAAAATTCACTAAGAGTTAGCACTCTTAATATAATAAACAAGATGATTTTAGTAATGAACTTCAAAGAAGACTTAAAGGTCCTCAGAAAATAGTGTATTGCCAGGGTTTATTTTGAAGTGTTTGAAGGTAGCATTTTAACAACTGGCTATCATCACCTTCAGAATGTGATGAAGGAGAGAAGTAAGAATAGATGAGCTCTTACAATTTCTTTTTCAGATTCCCCAAGGTGGCATAACTTTTTGAAGACATATTTCACTGATATACTCTTTCCTCTGCTACAATTGAAAGTTTTAGCTTGAATTTTAGACTGGAATAAAAGTACCTAAAAGCTTCATGGTACATGAGAATGTCTCTCCATCTGTTATGTGTGGGCTGGCTAGCTACTTTTGCCCATCTCTTTCGGCTGATTTAGATGCCCAAACTCCTGGGAGGAGCCACTCCGGCTACAGCTGACATGTCAATCTGTACCATTTTCAGCTCAATATTCTTGGTCTCTATCACATGAACTGTGAGAAGCAGAAAAGCTTTAGGGTGATGGCTGGCCCTTGATTCCTGCTTTTAAAGTAACAGGGAATGTAGGTTGACTCGTATTCCCAGTTGTTCCTATTTATGCTGTGTGAGTGCCTGAGGTTGGTAATCTGGGTAATGATGTTGTCTTGGGAACCTGCTGGCTTTCCTCCCCCAGACCTCTTGCTGCAGGCCATCCAAACCTGAGGCTCCAGCTGGCAGAGTGGATTTGAGCATGGGAATACGCACACTGGCCCAGCTGCAGCAAGTGGGCCCTGTGCCTCCTGGTTTTGAGTTACAGCAGCTTCTCCTGTGTGAGCACCTTTGTTGCTCACTTCACAGCTGCTCTGAGAGGGTAAAGGCTCAGCATGGCAGCCATGGTGCAACACAGTGAGACAGGCACTGTTCAGCAGCAGCAACAGGTCAACTGATGGAGTCCAGCACCATTCTGACACTCGGGATGCCATCAGATTTTCACATCTCTGACGACATCTGACTGCCAATCCAAAGGGTGGGGAGACTCACCAACTTAATCCAGTTTAATTAGATCTCAGTTCCCAGAAACAGGAAATAGAGTGTCTTTTGTCAGTGGACAATTAGCTGACTTGGTGCCTGACTGTATTTCACTGACTCCCACTTTCAACCTTGCTTTTATGTTATGCATTCACATTCGTATTTTAAAACTATTACAAGGTAGGCTGTGTATGTTGCCAAGTGTGCCAAAAGAGGTTCTCAATCAGGGCTGAAGAAATTTTAGAAGTTTCAAGAACTGCTGGCTTCAACAGTCTTTGTGTTGGGGCAGTGTATGACGAACAGTGGTTTCTAGACCAACCGTACCACAGTTGAATCCCGTGGAGTGATCACAGCTTTGAGAAGGGCATTTCTGGCACTTTGCACCCCAGTAGATACGATTTGAAATAAGAAAAATTAAAGCAATGCACAGAGAGAGACTGGCACCTTTCTGGTCAGAAGAGATAGTACAAAAGACTGACAGTTGCCCACAGGAATGCCCGCTTCCCTAATGGAAGTCTGCAGCACATAATTAAGGATGCAAGAAAATTTCTCTAAAGGAAAATGTAACATGGATTTTACACAGCATCACATTTTAGGTAAAAAAAAAAGGAAAAATAAATCTACGGGTTGCTTAGTATTTATAGCTCTTTCATCTCATTTGAGGGGCTTTTGTGCAGGCTTGCACACCCCATCACCCAACATGTTACCCCATGCACCTTGACAT
The DNA here is from genome assembly GCA_013397725.1 of Rhagologus leucostigma. Lineage (NCBI taxonomy): Eukaryota > Metazoa > Chordata > Aves > Passeriformes > Rhagologus > Rhagologus leucostigma. The sequence goes on along the minus strand of VZTD01005474.1, from coordinate 2,840,714 downwards.
CAGTACTTCTGAAAAACAGGGCCTGAGTCTTTGAGTCTTTCACACTGAATATTCTAGATCTTGACTTTCTTCCTCTTCTGGGCAAAACATTCAAATTGGCTTGAACTAAGAGAAAAGCTTTGGAAAAATCTGAGGGTTCAGCCTCTCTTCCTGTGCCTTAATCTTTTTGTGACAAATTCTGTTGCTTTACTCACAGCACCCAAAGTTCTGCTACCCAAAGGCTGACATGCATTCTATCCAGATTTCCTTTGCCTGCTCCTCTAGAATAAGTATGATACTCAAAAGAAACCTTATTTGTGATGTGTCACTCTCAGTGGGAAGCATCTTTAGCATGGGCACTTTTCAAGGACTGTTTCTCTTACTAAATCAACAAAACACTAACTGAGGACTTCCCAATCTTAACAAAATAATGTGAACTTAGGATACTGAAGCCTTGGTACAAGTTCTACAATCATATAAGCATTTTTAAAGCACAACCAACTATAATGGAACCTAATAATATTTAGAAGTGTAATTTCTGAATGCTAACGGAATTTTGACTCCATGTATTTTTGTCTCAAAACATGTTAAGGCATTGCCATTAAGAAATAGGAGTATTAGGTCAACTAGTTCTATGTCATTTCCACTGTGACTATAAATCGTTTCCTTTAAACAGTTGTTTAATGATGATCCACATAACCTCGATACAGTTTCTGACGAAAAACAATACAAAATCTCTTTCCAGAGATTAGCATACAAGTGGACTATACAAAAGTGCAGACACACACTTATGTTAAAAGCAGTTCTTGCATAAATAAAACAAAGTGGCCACTGAATGGCTGAAGTTTGAAATACCTGAAACATCAGTTGTCAAAGACCGTCAGTTTTAAAAGTGAAATTTCACACTTTCCAATGGTACTTAATTTATTCTATATAGGCTATTTTAGAAGATAAATTCAAACCAAATGAGCAACATACTAAGCTTTGTAGTAGCTTAATTTAATTGCCTGGATTGGCAAAGGCCTCCTAACAAAAAGCCTTCTAACAAAACTAATAATGCTATATATTAGAAAGCTCAGTATGTATTTCCTGAAACTGCTGTTTGAACTCAGGCAGTAGCTGAAGTCAAGTAAGAACATAGGAAATGTCCTGATGGTCTGGGTCAGCAGTCTGTCTAGCCAAGCACTTTGACTCGAATGTATCAGTTGAGATGCTGTTTAAGGAGAGTACGTGAGCCAGGCCACTTTCTGCAGTCCATCTCTCTTACTGTTCATAAGTTTGCCTAAACTCTTTGAGTTAACTTAAAATTTGAACTGCCTCCACAACCTCCTATGGCAGTAAGTTTCTGAAATGTTCTTTTTAGACATTTTAAAACCATCTCCTACTAATTACATGTTGCCTAGCTTCCCTGCAATGGGATTTGCTGAAAAACAGTTCTGAATAAATTTCATCCACTTCCTTCAATATTTTTTAAGTCTTGGCAATTCCCATCTCCTTGTACCCAGTCTGCAAACCGAGGGGTCTTAATATTTCTGATATCTCCTGGGAGAACTGCGACATTGCCTTTACCACATCAGTGATACCTAAGGCCACATCTATACTAGCAAAGTAAGCAGTACTCAGGAACATTCCCAGGTGCTGGAACAGTCACCTGCAATAATGAATATGCTAAAGTACTCCTGAGCATAACTTAGGTCCATACAGAACTGAAAACTGTTCCTGAGATCACTCTTACCAGGCAGTTTGCAAGAAAAGATTTACTGAAACTGAGTTGTTTCACAACACTTAGCCTCAGTTTCCATGAACATTCGGAGCACATTTAAGTTACTAATATATAAACGATTGACAGCATCCTGAGGAAGCACTACAATATTTTGTCTTCTTGAAGGACTAAATAAGGGACACAATCTTGAGTGGTTTTGAAAATCTATTCTTCACCTACAATCACAATTTGAGCTGGTAAGATGTGGCAAATACATTTTTAGAATACAACAATTCTTACATAAAACTATTCTATAATATTTCTCTTCCCAAAGAATTCCAAATTAAATACAATTTTATTGCAACTCAAGTAGTGTAATCACATCCTACAGAGATATGCAAGACTGACTTCGACATACTACCATTAACAGATACAATTATTTTTTAATCATTATATCTTAAGATCTCATATAGGATTTACTACTGCATCAGTGTGAGCAGGATGGAAAGTATTTTGATCTTGCATCTGAAGAATCAATGGAAGTACAAATGTTCAAAGAGGAGAATGCTCAGTGTTACTTATTTTTATTCAATAAAACTCTTCACTATCTGCAAGAGAAAATACAGGATGTTTCTGCAGACTGAACCAGGAAAGGAGTTTAATGTTCTTTTTCAGGTCTTCAGCTTATTTCTAACACAAAAAAAGTGAATTTGATAAAAACGGCTGGCGTCACAAAAAACCCCTGTAAGACTAAGAATGCAAGCAACAAAAGGTGGAAGGGAGAGCTATGCAAGTCAGAGCTGCAGCCACACTGACGCAGCAGGCTGCTCCAAAGAAAGGAAAAACTTAAGGCCAAATGTTAACACTTATCTCCATAAAGGTCTAGAAGTAATTTTTATCAGCAAGAAGCAGAGGCTGCAGGAGCCAAAATAAGATCCTTAGAGGTATTTCACTCTGCCAATACAGTCACGGCAGAGTCTTTCAAAAGCAAAACAGCAACAATACAAAATATAGCTGATTTGTATCTCACTAATCTTTGTCTGTAGGTACAGAGAATACTTTCATAAGCAACCTAAGATTTTGCTTGTGCCAGATGAATACACAGTTAACCTATTTCTTCATTGGAGCACAGTGAGGGCAGAATGGAATTTAAAATACAGTTAGATAATCTTGTTTTGGATATGTTTGTTTGCACACTAATTAAGGCCAAAAAGCCCATTAACTCAATTGAAATAACAATTAAAATCAACCCTTTATTCTGTAAGATACGCACTTCTACAAGCTTCTCTACTTGAACGTCCATCCTCCTAACAGAAGTAGTGATGTACCAGGAGATTGACAGGTTTCAAAATAATTTCAGCTACCTGACAGAAAAGAAAGTCAGCATTAGACTTGTGGCACCATCACAAATGTGTATCTACTTGCAACATGAAGGAAAAAGCTTCCCTGGTACTTTCAGCAGAAAAAAAAGTGACAAACTATAAATAGCCTTGCACAATTAACAACTGGTCTCCATCAGGTGGTTAGTAAGAAAGATGGAAACATAAACCTATGGACATAATTGTGAAATACTAATATTAAAATTGGATTCATCCTGAAAAGGACCCTAGATGAGGTGAAAGACTTGCACAGAAGGAAAACAAAAACAGATTAGGACTAATCCCTAAGCATTAACATCTTCACTGTTTTAAGGCAACATCTTTCCATAGCAGAAACTGTAAATACAATCAGAAGTCCAAACTATTTCTGTCCCCATGGAGGCAAAAAAAAAGCGGCTAAGTAAATAGTGAAAGAAATCAAAGAGTTCTAAGAGCTAACTTCAAAAGATCTTACAGCAAGTTTGACACATTTCTCTTTTGCTCACCATTATTCACGTGCAAAAGCAGGTCCCAAATAAAACTTAAAAGGCTAAAGAGCAAAGCTTCCTCCCCAGATAAACACACACAATACAGCCAGTCAAAAACTAGTACCTCAAAATTATTTTGCCATTTCTATCAGTTACATACAAGCAGTGGACCTATAAGGCAAAAGATATTTTATTTGATAAAAAACCTACATATTCAAAATATTAATAATACTTTTAATTTATTGTTTAGGTTCTAAAAATTTAAATTTAATCCGAAGTAAAAAAAATAAAACAAACCACCAAAACTCAAAAAAACCACCACAACAAAACAACCCAACACCCAAACAATAAATGATTGTGTTTAAAAGTATACTAGATATTCTTTCACACAGACACAAAACAAAACAAATCCAGAATTAAGACATTCATTTACCTTCTCCTTCACACTGCTCTATAAAGTTATGAGGATCTTCCTAATATGGGGAATTTTTTGCAGATCAGATTTGAATAAGGTTTATGGAAGAGAGTTTAACTTACCCTTACCACATCATGACGATCTTAAGTATTACAGATTTTAGAGCCACAGTTCAAATAATATCTGTATTTCTAACAGGACAGGACTGACTGAAACAGTTTCTGATTCTTCTAAGCCAGCACAAACATCAAGAGAATCAAGTCAGATACAACAAAACTTTGTTTACAAGTTTGGTATTCACAGCCACATTTTAAAATCTTTTCTAGCACCTAACAAACTGTGTTGTCCAAATAAATGCTTTTATACCTAAAAGCTTCTCTGTCTGTAGAAGAAGTTATTAGCTACAAAATATAAAACATCATTTAAAAATTTAAACTTTCCTAATACTTATAGGTTTATTCCAAAACAGCTGTGTTAGCTGAAAGACTGAAACTATAATTTTAGAGTTACTGGGATATGAGAGAAAGATTTTTGTATTTGCAATAAAGAAAAATAAATCATCAAGCTTGTTCCGTCTCCAGAATATCTTGGCTCTCAAAGCCATCCTTCAGTACCAAGGACTATCAGCCTCCTGAAGGGGAAAAGAAAAAGGTTACGTTTTTTAATCCTGACTGAGGCTAAAGAAACCAAACTACATTGAACATTTGTGTCATGTGTGAAGCTGTAGGATAAGCTCACACGAGAACTAGCACTCTGTTCTCTCCATAGGTTAGCACTGTCTACAGCCACAAAGGCAAGAAAACCAAAGGAATCAGATTGAGTTTCAGTGTAAAGGGGCATTTTGAATCCTTCTCTCTCCCCAGCCACCCACCACCTCTCTCTGAAGGAGAAAGGAACTGAATGAGTTACTCGGTATCTTCCTCTAAAGTAAGTTAGTTACGCTTTGTGAATTTACAAATTTTTCCAGAATGAGTGAAATCTGGGACAAATTTTCCAACCAAGTTAAAAGCCTCTGAATATATATAACTAGAATGCCAACATATCTACCACAAAACATATCATAACAAACAAACAAAAAAAGCAATCCTTTAGCAACAAAGCCAATTCCTAGCCTGGCATACATATTAAAATACCAAAAAATGTGGGGAAGTAAGATGTGAAGGAGAAAGTGGAGGGGGGAAGGAAGCTAAAACATGGTACATTAACTTCAGTCATTGCTAATATTAAATATTTAACATGAAGAGTATGTTACATTACAACTGCGGTTAAAGCAGACTTAAATGTAACTATATAGTAAGAGACTGTTTCTGTACAACAAGGAAGATTACAAGTTGGAGCAAAACAATATTACTAGAAGCAGAGTTCTGTTTTTCCCTCATTCTCGAGTGGTTTCGGGGATGTGTGTGGTTTTTTGGGGTTATGGGGAGTTTTGGGGTTTTTTCCTACACACAAACTTCCTAAAAAGCAAGAGGGTGAAGTGTTCCAAAATGTTTGCTTGGACCTTTAAAACCATAATTTAAAGATAATCAAATCACAAACCATTTCTATACTAGCAGAAACAATACTATTTTCTGAGATGTTTTACTAGGAAAGAGAAGAGAGTTTCAGGCGTTGGGGTTTTTTTTGGTTTTGTTTATTATTAACCTTAAAACATCTATATTTAGCATTGTATGGTTATAGGTGCTGAGTCAGTAGCAAAAGCTTGTCAGCAATCACAAATAATGGAAAGACTTCACCAAAATTGTGTTTCTAAATGCACTACTAATACACATCAACATGAAAAAAAAAAGACAGCAGTGGTTTGTCAAAAAATACTGCAACTGAAATTAGCTCAGCAGTATTCATGAGAAGATTTTTACCGAAAAGGACAAAGGTAGATTAATTTTTGAATATTTTTCAAATTTAGGAAAACATCGTAGCTAATAATCTTGGTTATTCTGACTTCAGAAAATTTTAAAACACTGAACCTGTTAAGAGGGTGGTACAGCCAAGCTCTTTGTAAGATGTACACTGTATCTTTAACAGTCTGTCTGCAACAAGCTTATAAAAGGCTGTATTTCTAGAAAAGGGGGAATATAATACTACACAACTTCCAGGCAGAGCCACATTTCTGCTCTGTCATTAGGGCACGTATTCAGAACAATTACATTTTTCTCCACTAATAGCTCCAATCAAGATGTTAATTAGTGACATGCTTTATCTCATAACCCATTTCAAAAGCCTTAGTACTTTGACTTACTGTTGCTCGCATCCTTTTATTTCTCTCATTCAACTGGTGCTACCACAGTGACAAAAGATGAAGGAAGATTCAACAGTCACCACTCCGGCTGCTCCAATCTGTTCCATTCACTTAATACTGAGGTAATCTTCGGTGATGTGTTGAACACTGCCCCCCCCCTCCTGTTAACAGGGCACCTTAACCTGAACGCCACGCAGGAGGATCTCCCTTTACCTTCCTCTATAGCTGTGCATCCACGAAGCATGTGGAGGCAGGATGTGAAAGGTAGGATCAATTAACAATATAGTCAGCAATACCTACCTCAAGCCTTCCTTCCTATCAAATTAGCCAACGTACAGTGAGCTTCCTGCTGTACATGAATGTATCATGTCACCATAGCAACTAAATCAACAAATAGCTGCTGCAGCATCTGCTTCTGGATCATCTAACGTCAGTCAACAGAAGGTTCGGGTTTAAGAGAACAAAGCTTCCAAATATATGCCGTTTTATAACTGCATTTTTAATTTAGCCTCCTGATTCCCAGATAGGATATACTAACTCAGAATGAACCAACTTCTGGCTTTATAATCTGTGATCCAGTTTATGACTTCATTTTGCAAGTAAGCCAGAAAGAAGGGAGGGAAATTTTACAGAGACGTGAAAAGAAAGAAGTATGTTTCTGAACTCTGCTTTATAATTTACATATGTCTGCTCTAAATAATACTATAGGCAGAAATACCTCATTAAATATTAATATTAAAGACATTTCAGATAGCTGACAAAGATGGTTTCCCTCTGTTAGTCTCCACTTAAGAGCTAAACTGAAAACATCCAGTATTGTTTTCTGGCCATCTCACATCTGTGGTTTTTAATCCCAACAACAGCAGGGGACCACTGGCACACCCTCATCTGGAGAAAGACAGTTACACAGGGCAAAACACACATCCCTCTCTTCTTGTGAGAAATTACTTCAAATACCACTTATGCGTCATTGGTTTAAGTCCTAACCCATAGGCAGACAAGATATAGGAAACTGCTTTGAAACCGTTTTGGTATTCAGAATGCAACAACGTGAGATTACAGATTAAATGTTGTCTAAAACATAAAAAATTCTAACATTACTAACATCTAATGTCTTCAAAGGTAAAAAGTAAGTGTACAAACACACACACACTTTCATGTAGAAGAACTCAAAGCTACAGCCTACTTATAACAAAAAAAAGTAACTTTCTGCTCTCTTAACTTCAATTTCATATTCCTAACATTTGATCAGCATGAAATTATTTACCAAGTAAAAACTTTCTAGGCAAAAAGTATCAGTTATTCATATCCAGTATAATTTTATTATTAAAACCACCTACTTTTAGTTTTCAGAGCAGATGGTTTCCCACTCATCTTTTGCTACAACTTTTTTGTTACAAGGAAAATCATTACATCTAGGTTGGCTCCACAGTGTGGTCCAGCGAACAAGGAAAACTAGATACAGACTCAACATACTAACATTGCTGTGGCTCCCAAACGGATTTACTGTGATTTGTGGATTTGCCAGCTCACCTATTCCAGAGTTCCCATTTGTAGGACTAGTCCAACAGTATTTGTAAGTTCCTACATGCTACTGATCAAAGAATACTGCAAGACTTGAGTGCTGTTATTCATTAGCAGCACAGAAATTGCCAGATGGAATCACATCTGTGGTCGAGCTAAGGTGATGTCAGTTACAAACACAGCACAAGTTGTTTTTCCATTGATTGTGTGTTCAAAATCTGCTGCTTATATCGTAACAAGGCTAATAAGGCTATGAACTACTCTTTTCCATAATCAAGCCCACTATCACTTAAAAAACATATTAAATGGAAAAATGCAAAAGATCTATGTAAGAGGTATTGCAGAGAGTATATGATTATTAAATAGGAACACCCGACATCAGTAATAAAAGCTAAATTAAAACAGTACCTTAAATTGTTTTAAATTGCCAAAGGCTTATGAATTTCATGGTCGTGAAGTTTTACTTCCCAGTATTTCTTTCTTAAAGTCATCTTTCAAAAGATCTTTCTGTCTCCCATCTTCTTTTAAACTTAATAAACGCTTCCTCTCTCCACATGCACATTGGCTACTAACAAATAACGAGTTCTGAAAACTTTAGGTTAAGCTTTGTACCACACCAATTCATAGCAGACTCAGCACACAACATTTCTGTGTTATCTATAAGGAAAAGAAATGTTAGAATTTTCTTTTTTTCTTTACATTATCTTCTGGTTTTAGTATTAACGACAGACATAAACAGGCTTCTCACCGTTATTTATAGAAGCATCCTGTAGACTTCAATCTTTGTCCAAATAACATGATGCAACACTCTTAAACACCAAAGTTCTAATCTTCTATTTTCCACTGTATTTATTTGAGCAAATTCCAGTTTACAGGTTTCCCATTACTACACAATTCTCTACCCTAGCATCTGCTAGTACTGACTATAAGGATCTGACTGCTCTAGACATGGAGTTTAAAACTTTCTTCATGAAGAATAGTAAAGGTATGAGTAATAAAGGCCATTAACAAATCTTGTGTTTCAGGACCAGGGAGGAAATCCATACAGAATTAATTGTTACGTAATATGTTGCAATAGCAATTTACATGCTCGGGATTTGGAAAAAACCAAATATAATCCAAACTATTTCAGCTTACACCAGCAGTAGCTGCGTGTTTGAAAAACGCAAGTGAAAGAAGCCTCTTTTCAGTGATACGCTCCCAAGGTTTGTATTTTCAGAGGACAGACCAAACAACTGCATAACTTTTCTAAAAGGCAGATGACAGATAATAAAGTCAGCAAACATTTCATCTTTAACCACTGCTACAAGATACTGTCAGCACCACTGATTGTGCTGAGACGACAGAATATCCCTAGAAGCAACTGGAAACAGGGATACTGGAAAGATGGTAAGACTGTTCATTGGCACTGGCATTCAAAAATTACTGATCTCAATAAACTTTCATTGCTTTTTGTAGAAAAGCAGGTTGGAAAGATCCAAGAACCAGGGTTTTTGTTTTCCTAGAAAACAAATTTATTTATGAAAAATTTTTTAAATTCTTACTGTACTTGTGTTTCTCCCCCCTCTTCAAGAGGAAGATGATCAGCTGAAAAGGCTGACCACTGAGAAGGGCAGGCGAAGGTGGTTTCTAGCCTCGTTTTGTAAAAATACGAAGTTTTCTGAGAAGAACCAGTAAAACTTAAATGTTAAAATCTGCATTGAATGTCACTGATAAATGTTCAAGAGTTGTTAGTGTCCACATACAACAGTGCCAATCAGTGTACATTCCACAAGTCTGTCTCGTTCTTTAGTATTAAGAAATACTTACAATTTTGATCTACTTGCTTCTTTTTTGTTTGTCTTCTCTCTTTTGCATTCTCAGTTCTCACAGTCTGCCTAAGCAAAGTTTTATTTGCCTAATTTACAGCAAACCCAATCTGTCTCATTAGCATCGACACAGCCTGTGGCTAGCAGATAGTGCACAGAAAATCTGCTAGTTAAAATAATACCACTATTGTACCTTTAAATCAGCAAAAGTATAAACATAAGGATAACAGCAGTTTTTCAAGGCATCTGGATAATGCAACAGACAAACATTTGGGCTTCAAAGTTTAAAGCTAATCCATGTTTACATGGAATTAGAAGGAAGCAGTGTTAGGGGCAGTCACTGAACTCTGGAACTTTCAGGCATCTGGTCATGGCCAGTGGTTAGACACATCAACCTCTAAAAGTAAAAACTGGAAGACTTCAATCAGACCACTCTCATTTCATGATTTGTTGTTTGAATTTTGCAGGAGTTCAGTTTCATGATGCGAAGCAAAAGTGGATGAGAAACACAGCTCACACTGCACAGCAAACAGGTACCAAGGGCTAACTAAGGTTTCAGCTAATACTTCACAGGGACTAGACCCCTCAGCAGGCATCTTCCCTGATCAATTTGCCTGTTTGCAACAGTCCAAATGTATTATGGACTAGAAGAGAATCTTGTATTTCCCAACATTGCTTCTGACAGCTCAGATTCCTGTTTGCTGATACAGCAAGTTAAAAGCCCATAATATTTAAGACTGATGGATGTGTTAAACTTTTTTACCCTAAATAGAGCATAAAAGGAAATGCCAAAGGAAGAACAGTGTTTCCCAGTTATTCAAAAGAGCATTTAATTAAAAAAAAAATCAAATGTTAAAAATTTCAGCATCACTTCTAAAGTAGCCTTTTTTTACCCTGAAAAAGTACCCTATATATCCAGTTTTGTGCAAAGCTGGGCATCATTGTATATCAAAACACTGTGACAATACCAACTTGAGCCGGAAGAGAAATTAAAATATACATATCAATTTGATCAGATTGGAAAGACTTAAACTAGTAACGGACCAAGGGCTTGGTGGAAGAAATTTCTACAATCCCAATCCTTTCCTATGTATTTTCTCCTCTACTTCAAAGAGAAAGGGAGAAAAAATAAAGCCAAGGGCCATTTTTTGCTATAGTGTGTAAACTATGGTCTGAGTCTATCTGTTTCTGGAGAATGTCATTCTGCCTGCCCTATAAAGTGTGTAACTCTGTAACATGCAGGGGGTTAATGGACTTTACCCAGTTATGGCAAAGTCTCAATCTCCAGGGAATAGAATATGACAGACTATTTCAGTTGGAAGGGACCTATGATGATCATCTAGTCCAACTGCCTGACTAATTGAGGGCTGACCAAGTTGTTGTTAAGGGCATTGTCCAAATGCCTCTTAAAATGCTGGCAGGTTTGGGACTTTGGCCACAACTCTAGAAAGCCTGTTCTAGCATTTGACCACTCTCTCAGTAAAGAAATGCTTCCTAGGGCAAAACCAGGTTTCAGCTAGCAGAGGATGTACCTCAGATAACTTATTTGCCAAGTGTGTAATTCTCATGTATTTTAAGAGTGGAGTTTCTGTAACTAAAAATATGACTTTGCAAAGTAGTTACATTTTTGTCACGACTTACAGAGAGATTACAATAGCTGTCTTTTGAGGAAACACAGGTAAGCACTTGGGGTGACTTTGTAGGTCTTGGAGTCTGGCATTCAGGTCATGGCTTACTCAGCATTAAGCATGCCATGGCACAGAGAAGGGGAGAGATGGGGACACGCCAGAGTCCAGGACACTGCTTAGGCATAACTATACCCTTCCAAACCTTATTAATAGATGAGCACACAGACTCAGGAACCAGACTCATTTGCAACAGACCAAACAAAAGAACTGAGCTACCTCAATACTTATAGCTCCAGGCAACTTGCACCTTCTCACCTCACAAAAAAAGAGAGGGAAAAAAAAAAGTACAGATCTTTAGTCACCTTTGTACACCATGAAAGGGATCATCTTCTGGACATGCTTATTTCTCCCCACTGACTGTATTAGCAACCTACAGTGACTAACTGACTTAAAATTCAATTTTCACATGTCATCCAGTTCTCCCAAATGTCAGTTTCTGAACAGATTAATTCAACAGGGGTTGAATGCCTCAAGTATCTTGGGAGGAATCTACTGTATCAGAGACCAAATCAATCCAGAATTCATATCATGCACATGAAAACAGACATTTTTTGAGAGAAAGGAGGATTACTGAATAGTTTTATGAGGATGCTTCATTCCATGACTTTTCATACCACGTAAAAGCAGAATAGGCTATGAACTACACAGCCTTCACTCTTGTTTCTACATTCATTTTCAAACAGAAAATATTAAAATAAACATATCTGAATGGTAGTATAAATTCTGCAATAAATCTGGAGCTGCCTTCTGCTCACCAAAAGCAGCACAGTATTCACACATTGCTGTACATCAAAGAATTTTGAATCCTCACTTTCTGCTGAGGATGATGGCTTCTTCTAGGAAATTTAAAGCAAGTTTTCAATGCATCTGCTATCAAGGATACAGTTTAAATAAATTAGAAAAAATTCTGATCTCTAAGGCAAAAAACCAAATTACACGTAACTAAGAAAAAACGTCACCCTTCCTAACAAAAAAATATTATTAATTCAGATAGAGGAAGGATCTAATAACCCTGAGTCAGCAAAACTCACATATTTTTAGCTTTTCTTTCTGATGTTATTTTTTTTTTAAATCATAGCCAACAACCACTTTAAAACTTCCATGGAAAAGATTTTTTTGTATACGGAATGTCTCGTATAAGTTTCATTATGTATTTTCTAGTGATGGTTGCGACACAAAAGTGCTAATCAATCCTGGGGAAAAATACAGCTTGATAGTGAGCTTCCATAAAGTGGCACTGAAGCATTGCATGCTTGAGAGTTCCAATGGTTCCAGTGAACACACTTCTGCTGTGCTTCCTCGCTATGAAGTCACTGAAGAATGGAAAAATAATTGTCAACTAAAACAAACTACAATGAACCTCCAAAAATGAGAAGTTAGATGTATCTGCTAATTCAATAGAGCCAAAGGGGAAGTACAAAAACTCAGCCAAAAAGGACAGAAGCAGCCATGCACATACTCTGTGTTCTGTGAAAGCAAAGCACAGACAAAAGAAAGGAAAACAGCACAATATGGAAAGTGAGAACAGTTATAACACTGTATGTTGTTAAACAACTTTTAACACCATTTTTTTTTTCTTGTAGAGGAAAAGATAATGAAACATATTGCAGTTCTAGGCTTGATTTTCAGCAGCAAGGCAAAACCAAAGCAGGCTGGAACTTGATAATGTACCATATGGTTTTCAGAAGCAGAAGTGCCAGAACAAAAACTAAGGAAACTCATTTAGCAATCTAGTCTAGATTTATATTTTCCAATATCATTCTATTTCTGCTGTAATGCCACATATGTAAACAATCTGAAAGCCAAAAAAGGGGATTACTTTATTTGTTTTATAGACATCTATTACTCTGCTGACTGAAGATATCGTCCTATGATAACAGGTTAATAATAACAACTTTAATATCAGAGGTTTAAATATTTAAAGAAGAAATTGGTTTTAGGAACACTAACTTGTAGATTTGATGTTAAACATCTATTTAAACCCACCAATACACACCACACACACTACACATATATACACACAGAGTGGGGTTTCTGGAAAACCCACCAAGAATCTAAACTTCTCAGTGAAATTTGGAGGATAAGCAACCATCCTCCCAAGCTAGAAGTGCTACTTTATCCCTATACCTTGCCAAGAATAAAGCCAACTAAAGGTCAAACACTATGTCCCATTCCCCAGAGAAAAGGAAATGGTTAACAGGTACTGGGCTACTTTGAGAGTGCTGTCTACATTTTCTGGTAATAAAGGACACATAGGTGATGTAGGAATGTCTCACTTTGCAACCGCTAGCTTTAGTGGGAAGGTGCTGTGAGGGTCCAGCACTTTAGGGCTGCTGCATACTTGTGTCAGCAATTTACTAATTTGTTTTGGAATAGCACTGAGTGCCGTAGCAACTTTCCAAAACAATTTAACATCAGTGTGTTAAAGTACTTTGAACTCTTGCCTCCTCTTTTCCTCTCCTTCCATCAAATCAGGACTCACATAATCAAGCACATCCTTCCTGTCCAGCCTCAGCAATAATCACTAAAACATCACTGCACTAGTTACCCTTATGTGAAAAACCGTCAAGCACTTCTGTCCTCATACCATATTTTCCCAGTTTCACTTGGTTTATATCAACTCCTATGGATCTACTCCATTCTCAATCTAAAACCTTAGTCACCATTAAGACATAAGAAGTACATTATCCCCTCATGCTGAACACAGTGATATGAGGGTGTAAAAGCAATACTTCTGTGCTTAGCAGAGGAGGAGCAGCCAGCGGGCTTGGTCTTTGCTTTTTCTTTTCACTGGTTTTATCCTATGAAACTAACAGTAGTCCCTTTTTCTGTGGGACACAGAACCAGGCAATCTCCCACAACAGCCCTGGGTGACATACAAACATCCACACAGTTGAAGTTCTCCATGTTTTCTGACTGAACACTCACACATTCCTCTAACTTTATGGATTGTTTTGTTTTAAAACATGGTGGAAAGTTACAGCTTTAACCTGATCAGACACTTCTGCTATTTGAAGCATATGACCTTTCATCTTAACATGTTCAAATATTTGTACTGCTATTTCACATTTACACTGCTAGCAGAACTTCAAGTATTTGAAACAGATTATCTTGAAGATATGAACTGTTCCAGAAAAGTACTGAATAGTCCGTATCTATCTGGCAACTCAGTTATGCAGTATAAACAATCTAAGTCACCATAAATACAAGAGTTAACTCTAGTAAAATGCAAGAAGGGGTAAACTGATCTTAAAAATCCTCAGATGTTTTATATCCGAACAAAAACTTGCAAGTTTAGTATACAGTTGGCTAGTCTAACATAGAAAATACCAACATCGAAGCAAAATAGTTACATAACAAATTTTCTACTGGTTTTCAATACCTTTTCAGTCAGGACTCACTAAAACTAATTAGTTTAGCTACAGACCAACTTATACACTATGAATATAGAAGAAAATATCCATTTCTTTACAAGGACAAAACAGCTCTGAATTTTGATTGCAGGAACACAAATTTTGTCAGCTCTACAGGTTAAGTTACAGCTTCTGCAATTCAACACCAATGCTGTTATGGAAGGAACTGGAGAAGTACTTTTCATATATCAAGGAAGCAATCCCTACAAAATGTGTGTACTGTAGCTAAGTAAAAAGACTTACAGAAAAATTAATAACTCCATCATAAAGGTAGAATTCTTTTCCCTTTTTATAGTTTCAAAGTTACAAAGGAAAACAAAGGAATACAATGAACTAATCCTCAAGTTTAAAATATTTTTCAAAAAATTATGAAAAAGGCTCAATGCTACAGTGTTTTGTACTTGAATACATCACACTTTCAAATGCAGTATCTACCCCTTTCATGAGCACCATATAAAACAAACATAAATGATTTTAAGACTGTCATAAATAAATAAGCAACTGCTTGACCTTTTTGAGGCCTATGTCTTAACCGGGCAACCTTGAGAGAGAACACAGTCCCTGCAATTCTGGACTTCCCATATTTCAGATATACAAAGTATTTTCTACTTACTGATGGCTTTAAAATCACCACATGCAGCAAGGGTTTCCATTAAAGTTTCCTGCCACTGAACAAATGTGCTCGCTGACTCTTCATGAATCTTGTACCAGATGTGACGGAATGACAGAGAACGAAAGTCGCAACTTTCGCTCCACATTGTGAAACACGTAACAGGAGACAACACTGATGTACATAACCACCAGTTACCATGAAATGGGGAAAGAAAATTACTTTTCTTATTGATGACCAATGCCCAATGAAAATTCTCTTTTTTAAAATACACATGATTACTACCAGTTCCACTTTAGACAGCAGTTGTAACGAGCTGTCTTTTGTTTTTAATTAAAAAGGACAATAACAGCATATATGCTGTTTTTTCCATAAGAAGATTAACACAAACCCCCACAGATGCATTTCTTTGAAGAAATACTTTGCCTGTTTTCCGGTTTTAATCTTACTTGGCAGGAGAAAGAGACAACATTTTAAAGAAAATGTATATCCAAAAGAACATTTAAACTCATATCTGACTCAAAATCTTGCATGATTACAGTGTAAGCTTGACAGTACAGCCTGACAGTCTTATTTTTAAGGAGGGCAGAACAAGTAACTCGGTCTCAACTATGTTTGAAAAGTCATGGTGAACAGGTGAAGTTCCCAAGGACTAGAAGAAAGCAAACATCAGTGCAATCTTCAAAAGAGGGCAAGAAGGAGGATCCAGGGAGCTAGAAGCTGGTCAAGATCACCTTCAGCTCTGGGAAGATGAGTGAACAAAGCTATAAGCAATTTCCAAATGCATTAAAGACAAAAAGGTGATGTGGGGTAGTCCGTATGGATTCACAAAGGGTCAATCATGCCAGACAACCCTGGACGGCCTTCTACAGTGAAATTACTAGCTTGGTGAATGAGGGGAGAGCACAGCTAATGTTTATCATTACTTTAGCAAGGCTTTTGACACTCCTTTGAATAACATGGAAACTGATGAAGCACAGAGCCTAGGCACCAAGGTAGACTGAAAACTAGACCAAGTGCCAGTCTTGAAATGTTGTGATCAGCAGTGCAAAGGAGCACTCCTCCTAGCAGAAGGCCATCCTCTGGTCACCTACTGCAGTGGCTGACACTGGGGCAGACAAGGACTACAATCTTCTTTAAAGACCTGGATGATGGGACAAAACACATCATGAACAAGTGACACAAATCTGAGTAGAGAAGCTGATGCACTAGATGGCTGCACTGCCACTGAGAAATACAAATCCAAGAAGTGTCCAGGCAGACACTAACATACAAAAGCAAGTCCCACCATTCAAGCTACCGAGTCGTAAGCAAGTATCAATCTGGAGATCACAGTTATTAGCACATGTTGTGCCTCAGCTACTATAGTCTACCACAGGGAAAGGCTTATTCACCTTAATAAGATCATCCAGTAATATAAATATATAACTTCCAAACTAAGACACAATCATGGCTAGACAACTTGGCAGCTGTTTGGTCCTATTCTTCCATGAAGAAGTTCTTTCACAACACAGGTTTTCTGCTTCATACTTCTTACAAATCTCATCTCTGCACCAGTTCTGCTTTCACCTCAATCTCTAACACACATGTATGCCCAAAGCTGCACAAATATATTCCAGATGAAGGATTACTATCTTTTACAATGTCAACATGTCAGTGATGCTGTTGGAAGGAAAAAAAAAATATACTGAAGTTTCCTTACCTGTTGTGCTCCATCCCCACTAACAATAGGGGAAGTCAGAAGAGGGATTTCACTACTTATAATTGAAGTGGTATCCAGTAACGGTGGATGTTCTGCCATCATTGATGGTACGCTAATTCACAAGATCATCTGCAAAGAAAAGTTACTCAGATGATTAAACTATATAAATATTTCTGAATAATTATCCTTAAAACCTGCCTCACTTTAGAAATAACAACAACAAAAGAAGATTATGAAACTAGACACCTTAAGAAAGTACGTTTCCACAACAACCCAGCAATCACACAAGCCTGAAGATGTGTTTTGTCAGCTAGTACAAGCCTTAGTTATATAGAGGGGGGGTTCACACCCCCTCTAGCGGCTGAACCTCAGAGGAAGATACATCATACATGTTAGCCCTGAAGCTAACAAACCCGAATCTTTTAACTTCGTAACAAACCACAGTTTCATCTGACTGGCACTGCTGACTAAACGCCTACCGAGGAGAAAAGAAAAAATGAAAAGAAAAAAGCAGTTGCTTTAGAACCTACATATATAGTGTTCTTGTTTATGTGAAACTGGTAAAAAGCTAAGATTTACTAAAGAGGACATTCACTTTTTGTCTTTTTTAATAATCAACCCATTTTTCCTATTATTATAATGAATGAGTACTTACTTTAGGAACAACTAGTTACTAGGAAATGTCCAAGTGAGGCAAAAATGAATAATAATAATAATTTTAAAAAATCTTCTGCACAATCTGACATTTCATCGTTTTAAAATGCATTAGACCCAGAAATAAAGCCGTGTCACTTTGATAACCAGTAACCCTTTAATGAGCAGCTAAAACTGAGGTTAGTCAGAAGAGGCAATGCCCACACACACAATTATAATCCTCATAACCACACTACAAAAAAAGTCCTTGCTAGCACACATTGTAAAGTTACAAGAAACCTGATAACAAGAAAAAAAGCCACAGAGGCAAGAGGCTCCTGAAAGCAGTGATACACTTCAACTCTGAGGAATATCACATAACAACGTTACAGAAAGCAGGATTCAGCTGAGCATTCCCTTCAATTATATTAACAAGTCACAAGTAATGTGTTTTCTGATATTTTGCATGTTAGTGCTATATGAAGACTGGATGGAAGAATTAAGACCAAAAAAGCTGAAGATTAACATTTTTCTATGCTGGAAGTAAGTACTGCAAGTCTAATAAGCTGCTTTTGAAACTGCATTTAATTTCTTTAAAAAAAAATCACTAAATTACATTGGTTAACTGTACTGGTCTTAACTCAGTCCCAGCTAGACCTAGTACACTTAGCTTTTGAAACAAAAAAAAGAATTAGATCAACAAGAACTGGGAAACTGATATTTTTTAATAAAACAGAAAGACAGATGGAAAGAATTCACTAAGAATGAACGGCACATTTAGAATTCCCACAAGTTAATCACATTTTGCATGTGAAAACAGTGCTTTACAACAAACACAGACATAAAGATTAGGCTGAGAAGAAGCTTGTACAGTATTTCTAAAGCAGAACTGCCTCTCTTAGCCAGTGCTTAGAGTAGCCTACTGAAAAAAAGTAAATACAATTTTGGAGTTAGACAGCCTGACAGACAGTAGTGTTACAGGCTTTTACAAGTTTTGCCTTGATATCATCTGGCTAATCAAACTCCCCACAAAGACTTCCAAACTTCTAGTTCAGATATACTGTCTGCTCATAAACAGATATATTTACTAGTTACAGCATTAACTTTAAATGAAAAAATACCTGATAAAATGGAAGGATGATAAACTCAGCTTCATGACAATGACTTCAGTACCAAGTTCTAGAGATATTTGGTTAACTGGTACAGCTTACTACACAGAGGCATCCTCTAAAACTTCACCCCAACCAATGGACTGGTTTTACTCGCTTGTCCCTCTAAGGCAGATGTTGTAGCTCTGCTGTGGGTTGAAATCTGTAGTACAGAGCTCTCAGTACAAGAGGACTCATGCATTAACAAAGTGCTACAGGCCTCTTGTACAGCTACACATATACAGGACAGCTTAACTATTTCCATACTGATGCTTGTCCTACGGTAAAACTAGGAACTTCAAAAAAAACCATTCTAACATTATTTTAGATAATTCATTTCCTTTCATGGTATAATCTGCAAAGGTTTAAGTTGAGGAGAAAGAAAAATCTCTCTAGGTTAAAACACTCAAACCTCTCTGTGATCACTTAAGAATTCATCAACGCCTATGCCAAGTCATTTATACCTGCTTAGCCAGACTAATTGGTCTCTCAAGTAATAAGGACAGGGTTTTTTATGCCTGCCTTACTTTAAAAGTTTTCCTCATCATCGAACAAATTCTCCAGGCTACAGTCTCCACCACTTCTGCACGTGGGCAGAGGGCTAATGAAAGTTACTTAGATCATCTTTCAAGCTGGCAAGTTTGATGGTAAGCTTCCCAGGACATTATCCAATGACTGTTTAATGCAAAATGAATGCACAGCCTGAAAGCAGAGGTTAGAATCAAGGCATCCCTCCTCCCACAACAGCTACAACCAGGCTTGATGTTGTGCCATTTCTTGGTCTTACACCTCCAAATATTTTGTGCTGTTATCTAAAGTGTCACAGAGAGAAAGGTAATTTCAATACTCCAAGCAATAATGCAACACACTCCTGAAGTAAGCTGGCTTGAACTTCCCCAGGTTTAAGGCGAATGCAGCTTATTATTTCCAAGCCACCATGCTAACGACCAGTCTCTTGTATCAGAAAGCACTAATTGCCTTTATCACACACTTTTGACTGAATTCCTAACTTACGATGCACTCAGTGTGATCACCATTTATTAGCCATAAATCGAAACATGTCTATCAAATTGAACAGCAGTGAGAATTAAACATAACCTAAACTGACTCAAATACAAATGTCATTACAACCTGTTCAGGCCTTCCAAGACAGGAGTAGCTCTGAACATGTCTAACACCTGGTCTTAGGTTCATTCATTCCTAGAATCATTTAGGTTGAAAAAGATCTTTAAGATTATCAAGTCCAACCATTAACCCAGCATTAAAGCATGTCCCTAAGTACCATGTCTACATACCTCTTAAACACCTCTGGGGATGGTGACTCTACCACTTCCCTGGACAGCTTGTGCCAATACCTAACAACCCTTTTGGTGAAGAATTTTTTCCTACTATCCAGTCTAAACTTCTCCTCGTGCAACTTGAGGACATTTCCTCTTGTCCTATCACTTGTTACCTGGGAGAAGAGAATGACCTCCACCTGGCTACACTCTCCTTTCAGGCAGTTGTAGAGAGTGATAAGGTCCCTCCTGAGCCTCCTCTTCTCCAGGCTAAACATCCCCAGCTCCCTCAGCTGCCCCTCCTCATCGGACTTGTGCTCCAGACCCTTCACCAGCTCCGATGCCCTTCTATGGACTTGCTCCAGCACCTCAATGTCCTTGTAGTAAGGGACCAAGAACTGGACACAGGGTCGAGGTGCGGCCTCGTCAGTGCCAAGTACAGAGCGACAATCCCTGCCCTGGTCCTGCTGGCCACACTATTGCTGATACAGGCCAGGATGCCATCAGCCTTTTTGGCTACCTGGGCACGTGCTGGCTCATGTTCAGCTACTGCTGACCAGCACCCCCAGGTTCTTTTCCACCAGGCAGCTTTCCGTTCTCTCGCACAGGTGTTTAATGATTTGATTTGTATGAAAATTAGGTTCCCACAGGCACCCAAGTGCTTAGGCCGGTAGTCCACCTTTGGCACCCAGTCTTTAGTGCTTTAACTGGGACACAGCTAAATTCCATGTCTGGATTCAAGCATTTGATTTATTCTGAGACAGAGCATACTGCTTGTCGATAAACCCTGACAGGAGGTACTATGTGGAATGTTATTCCTGACACCCTCTACAACAATAATAAAAGTGCTACCTGTCAGACTGTGTAATCAATCTAGGAAAAAAAAAGTTTTCTTGACAATCCAATATTAGATTTGTCTGCAATGTCACTGAACTAGTCTCGAAGACTAAAGGTTTAAACTTCACACCAATGTGGGTCTATACTAGACGTTCATCAAAAGCCTTTTCCCCATCAGTAGTCAAGAGGCAATCCGCACAAGTCAGTGCACATAATATGGTCACACAGTAAGATGTGGTATGTTCACCCGCTGCAGGTGCCTTTTTTTCTCTTGCTATGAAGACAAAGAAGGATACCAATTTGAAAGAGAGAATGTATGGCAGGAGGAGAAGTCAGCTAAAAGGGACAAAAGGTTGGCATCAAGATAAGCAGAAGTGCTCAATAAACATATCTTGGAAATAAATTATATCACATTCAATGCAGGGACCTCAAATGTGTGCAGACAGAGCCTTAAGATCAGCAGATCCCAGGAGCTTGCATTCAAGACCTCTTGAAGACATCTACCCAGACCTTCGAAAAAGACTTGCAAATAACTTGGGTCCTAGGAAAGTCTCAGAGGTCTGGAAGAAAACGAAAAGTTTTGCATTAAATACTGTGTTGTAAAATGGACAATCTAGTCCTGTCAGCAAACAACAATCTGAGGCCAAATAAAAATGGTCAACACTGGATGTTACTTGCAAAGAACTAAAATACAATTAAGATTGATTGAAAAAATCTTGTCAAATTAACTTCATACAAACCTTCTGGTGATGGATATTACTGGAAAAGGTACTAGTAAGTGGACTGGAAAAACAATCCTAAAATCTTATTTGGCATTAGAGCGCATTTCTCTTCAATAGAAAAACAGAACAGATCTTATATAGATTAATACTGGATGGAAAGTACTTAAATACTAACAGTAAATACAGAGTTGTCGAGCCATGTGAGTTTCCAATAGGAAGGGAAGGTATCAGCTCTTGGCTTCTCATTACAGAACATGTTTTTAACTTGGCTCTCAGGAAAAAAAATTAAAAAAAAGAAGTCAAAAGGAAGTCTGGAAATGACAAGCCATGAGAGTGATAAGAGACTGAGTCATTTCACTCAACTAAAATAGCAAGAATAGCTTAAAAAGTTAGGCATAGCAAAAAGTATTAATGCATAAAGCTAAAGCTACTCTTTCTAAAACTAAAAAGAATGAACTCAGTCCTGTGAAGGGTTGATTCTGACAAGGACAGAATAATAAAAGTGGACAGTCAAACAGAAGCTTGCCAAAAGGCTTTATCAGTTATATCAACAGGTCTACCTTAGCAACATGGAGGGGAGGATGCTTGTCCTGCCTCTGACTGCAAATACCTACCATCTCTACTGGAATAACTTCACAAGCTTTGTCTCCAATTTTCTGACTTAAAATTGCTGCTAACTGTGCCAAGTGTGAGCAACAACTTCTTGAACATATTGTTCCATACTGAAAACACTGAAAGCAAAGTATGTGCATACAGTAATTTCAGCCTTAATCCTCATAAAACTGCCCTGGATGATATAACTGTCCTCCAGCTCCATCTAGTTTCTGGATATACTCAGGACTTAACGAGGTATTGAAAAGGGCACAAGAAAAACAACTTGCATTTGGACAACAGGTAAGGTTCAGCCTGCAGAACCACTACAAACAATTCACTAGCCTATTGTCAGATTTCCTGCACCATTGAAAACTCTGATGCAGCAGCCTTCAGAAGGGGTAAAATAACATGTGAGATCAACCCAAGGATTTATTTAAGGCCTACTCATTGCACCATTATTGTGGACATATTAGAAGGGACCAGACAAGGAAGAGGACACATTAGATGAATAGATAGGTAATTCTCAGTTGCTAAGCACAGAAGCAGCTGAGAAGTAATTTGCAATTGGTGGAGCATTAAACGCACGGTTATTTAGAAATCCACACTGTTTCATGCACAGCAACAACTGCTGCACGAACAGCTATTTCATTTCTTGTCTTGCTACTGCATATACTGAACTAGTAGCAGACATTCAAAGTGAATTCAAGACTGCAAACTCAGTCTACACTGAATCTGCACTGTCTGTTCTACAACGCACAGAAAGTACAGGGTCTCCTGAGATTACAACCAAATCGTGTAGGTTAATGCTTTGTATGAGACTTACATTATAAACTACCTATTGCCCACTACCCCCACCTGAACTGCTATTAATTTTCCCTATTATCATATGAATTTGAAAGTATCTTGAAAGAGTTTTCTGAAGCCTATCAAAGCTGAAACAAAGTGAGGGTATCTAAATTTACTGGATGTGATTTGTTTAGGCTCCAGGGCTTATGCCTGAGGAACCTTTAAGGAATGAATTACACTAACAAGGCAAAACGCTAAACGATGTTAAAGCTCAAGAACTGTGTTCCAATCCATAGTCCAGTAAGCAAGTTTGCCTTCCTGAACTGTAATGACAATTTAACTCAATCAATCCTTAAATGCCTTCAGATTTGGTCCTTTAATATTTCTGTGGCATTACCCTGAAGCCGTAAAGCACAATACAACACTGCTTTTTACTCACTCAGTTGTTCACTAAGGGTTAAGGAGTGTTGTAAGGCTGAGATCACTGGGCAGTGCATTCAGTGCATTTCCTCTGCACATGCAAAGGATCAGCATTTCCATCTCCAAGAGACTAGCAGCTGATCTTAAGGATAGTCTCTGAAAAACACATCAGCATTATATCAGCTGGATCACCAAGGTAAAACAACATGAGTCAGCAGCACGTGTCCTGTAGCAACGAAGGCATATGGGGCTGTATTAGCAGAGAAGTACAGCCAACGGGCTGAGGGAGGCAATTATTCCCTGCTACTCAGTGGTAATAAGGTGGAATCAGGAATACCGAGTTCAGTTTTCTTAGCCACCTCCTCCTCCCAGTATAAGCGAGATGCTGCAAAGACTGTCCCTGGGCTTAGGCCCATGAAAGACAAGGAGAAGCTAAGAGCACTAGAGTAGCCAGGGGTCACCTACTAGCTGGATACCACTACCTGAAGGATGCTTGTTGAGAGCCTTAAATCAAACTCTTCCTGGAGGCATGTTGCAAAAGTACGAGTGTTTGGACAATGCTCTCAGACACAAGGCCTGACTCCTGGGGTGTCCCGGGCAGCACCAGGAGTTGGACTCTACGATCATGACAGGTCCCTTCCAACTCAGCATATTCTATGATTCTGTGATGGGCATGCACTGCACCACTGGAAATTCTGTCTGTCCATAAAGATAAAAAAATGTTATCTTGACAATGAGAGTGGTGTAGCACTGGCATACATTGCCCTGAGAGGCTGCAAAATTCTTGATCCAAAGAGGGGCAAACACGCAAGTAAATGCACAAGTCAAACTCTTGGTGTGTGAGAAGAAAATATTTTTTGTCATTGAAAAAAGCCCCCTTTTAAATACCGCTTTTCATCTCTAGCTTATAATTTCTTTTTTTTTGTGCGTATGCTTTATAGTATACATACATTAATAGAGTAGCATATGCATATAATTAAAAAGATTACATATATTGGAAGTGCACACTCAAAATATCTTTACTTATGGGGTGCGTGACCAAAAAATTTGGAGACCAGTGTTGTAGAAAATCAAAACCTGACCATGTAAGGTCCTAACAAAGAGCTGAAGAAGGCGGTCTCCAAAGGCCCTGTCAAGCAGAATTCTCCTATGAATTCCAGAATATTTTTCAAACAAAATACAACATATAATGCCAAAGTTAAATGGTTTACAGTACATCAGAACCCAGAGAGGAGACCATAGCTTGCCTCCAAGCTCTTAAAAGCTGTCAGATTCTCAATTCAAACTTCAAAGCAACAATGACAATGCTAATCAACACTCAAACTTGGACACTTAAGACTCAAACTTCGGAAGACATATCCATAACTCTGTCCATAACAGAGCTGCTTTATAATCTGGCCTTTCTCCTAAGAAGAAGAGGAAGGCTGCATTAGAGGATAGCTACAAATTAAAAAGTAACACTTCTACATTAACCATCTTACACAAACAGGCTTTCCAGTTCAGCTGGGATGTAGGCACTACTACAATAAATGTAGTGATAGCTAATAACAGTGCTGTGTACAAGAAAAACATATGGACCACTCCTTTTCTAGAGATTCACTGCTTCTGGTTATTGAATCTGATACAAAATATAATTAATTGATTTTCCCACAACTAGAGGACTTATAAGGCCACACTCCACAGAGGTATTGCTGGTGCCTAATGAAGCAGAAACTTGCATTGCTGTTTTTTTCCTCAGTTTTTATGATTTACAGAGTACTGATTCTCTACCTACCTACTTATCATCACAATGCTTACAGCATCTTAATACTCTTTCACATCCTAATTCTGTCAAATCTAGTGAACACAAACTTTTATTATTCCAGAGAGCTGTTCACAAGAGCCTTGATTTTATACAACACAAGGACAGAAGTTTAAGCAGGGACAAGACAAAGGCATTTAACACAGAAGGGTGCAGTGTAAGAAACTGGCTTAATGAAATCAATACTAAATGTTTGCAGACTGCATACTGCTCTTACACAAGAAGTAACAAACCCAGGGCTTTTCTATGATTTCTTTGTCAGTACTGCAGTTTCATACATGCTTCAACCAGTATCATATTACAGCTGCCAATTCAAGGTTGCCATAAGGTGTGTTTTCCCAGTGGGTTCAGCACAGCAGAGCAGGTGTGCATTCCTCATTCACCTGGGTCTTCATGCAGCTACACTCCCCTAGGAATCACAGGCAAGGCTTATCCTCCAGTCCAGACAACTTCCAGTAAGAAAGAAAAGCTTCTCTGAACAGGAGATAACACTTCTTAGGTTTTGCCAAAGATCAAGAAATGAATTTACAGAACCTGAAAGACCATAAAACCATCACCCAATCCTAATGCATGAAATGCTTTTATTTTGCCTCCTCCAACATGAAGACAGCAGATGCACTTGAAAAACAAACATCTTTCAAACAGCCGAAGCAAAAAAGCCCTATTTCATATAGATCAGAGCCTCACATCTGACTCTCCTTTTCAAGAAGATGCAAGCTACTATTTAAGCTTTTCCTGTGATTGAGACATTTATAAGTAAATACACACCATGTCCATTCTTTAGTGCCTACTGTGAGATAAATTTATTCTTTATTATTTTCTATAGTCCTTAAAATGTCTGAATGAAATGTCAGGCAGGAGATATTTGTAAAAATTACTAATCCCTTCCAATCTGTCAAATCAGCCATCCAGTTCAGAACTTATGAGACAAGAGTGGACAAACAGAAGTGCCCAAGATGTACAAAATGAGGAAAATTTTAGAATATTCCAATGCAGCCCTAGGGTGAAGAGGAAAGAACAAAGAATATACAACAGATGTTAGTAATATCACTTAATGCACTACTGGAAAAAGCTCAGATAGAGTAATGCAGCTGGTGCAGAAATGTATTAGAATATAATTATCCAGAGATCCATAAGGTTGTAGCTGAGCTATTAAAGTTATGAAGCATGCTGAAGAGTTTTGTGTTTAAAAATCAGAACTGAGCAGAAGGATTTTAATTTCTCCCCCTCCCTGTACATTTACCACATTTTCCAGTCAAAGAGTTTCAGATGTGGCAATTACAGTATACCAGCTTTTCTTTTTCAGTTCTGAACTAATTATTTCAATTAATATGCAATTTATTTAAAATATACACTTTGTTCTTGATGAAGTATTTTTCTTGTCTTAGAAATGTTTTCCTGGGATACTTGATAAAATATTTTCCAACGGAACAGAGAAGGGTTACTTTTTATTAGAAGAAAGGTGTTCTGTGGAATATTTCTCTTTCACTAATTTGTCAATCTCCTTTTAAGTACAGTGAAAATGAAATGACTATTCCCTTCAGTATTGGTCATAATACTAAAGTCACAGACAAGCAATACAGGAAAATTATAAAAATAGTATCGTTTCATGAAGTAAATCAACAAAGTCAAAGTCTGACAGTCACTTAAGAGTGAAGATACGCTAAAGGTTTTAATAAGCACTGGAAGTTCCTATCAAAAAAGAAGAATCTACAACATCTACCATGAATATGGAAATTCTTCAAGTGTTGTCACAGACACTCAACATAATTCTCAAAGTCTGAGAAACATGATACACAACTCTGTTCATACTATGTTACCATCGGAAGGTGAACACTAAAAGGTGTAGAATTAATGCAGTACTCTCATGAAGGAAACACTGACTGCTGAGCAAATGCAAGTTGCACGTCAACAGCCAAACAGTTACCAGATCTAACTCACGCCCAATCGTCACCACCTGGTCTACTCACAGCGAGAATGGCCAAGCCCCACAACAGGAAACCTTAGCATCGCAGGAGTTTAGTGTGCTATAGTAAATCAATACTTATTTCAGGTTACCTTCAGACTATAAACCGCAATGATTTAGGAGCAGTTTCAAATGCAGTTCATGCATTCATGCCATGGGTACTATAACCTATACGAGAATGCGTAGTAGATAATTGGAAATACCCCAGCTGTTCAAGTTTAATGCATTTGTATTTATGAGCCAGCAGTTTTTGAATCTGAGCCAAAGAGGCTAAGTTTTTAATAGTACTGATGTAGGAAACTAAACTTTTGAAGGTGAAGACTACATAGAGGAAAAACTAGACAGTGATAAACCAGTCATCTGTAAAGGCACAATATGTTCATGGACACTTACTACCTCAGCTTGCCCAGCACAAGTGCTGAACGCTTGACTGTACACAGCAAGACCAGTGCAACTGAGACTACTTCAAAACACCACACTCTGGTTTTAAATGTTGTTATTATTATATTATTAAAAAAACATCCACAGTCCTTATCTGGATGAAGTACATACAACTTGAAGCTGTTGCCTACGAAGAATTCAGTACTTCCCACCTATTTGCCCCTCCTTCTTACACCTTCAAAGATGTCTAAAGTGGTTCTGTAGCTTTTTGTAATTGGTAAGTTCAAACCTAACACAAATTGGAATTAATTTGTTAATTTTATTTGGAACAAATTTGATAGTGTGCATTTTACAGTCAATGAGGAAACTGTCAGCAGCTGGGTGCAAACCTATACCTAGTCTTTAGCAGGTACATTAATCCAATGCACTGACACACACGGTGCAATTCTGTGACCTCCTTTGTCTTGGAGAACAACTTCCATTTAGATACTCACGGGAATCATCCTCAAAAAGAAATGAGGAGAATGAACTGCATAGTGGTTTTTTTGCACCACTTGTAAAAGATCTGCAACGCAATTCTTTATTTATGCTACACTGATCTAAACTATGTTTTGTTTTACACTCTCATAACTCTCAAGAATTTCCTTAAACCCTCCTAGTTTTACTTTTATACCAGCTAAATTAGATTCTTCTAAGCTTCTGCCAGGACTGGATTTCCTTCAGTTTGTTTTCTGAAAATCACATGGCTTCAAAACCAACTTGGCCTTTTCCACTTAACTGTTACTCTTCCCTTCATTTCTGTTTAATAACATGCTTAGTTTTTGAGAAAACAAGCAGATTCAATGCCAAGAATCAAGCTACTTCCTCATTTGTTATCAGCTCTCTTTTCTCAGAGGCTATGAGTAGCAAGGACAAATTTCCAAAACAATTTTTCATATGATACCTTTAGGGTAAACTAAAAAACATGGATATATTTTTATTAATGCCTGCAACTGGTCGGTGAGATACATTTATTGCAGAGACTGCTGCTGGTGTTGGAGCTACAAAGGGTGCATGACTCAAGCAGAATGAGCAGCTTTTAAGAACTCTTATGAAACAGCTTTTTCCTGCCCATTCTGAAAAATGAAAACTGTGCTATCCAAATGTAAGGTGACGTAGGATCAATGAGGCTGTGAGTCTAAGACTTTAAAATTTCTCTCCACTGATTCTTTTGGAAAAGCTGTAGATCTCTGCTTCCATAAGGAACAGGACAACAGAACATGACAAATCAAGACACACATATGAAAACTACTTCCCAAGAGTAAAAATCCACCAAAAAAGAAGGTCTTTCGAGGCCTAACAAACACATTTTAAGGGCATTCTATTATCAAGAATTTAAACTGCTGTAACTCAGTTCTGCTAAATCGTTCTAGCAGATCCCACTTGCACCACTGCAAGCAACTGGTCAACAAAGTGAATTAAACTGTAGGACAGATGCAATTTAAAATTAATCACATAAGAATTGGTCAGTTTTAACACAGAAGTTTCCTGATCAATTTCACTTTTGCAAATAAACAAACAAAAGCTAAGTGTAGGAATAAACAGAGGAAGTGCCTCAAGAGGAACTGCTTCTGCCAGCGTCAATGCATCACATTCATGAAGTTACAGACCAATATTAAACTCAGCCACAATGGTACTGAAGCAGTTACTTGTACCCCATAGAAAAAATAAAAAAAAGCAGAACAGTCAATCAGCATCTCAACCTGAATGCAACTCTTGAAGTCTGAATGAGCTCCTCATGCAAGAATTCTCCAATAGAGGAGTGTCTGCAACTACTGAAAGGGAAGACCAGCAAAACGAGAGTTGGTTTCTCAGATGATATTAGCACTCCCTTCTCCCAAGTTCCACACCATCCTCCTAGAAAAATAAGCGTTAATCAAAACACCAAGAGACCAACTAGTTTGATTGCCCAATCAAGCCAAGAGGACAAAGCTGCTCTCAGCTTCCTCTTTTACATATGAAGTTGCAATGCTGAATAGCTATCAATTTGTTAACAACAATACAGTCACAAAGTCAGAAACTGATTTGTTTTGAGCTGTATTGCCATGATGTACATACTCTAATGTACTGGGGTACTCTTACGATCTATTGCTTGATTTACGGTAACTTATCCTCACCACTGAAATGCTGCCACTGAGTGGAATGTGTATATATACTAATATTCTTAAATGGGGGCAGTCAAGTTATTAGCAATCCTGAACAAATTAAAACAATATAACTTTCATATGCATCTAAGACTAATCATGGCCAACAGTCACTACTCACTTCCACAGCTTCTTTTAGTCCTAACTTCTTAGAACTTCATTTCAACATCTTCAATCCACTTCCATACTAGACTAAATGGGTAAACACTTGTTTTACAGTGTCGTCTTCCCCATTTATATTCTTAATAGACTCTACAAGATTTGCAGAGGCATGGTAACTCCTGTGTTTTATGACATTTATTCGTACTGTAGAAAGTCTCCTAACAGCCTATCAATATGTATTTTGAAATACTAATAAATAGTTATAGTCATGGCTCTCGCTCATTGCCAAGACATTGCAGGTCACCAAAGTTTGTGCTGAACCTTCTCATCCATTCAATTTTTGCTTACAAATAAGTTTGCAGCTACAAGCACACTTTTTTTTCAGATCATTACTACTTGATTCGCTATCCCTACCTAAAATGTATTCCTCTGCCACAGGGTAAAATTAGTCCACTTGCTATTCTGTTGTCTCCAGTTCCTTCTGTGAAGTCATCTAGTAGATACAGTTCTTCCAGTTAAAAGGACAACAAACCATGAAAAGCAAAACTCTGCAGTTTAAAAACTGCAAGTTAGAAAAGAAGGATTTATTTTATAATCAAAGGAGTAAGATACGGTATGGAGTACACTGTGTTAGCAAGGGGAAATGAGACAACAGCTGGGCAGCAGCCCATGCTTGTAGGATCCTGTATACCACAGACACTGGGTCTATACACTTGTAACTCAAACCCACTTACAAGGGAGTATTTACGCTTGTAAAACACAGAGTTTTTTCACTTTTTACTGCTGGTAACAGTAAAGCTCTAGGTTTGCTAAGTTCATTTTCACTTCAAGTTATTCACAATCAAAAGCAAATATGAGCCGAGCTTCACAGATTTAAATTCAGCCAAGGTACAAAAAACCCAAAACAAATTCAAAAAGAACTGTTAAGCA
Source organism: Rhagologus leucostigma (assembly GCA_013397725.1). Lineage (NCBI taxonomy): Eukaryota > Metazoa > Chordata > Aves > Passeriformes > Rhagologus > Rhagologus leucostigma. Next base: position 2,810,008 of record VZTD01005474.1, on the reverse strand, counting down.
GAAGGTGAAGTTAACATTCGTGCCTTGCATATTCCTTTTCATTCCCAGTTACAGAATAAAGTTACTATCTATCCATACCTGTCACAGTATAAATCCTTTTGGACCTTGCTGAAGACATTTATCACATCTTAGAAAGTGCTGCACTCCTCTTATTAATGGCTAATAAAATTACCTCTTCTGGTCAAACTGGGATTGCAAACTTGTAGATAATTTCATTTTTGACAACTTGTTATGCCCCAAGTAATTAAACATATAATAAGGTACAATATTTTCCACTGTCTATAAATGCAGAATTTAGCAGCATCTTTTCATCTGTCCTAAATGCTTTGGAACAACTCTGGCAGCAAAGCTGGGAGGAGGTACAGTATAGGAATATTCAGTGCTCCTGTTTAACTTCTGCAAACTGCTGTAGTGATGGTGTTTGACACCCAAGGTACTAAACTGAAAGAGAGGGTACCAGTGTTAACATAAGTGACATTTTGACTGCAGAACAGCATGAGCAGAAGGTCCACGTATCCTGAAAAAGTAAAAACTTAAAGGGAGACAAAAATATAAATTTTGTTAAGCAAACTGGTAGATACATTGGTAGGTCTGGTGAGACTGAGGCCAACAAATGTGCTTACCTAGCCATAAACAGTGAAAGTTTACTTGGAGCCATGAACAAAGAGGTCTAAGCATGTCCAGTCTAACTCACTTTGAAATGTGCTGTGAAGTTATCACTAATGAGCATGGTGCTAAAGTTTTGATAAAGTATTTAGAAAATAAAAGGATACTCAATTCCTGAGGTACTGCAATTCTGACTACAAAAGCCTTCTAAACCAATACATCCAAGAAGAGTAATAACACAGTCCTCTACACAACTGTGCCATCAAAGCGAAGACCAACAGTTTCTGCACCACGTGTTATAACCAAAACAGTTACCAACACAATCAAGAAAAGGTGCATAACCTAACAAGTGAGTACATCAAGAGTCCACCATGAAAGGAACAGCTAAAAATTCTATTTAATTACTGACAAAAGAGCATAGCAAATTCTATTTTAATTTACATTTCAATAAAGTAATCTATGACAGGTTAGCGAAAAGTCTGCAGATTTTCAGTGCTTACAAGCTCAAGAGTGTGACAGCAGCTGGAATGTGACCAGATTTCTGGGGGCAAACAAAATGACTTCGAAAATACTTGTTCCATCTGAAACCGAATGTAAATTAATGGGAACAATTAAAGATGACAACCTACAAGAAACATGTAATAGTATTAAGTGTTACAGACATTTCCTAAACATCCTGCTACCTCATCAGCCCTACAAAATACAGACCTCAGGATGACAATCCAAAATACTACTGGACATAAACACAACCATTAAACTTCATGAATAGACAAAACTAAGAAAAAGGTTGATAGTGTTTTTCTACTGGCATCAAGTGAACATCGGCATTAAAGAAGCTCAAAGTTTACTGTATATGGCAAAGAACAAGCAAAAAACCAGTCATATCTGTAGCTCAAGAAACATAGGCTCCCTGAAAAAAATAAATATTGTTCATGTTTGCTGAACAGAAAAAGCAGTGGCGTACTCATTCCAAACTATTATCACTTTCCTGAGATACAGACAGTATCTTTTAGTTAAGCTAAAGACTTGACAGTCCGAGTCAAATCCATTTTTACTGAGATCTGGTCCTACAGGAAAAACAATGGCTCTCAATCCAACTCATGCACTCTGAATTGCAGTGAAGTTGAATTTTACTACAAATTGCCTGAGAATTTCCCCAAGCCAACAGTCTTAAAGAAACCAACGATAAAATACAGAAGTGTTATTGACACCTATAACAGAGACAATGCAATTCATATTCTAGATAACAGAAATGTACTGATGGAACATGACATTATCTGTAGATGTTTTGGCAGAGATTGAACTAGAAACCCCACAACAATTAGATGCTCAAGGTCAAAAAAAGATATAAAGTTGCTAGAGGAAGATAAGAATTCCTGAGGTTTCAGAAGGCACTGACAAGGAACATCAATGGATGCAGACAACACTGTCTAGGAAGTAGGCCTGCATCCTCCCAAAAACTGTTTTCTCTGGTATCTGTCTGTCTGGGAATGAACAAGACTGCATGTTTGCCAGATCCACTCAAAAAGGAGGACAGGGCTGGGTTACAGGATTTGTCACTGACAGAGGCATCAACAGACAATCAGAACACCAGTGCTAAACACCTTCCCAGCACTCAATGTTTGTAGAGACCAACACGTGTACAATAGCATACACTATTTCAGAAGTGACCTGCCAGCAGGGTAAATTGTGGCATCGCCTAAAAGCATTTAGATGTTAAAACTATTTATGAGAAAGTACTGACAAGGATGAAAAATGGAACCTCTCCTAAAGTCAGGCTTTAAGAGTTTTTAAGTCCTAAGACAGAACACTGCATAAACATGTTCAGTTAAGCAGTTAAATCTGCAAGAACAATTACAAAGGATCTCTTTGCGATTTTGAGCCAAACTGATCATCAGCAGAACACTGAGTTAGCCGATGGAGGTCCAAATTCAAGTAAAATTAAATGGCCACAAGGCAAAGATTAATAAAGAAGAGCATCCCAAGATCCACAGGACTCACAGCCCAAAGCAAATGAGTTATTAGTCCAAACCATATTTCAAGTTTCTGCACCTCCATTATGTCACTGCCTATAAAAATCTAAAGCTTTTGAGTTTTAAGCTCACAAACTAGTAGAAACTCCAACTTGAAAAAGGCAGAAATGGCATTAATGGACTGAAATCAAGTAACTTTAGCACTGGGTGTAATGACCTGAGCCTCATGTAACTCATACACCTAGAGCTTGTCATACAGCAAAAAGCCTCAAAAGAGCTCCATTTGCCCTGAAAAAAACCCTGAGACACTCTTCTAATTGTTTCAATATTATCATCTACATTAGTCAGCCTGTGATTCTGCTCAAAGCAGATTGCTCACCTCCTGACCAAGTGACCTAAGCAACAGATCACGGAGTCTTGGCCCTTCTGAGGACGAGGATCTGTGTCTCTGTTAACCAGGGCTTCATCTGCCAAAAATCAGTGTCCAGTGCCCCAATGGAATTGATACAGCACATCAATTTTCTCCCCCAAAGTCACCAGAAAAATCATTCTGGTGTAGTTTGCCAAAACAGCTCCCAGATTCAATACATGTGTGTTAAGATGACTTGTGCACAGAGGGTGAATCTACTACATGCTGTGTTTTCAAACTTGACCAGCACCCTTCCTGCTCCCTCATGCTTAGTAAAAACACTGCACTGGCTGTCAAGAACTCTATCCAATTTGCCAACATTGCGTGCTAGAGATACTCAGCTACTTCAGACTCTCACATGTGTGTACAGCTTTCTCCCTACCTGACAGCTTGATACTTCCCCATTCATCATGTGATTAAATTTCATAATTCTTTGAGACCATTTTCTTAAAAAATGAAAAAGAGGCAGAAAAAACGTAACTGATCATCCTCTCTGAATTTTAAGGACCACTGATTTGCTGTGACTCATATTATTTCACAACACAGAAAATAAACACATCTATGGATGCAGATTCACATCAGTTGAATATCTACACCGTGTAAAGCATAAAGTTTCCCATTGCCATAACAACAAAATAGCTTCTTTTAAGCAGAAAGCTTAGCAGGACTGGGTCGTACAGCTTCTAAGACAGAAGCTGCCAAGTACTCAGCAGCAAAAATTTTAGAGATTTTAAGTCTCCTTGAAAATTTAAGGCATTTCTAATCGGGTATGTATTTGATCAAACGCAGACTTAAATTCTAAAAACAAAGAACATTTCACAGAAATTACTTCATAACGCGAAATGTTCTGGTGTAACACTTGACACCCAAGGTGGCTAATAAATTGCCTCTGACAGGGTTAAACAAACGACTAACACGTCTTGAGGTGCCATTTATAACATTTGCTCCTACCAAATATATTTTCCCTTGTTTCTACTGCTTATTTTCTTTACTTCGCATAATAAAAATCAGCTGAAAAGTTTCATTTTTGCTTTTAGTTGGTTTCACTTTCTAAGTTGCCTGTAAGCAACGAAAAGTTTGTTTAGGTTGGGCGATACTCACGGAGGGGGGAATCGGGAGTAAATCTGGCTGAAAGAATAATGCCTTTGCTAGCAGTCGGCAAGATGATTACCGTGTTTTCGGGAAGATTATTTTACCTACATAGAGAAGCTCAATCCCTTTAGCTGGGCGTTACGAGGGAACCTTTACGGCTTAGGCGGAGAGCAACAACGACAATAATAACAACAACAACAACAACGACAAAGAGGTGTCGAACACCACCACTGCCTTCTCCTCCCCGCCTGTCACAGCCGGCTCAGCTGTTCTGGTCGCGCTCCGCATCTGCTTCTTTCTCCGGCTCAACCACCGTCTCCACCCGCGGCCGCCGCGCCGCAGCCCGGCGCTGACAGCGGGCGGATCCCCGCGCCCCGGCCGGCAGAGGCACCTCCGAGCGACGGAGGATAGGGAGACACAAAGTTTCTTTCGCGGGGCTCCGTCGGAGGCGCCGGCTCCCGGTCCTCCCCGGCGGGGAGCGCCGCTCCTCAGGCACCGGGGGCAGGTAGCGGCGCTGCCCCGGTCCCCTCGCACCCCTCTCGCCGCCCCGCGGAGGGGAAGGCGGCGGTTCGCCATCAGCGCCTACTCACCGCCATGGCCCCGCGGCTCTCCCGGCTAACGGTCCGCGCTCCGCCGCCAGCGGGCAGCGGCACCGGGGCGGGGAGCGTCGGGGGTGTTCCCGATGGCGCAGCTCGGGCAGGGGCGGCGCTTCCCCCACCCCTTTGCCCGCCCACTCGAGGTACCTGCGCTCCGGCTGCCGCCTCTCCGCCGCCTCTTCCTGCCCTCCCCGCACCTGTCACTG
>VZTD01005474.1:2616095-2805043 GCA_013397725.1 Rhagologus leucostigma | reverse complement strand
GGTCAGGGGGGTCGGGGCTCGGCGGCACCGGGGCCTTGACCTTAGCCCTGTACTGGGGTCTGGGGTCAGGTCTGGCTTGAGTAAGCCCTGCTTAGAAATAACAAAAACATCTCTACATTATCAGCCCTGTGTTCAGTGCAAACCCAAAACATAGCCCCATACCAGCCACGGTGAATTAATTTAACTCTACGCTAACCAAACCCAGCCCGTATTCCACCCTTTATTCCCTACTATTCACACCATGCCCGGGCCCCATGTTATTCAATACAACTTCACTAATCACCACCCTTCTTCCCATAATTTGATATAATACATAGATGTTATTCCATTAGTCGATGGAACACCTTTGCAAAATGTCCATAAAATGTCCTTTGAGTTCATGTACTCCATGACTTTGGGTTCCATCAGTTATGGTAGTCACTTGGGACAGGAGAGATGTGTTGTGAGGGGATATTGGGCACCAAAGCCACCTCACTTGATGCATTTGCACTGCTTCTTGTAAGGCTTCTCCTCCACTGTTTTGGGCGGTTTCTGCAGTAGTAATTCCTGTACCGTGCAACTCAAATCATGGGGGTGGGCTTGCCCAGGCTGGGCTCTTGCTGAGTAGAGTGATGGGTAGGAAGGGCTGCCTCTTTCCTATACAGCCATTATCACAATGAAAGTCAAAGGACGGAGGCTGAGCAGAGCAGGACTGTGGGCACCTGAGACATCCCCTGCCTAAGCATGTAGTGTCCACCATCCGAGAGGAGAGGGGAAGAAACGTGCTTTTCCAGGCACTTGTGCAGGGAGGAACTATCTTCCCTCAACACCTGCAATGTTCAGCTGTTGTCCTGAATGCTAATTTGTGATTATCCTTTGCTTAATGTTTGTCCTTTCAGCCATTATGGATCAAAATTATTTTACTACAGTGTTTGGCTTAATGTCCTTCTGCTGCAGTGGACCAAACAGAATGAGATGTTTTATAAAATGGTTCTGTTAATTTGCCTTAAAGCTCTCTGTTATTAACTTACTAAGTTCCTATTTCTCTTGCATTTCAGCAGTGTTCATATAATTTTTACAGCTTCACAGAAGGCAGAAGGTAGCTCCTATTGACAAAGGGTGCACCAACCAATGTTTGGTCATCTCCTGGTTTCTCACTATAGGCCCCCTTTCCCAAATGCAGAATTTTACTGGTGAATAGCATACTAGACTATGGTATCTCAGATCTCAAAATCTAGAGAGACTTGGGGCTGATCAATATTTGGATGAGCTACCTCGTTAGATACTGCGGAAAATGCTGCTGGTGATTCATTCAGTGGCATTCTTCTGTCTATGAGTCAGGGCTAAACAAATGCCACTGCACAGCATTAGTGGGTCGTACCATTCAGGGGCATAAACTGGAGATTTTTGCCAGTTGCAGCTGTTGGGAGATCAGTGATTTTCCTATCTCATTTCAGTTTCAATACGGCTTTCTGGAACTGGCCAGCAGTTGCGGTGGAATACAGCAAAGGGTTTCCACAGTTCCTTTCGTCAGGCACCACTCACTGGTGGCAGTGTGGCCAAGAACAGCAGTGGCAGCAGTGGCCATGTAGCACGGCAGGCAGCCACAGATCCTGGCTTTGTGTCAGACTGTACGGTTTTGAACTGATGATGCAGTGCTGATTGTACATGCCCCACTCCTGAGAGCCCTGGGAGGGACGGTCCTTCGCTCCTCCTCCTGGCTTCCCAGGGCTGCTCCCCCTGCACTTCCCTTGCAGGTGAAATCAAGGAATCTGTGCAGTGTTTTGGGTGTATGGGCGCAGATATAGAGCTGGGACAGGGGATAGATGGGAGTGTTTAGGGCTCTTCTTCCCATCCAAATGCTGGTCCTGGTGGTGTGTAATTTGCACTGCATGACACAGTCCTTCACTGGCTTCCTTCCTTTTTAGCTCATAGCTGTATAAATAAGTGTATATGAAATTCAATTTTCTGCTGGAAACCCAGTTAAAGTCACCTAGAAATCATTATGAATAATATTAAAAGTGGGTGGAAGGCATTGCCGAACTAATATAAGGACCTCTGGGTCTGTCTTTAGGGGCTTGTAAGCAAATGGATTTTTCTAAACCAAAACTAAACTGGATTGGAATGATTTACAAATCTAAGTTACCTATATGATTCCCAGGTACTTCTAGACGATTGACCAAATGTTCTTGCTTTCATCCACTGCAGAACTTCCCAGAAAGACTCATTCAAGACAGAATTTCTTTACAGTAATGTAGCAGATACACATCCAAGTGCTAATGATGAGCATTTATGAAATCGTAGCTAAATCCAGCAGAGGAGAGGTGACAAGACAGATACAAAAATGTATTGCGGAGTACCCCCTTAAGATACAGTCATGACTGTATAACAATGCCCTCCTTCTTTGGCTCCCATTCTTTCAGTCAAACCAAGTTACTGTCTCCAGACAACTGTGAAGAATTGGTGTTACAACAGTCATTATTTCAGGTTTGCATCAAGTTGTATTTATCTAGCAAAATATGTAGCAATCTGGTGCTGGGACCAGAACTGAGCAACTCATGCTAGTTTTAAAACCTACATCACTTGATCCAATCCTCCAGTTCTCTCCAGCCTTGCAAGATGCCCCATCCCTGGAAACATTTAAGGCTAGGTTGGATGGAGCTCTAATAAGCCTGATCTAGTTGAAGATGTCCCTTCTCATTGCAGGGGAGTGGACTAGAACTTCAAAGATCCCTTCAAAACCAAACTATTCCATGAAGCATTCAATAGTTAGATGGGGAAAACCTCAAGTTCTAAAGTTAAAATAATGTGGCTTAAGTTGGAGAGTTCAGCAAGTTTCTCACACACAACATGCGCTTCCATAGTGAATGACCCATTTTCACACTGCAGCTGAATTTGTAATCACCTGTAGCACTTCTGCCAGGAAGGAGAATGGTGACCTCTCTCAGTAGTGGCAGCTCTGTTGCTGTCACAGCTTCCTGAGCCTGTAAGGGCAGTGGTTGGCAAATGTAGATCAGTGGACCTGCAGTCAAACTTTACAGTGTCTTTACAAACAGGTTTGTCATCTAAACTTCACTTGAAAACACTGGTGGGAACATTTACCGTGGTCTCACAGGCCACAAGGACAGCACTTTGGAAGGACTGTGGACTACGGAAGCCGTGAGTTCAGTAGCACGGCTGCCTTCTACCAGACAAGTAGCGTCAGTGTAATACACAACAAAGAAATACAGCCGGTGCTTATTTTCTAAAACAAGTAACTAATGTATGGATATAACTCCCTTAAAATAAACTTGCTATAGATGATAGCAAGGTCAATGAGGTTTAATTTTGATGTGTTGGCAAAAAAATTGTGGAAAATTGAGTTACTGATTCCTGTGTCATCAGGCATACTGTCTTCACCTGAGCTGCATAACACTCTTTTATTTGTCCAGATTGCTTTGAAAGAGGCTGCCAATCAGTATAAACTATTTTCTGGTTTCTGATTTGTATGAAAGGTTTTGAACTGTAAAAATCCAACTTTAATATCAGAATTTTTAATCAAAATAAAGGTTTGCTGACAGCAGTTTAATGCTAGGCATGATTCACTTCAATGGTAAAATATGTGTTTGTGGGGAAAAGGGAATCTGAGATTTAATTGGTATGATCAGCTGTGTTTTCACACGATTTGGTGAATTAGTGGAACTCAAAACACATTGAGCAATGGCATATAATAAAATGTTTATAATGTCTAAATTGTTTTTTGACACTTGTTATAGAATAAGTATTGTGTGATATATTTTACCATGCTTTTCTCAAAATGCTGACAAATCCACAACTCATTGTCTTCTTTACCTGCTTTTCAAGACATGGATGATGAAGTAAATAATTCTATGATAGAATTGAACCAGCTGAAACTTTAGAATGATGGTACCAAAAGAAAGGGAGGATTAAATGGATAAAAATACTAATTCCATCAGAGGCAACAAAATTCAACCATTCAACTCCACATTACAGAAGTAACTCCAACACAGAATCAGGAATTTGAGGGGAGTTGCAGTTTCTTAAATTCAGAGGTTAGCTGGAATCTGCCATTTCCCTCCTACTGATTAATTTCATTTTCTGGAAGAAATTCCCTTGATTTCAATGGGATTACTTTTAGAACTGGTGTTGAATAACAAGAGCAGGTATGGAAATGTGCACTTAAGATATTCAAGCACTAAACCAAACTATACTCTTTAAGAAAAATTAATGAGTCAAAAATTTTTAGTCTTAGTGCCATGATTTAGACTTCAAAAACATTCACTGGAGCACATATGACAGAGCAACCTAATTGTGTGTCATTTGTTTATCTGATATGCTCATTTGCCAACAGGAAAAGCAAAATACATACACACAAAGATGGAAATTATTGTTTAGAATTCAAATTAATTTATTTTACTTTATTAAAATGGAAAAAATATAGGGTACAAACTTATTTGTTATAATATTACTTTTCAAACTCAAGTCAAAAAACTAAAATGTGAGCAGTGAAAAATGCCTTACAGTTATGTTTACCTTGGCATTCTTGCAACTGATCATTTTGTACCTTGCAAATCTTCATTTGTTGAAATCAGCCACTTAGTTGAACTGTGATTTTCCAATCATGAATTAAAGCTATGTTTTCATATTATTTCTTGCCTTGAAGTGATGTTTAAAACAGTGGTTGTAGACACCAACAAAGCAATGTTTATGCCCTCATCACTTTTAGAAAACACTGATGTTTGTTTTGGCTTTGTGAATGGAGGTATTTCTGAATTGTCTATAGTGGTCTCCTAGTTAACAGTTGGCTTGTGATACATAAAGCTGAATAATCAGCCAGCCTTGGTTGTAATCAAATTGTTTACCAGAAGCATACTTTAAGTTTGTGTTTCTGCTTACTGTTGGTTGGAACTAATTTTGTAGCCTTCCTTTTCAAACCGCGCTGGAAAGGTAGACATTAAAAGCTCCATTGTATGGAAACAGAAAGACTTAGAAAATTCAGGTGCAGAATTTAAGTGGATAGGTTACTGAAGAACCACATTTATTTAGGACCTTTTTCCTTCTTGAATATTCAGGAATTTCTTACCCAGGTTTAGATTTTTCCAGGAGATTTGCTCTTGGGATAAATGGTAGCTTTCATCTGATGGACCTCTGCGAGTCAAATGTGAATTTCTTTCTTTTGGTGAAGAGCTGTGTCTGGCAGAGTTTAGGAGGGACTGACTGTGCTTAGGACTTTTTGACCTAGTTGAGTAGAGAGGAAGTTACCTGTCCGATTTGAGCAGCTATGCCCCTGTATTGAGGAATTCTAAGAAGCACAAGATTTCCATTATCTCATCCTGAAAAGCTGGATTTGGGGGTTGTGCTGTGATTCTTTTTTTTCCAGCACTTTGAAATACCAGACTCATGTTGTGCTTGAAAACAAAGAAGTTGAAGAAAGTTTTCATCAACCTCTTCACATAAGGGTGTATTTCAAGCTCGTTCAATAAAAGACCTTCCAGTGCAAGTCCTTGTCTGGCAAGATAACAGCCTGAGTTCAATGTGCTCAGGGAATACTAATTAGTCTCTTCATTCAGATTTTCCTGGTTTGGTTTTTTTGTTTGGTTGGTTTTTCACCAAGAAGTCTGAATATTTAGCATGTCGCCAACATTCTTTGTGGTTTTCCAGAAGAATTTAACTGCCTCATGGTGGCTTGAAGGTTCCTCTCATATTTATTTCGAGTATTTTTCTTCCAAATGAAGGATCCAGATGATATGAAAGCATAATCTGTGTGTTTAGACAAATTCTGTTCACACCTAAAAACTCCATGACAGTGGAAATCAAGTATACTTCACTAGCTTCAGAATAATGAAGCCATTGAAAAATCTTCAAACCAGGATGAGCACAAAGAACAGTCTTGTCTTCTGAAGTTCTGTGCAGTAAAAAGCTCAAGTCATGGTTGTGATGAGGTGTCTCAGAGACGTTAGCAGTGTCCAGCAACTGGCAACTGGTTCCTGTGACAGGAAATAGCTAAGGCAGCTCAGTGCTACAAGCAGTAGAAACTGCCCGTATTGTTAGTGGAATTGTAGTTTCCTCCTTTTTAATCATCATGTGTGGTAAGTGAATTTGTTTTAGCCCCCAGAAAAAAAGCATGTATTGCTTTTATGTTGCCTCTGTTTATTTGGTAAGAATGGTACTGGCTAATGTACACACAACTTCTCAGCAAACTGAAATATTTAGCTGGTCATTTGCATTGGCTGCAGAAAAGTTTGCAACATGGCAGGATGAAAAAGGGGAATAACATTGCCATGAAGGGCTATTAAAAAGAGACACCACCTCTGGCTTAGGAATCTTTGAAATACAAATTTCTAAAGGATGGGAAAATAGTGGTAAGTATTTCTGTGCAGCTGCTTATTGCACTGCTTTTGGCGATTGCTGGAGACAGGGCTGCAGCCCGGCTTTTGCAAAGAACTGCTCTTTGGTCTGATCTACTATGCCTTTTCAGCTACATGTGCTTTTGTATTTTTTATGTGTAAAATGATTGTAACAAAAAATAGGCTGTCAAGAAATTAAATTACGTTGTGTTCGTCTGTAAGGAAAAACTACCTCTTGAAATAAAAGGCCCCAGCCAAGGTTTTGTCCATCTCTGTACATTGGTGTAGTTGGTGATGAACATTAGTCTATGTGAGGCATGAGCAGAAAACATAAGTACCTGCTATGGTCTTAGATTCTTGCCAGGAAAAATTGCTTAACGATGTGAAATCCTTCTGTTTACCTTGAAGCATCTCTTTGGTTCTAGCTGATTTTGTTTTAAATCTGTAAACTCTTTTATTCTGCTTTAATTTTCTCCCAAGCAGCCTGTAATCTTTACATGCACTTCAAGCAGAGACAGTAGGTAGTTAAACCTTGTCTGTGTCTGATTTGGAAGACTACTGCAGACACTTCTGTACAAACTAAAAGACTCCACCGAGTCTCCACTGTAAAAGTGAGCAGCTTCTGTTTATTTTTGCATGTTCTTACAAACAGACAACTGACAAGTGGTTCCTAATAAAGTATTAAGAATAATAAACAAAAAGGAATATAAACAAATAGTCTGAGCCTCTGTTTGATACTTTTTCACTTCAGCGTTCTTTGAATCCAAGCAATGGATATGTTCAGTGATGGTAACTCAAGCAGATTTCTTGTATGCTAACTTTCCAAATGATAGCAGCCCTAGAATTCTGGGACCTGTCTTTGGAAACAAGGGTCACACAGCTTGAAATTTTGCTGGTGGTGTAAAAAAGAGCAAACTATATTTCTTCTTCATTGTCTTTGTTCTTGTAGGAATCACTCCTCATTTGTTCCAGGGTAGATGAGCACCACTCCAAAGGCCCTGGCAAGTGAGAAGAGTCCAGGGATACAATCTACATAGCATGACCCTCTTGCCTCAGTGGACAGCCCTTAAGCTCTGTGTTATGCTGGGGAGTTCCACCACTGTCTCACCTTGTATTGTGCAAAAAATACCTGTCTGTGTTTGCAGATCAAATTCTGCCTTGGAAAGATGAAACCCAGGATGTAGTGGAGCTCTCTCTGTGGGCAAAGCTGTGATTTGAAACTTTTGTCTGAGAAAGAAGCATCAAGTCTGCAAGAAACAGCAGCCATCTTGTACATATTTTCTTCATGAGTATTTTCTTTCTATGGTGATTACTTCAGTACTGTCACCATTTATTAAAATATAGACAAAGGAATTCCAAAAATATAGGAACTTCATCATTATTATAATGTCTCTTAATTAATTCTTACCCTCTCCTTCGTCTTTCATCAACTTTTAAATTTAGATGTAAGTCTGTTCTTCATACTAGTAACTGAGGTGAAAGAAGCATGATTGTCACACTTCAAAAGAAAAAAGTTTGCTTCATATTTTTTTCACGTAGTGTTTTGGGGTTTCATGTTGCTGAGGATATTTAAGCCTGGTCCTTACACAGTAACATTTATTCTGGAGTGAGCAATTTGTTTCATGCAAAATTTGAGATGTCTGGAGAAATGTTAATTTTGGGTTTCCTGATAAAAGGCATGAAAATTATGTGATTTTTCCCCATTTTAGATTCTAGTCACAGTGTGGCCTGTCATCAAAGCCTTGGTTAACTCTTTCCCCTCTTTTCATCCAGGGTACTGGGTCTTCACTCTCAAATCAGCCACAGATCCTTTCAATTTGGTATAATTTTTCATACCTTTGATTTAGACACTAGTCTTCTATTTTATTTTCAGTGTGGTGCTGCCCACCTAATTTTTTTTTTCTTTTCCATGTTTTTGACTTCCCTCTGACTTTAGGTGAAAATGAGTAGAGAACAATGTGCCCAAATTGTCTGGAGTCAGACATAAAAGTCTCTTACAATCTTCCTTTCCACTGGCACTTACTGATGGAAGATACAGAGTGGTGCAATGCATAGATCATTTTTTGTTGCCTTCTGCGTATATCTGTAGGGATTCAGCTCCTCTGGCACTTTCACTAGTTTAACACTTCAATTTAAGATTATTGTCTTTAACTTATTTCTGCTGCTGGCACAACGGCATATTCATTAACCATTACAACCCAAGGTGCTTGAAAAAGAATTCTCTTTATATGGTGACAGAGTTCCAACAGTTTTTGCCTAACAGAACATGCACTTCTACAGAGGTCCTCCTCTGGATATTTTTGTGTGTCTGGACAGAGAGCCCACTGAAAGGTGTGACTGCTACAGGGAGAACAGTTTGGCTGCAAGATAAGGAAATCAGTCTAGATAGATGTGTCTTGGCACACAGGATAAGATTATTTTGGCTATCTAAAGTTCTGTTCCAATCATTTAGGGCATATTTATATTTTGAGTGATGGCATCTTATTTCTTCAAGGATTTTTATGAGAAGCAGTAAGACTCCTCTAGCTTCACAACCTCCTACAATTCATAGGATGTTTGAGATTTTAGGTCCTGTGCTCAGGCCTGTGAGCCTCACTAAAGTCATTTGCTTTCAGTGGAGGAAGAATTTCCATATTCCCAATAAGGAATTTTGATGTGCAATAGCTGAAGAATTTATGTTTATTCTAGTATTAAGTGCTTTAACATTTCATACTGTGGGGGCATTTGATGCAAGGTATGTCAAAAAGATATAGGACTATTTGGGAAATGCTAAAGGCTAATGTGGACCGTGTTAAGATACTACATTTTTCCAGAATCTGTCAGTGCCTTTCTTGGAATAGATTAGTGCATACCATGAGAGTAACCCCTGAATATCTTCAAGATTAAACTTGTGGACTGTTAGGCAGAGAACCTGTCATACAGTCTTGCACACATTTCTTGGACCACGTTTTCACTTTCTCGGGAAATTTTTGTTGCCTGTAGACAGCCTGCCAAGGAATCTCATATTAGTGGAAAGCGAGACTATGTCCAGCAGCATTTTAGCAAACCTTGTTGGAAAGTGGTATAGCTGGAGTCACTATGTAGAACTCAGATCCTCTCTGAAATAAGAATACAGCAGGAAAAGGTTTAGAGTAAGGAACAAAAATAGGCTGCTGTGTGAGGCAGAGACAGAAAGGTCAGGCTATTAGATGCTGTGAAGGAAAAAACAAGGGATGATACAGCAGGTATAAGCAAAATTTTTCTTAGGTTCTGCAAAAGAATGAGCTCAAGGAAGCTTCTGGTGAGGTTAAAATGTCAATACTCCTCAAACTGGTGAAATGTATCTCTCCAAAAAGCACACAGACTTTCAGAACTCATTACCCAAGCATGTGTTTTAGCAGGAGTTGAATAAGAATTTCTGCTGCTGCCTTAAATAGAAAATAACATGCAAAAAGTTATAAAACTTCATGTTCCAGGATGAAAGTCAGACACTTCCTATTTAGGGTCAGGAAGATGCTTCTTCTGGAGGTAGACTAATAAGAATTGTCCGTTACATGACTTTTTAGCTTTCTATCTCAATCCAAATACTGTCAGTGATAAAGTTTCTCTAGATGAAATGCCATTTGGCAACTGCTAGTCTGCTCTCTTCTAAATTTAAATATCCTTCTCAAATGTCTCAGACCCTACTGCCCTAAAACTCCTATTTTTATTTTGTCATACACAAGCATAAGAAATAACAGGAAATGGTTTCCCTGATGATCTGAACGCATTCCTACCAACTTGTTCAATCAGGATTATTTGTTTAGAGACAGTTTTCTGATAGTTTCTTTTCCCTAAAATACTGTGGGCTAAATTCCATCCACCCTGGGTAACAAAAGTTAGATTGAAGCAGTGGTCCCTAGTTTAGTACCAGCGTATTTGTACATGTGAGAGCAATAAAACACTCTTACATTTTTTGCTCTGGTACTTACCGTGAGGGAGCAAACTACTTGTTAAGGGCGTTACTGACTCACCTTAGTGTCTGTCCTGACTTGAGGAGATAGAAAGTGGATGGGACATTGTCAGAATGGACAGCAGCAAAGTAATGGGGCATCAAGCAGTCATCAGTGCAGAAAGCAGAGAAAGGCAATTAATCCTTGGAGTATGAGAAAATCTCCTGTCATTTTCCACAAAATAACCTCAATCAACTGAATTTGTTTCAGCCAGTTTTTTAAGTGGCAAAATATTGAGTAAGTGTGGTCTTTCAGAGACACTGATTTCTGATCTGCTTTAAAAGGTAAATATGAAAGCTATGTTTGGCATCTTCCCTGAAATACTTGTAAAGAAGAATCTTATTCACGAGATAACCATCCTCTTTTCCTTGATCCTCTACACCAGATGATCTTTACGAGCTCTCTGTGATCGCTCCATCGCTGTATTGGCAATGGCACACATATTTTGGGCTGTATGGCAAAGCTTGAGTCAGGAAAGTTGAGGTGTGTAGAAAAAAGCTTCAGTACCCCAATGTAGCTGTATCTCTGAGTGGTAAAACTGTATATCTCTTATTTCATTAGGTAGATTGATTACAGGGTTGTAGCTATCACCTAGCAGTTAAATCACAGGAGTATTTACTATTTTTCACTCTTTTACTTAGTCTTCTCCATAGTTAAATTGCTCTCTCAAAAAAGAACTTATTTTGCATGTGGAACACTAAAATGAACTTTGCCAAACCATTATGTTACTCGAAGAAGTAGCATTTCTTTAAAAATACAGATATATTCCTATCGGTTTGTGCAGTCAGTAACTCAAAATATCTTGTGTTTACTATAACACAGCAATCATAGACATAGTCCTTCCCAGAGAGGATCTCTCATGTTTGAAAAACACCAACTTTGAAATCAAAGGACCTGGTTCTTGTTTACATGGCTGTGCAAAGAGGCCTCATAGTGGTTGTGGAGGACATCGCACAGACCTCCTGGTCCTGAGTGCTGAAGCATGAGATCTTCAGAGTACATGACCTGTCTTTGGCCTGGATGCAGCAGAGCCTTGTGATCCTTTCCTGGGAGTGTGCTGTGGAGCCCACCCTTGGACTTTGGACCCTTTGATGGAACATTTCAGCTAGTTTCTCCTGGCAGTACCATGTGGATTTCTTTACATTCTTAGTATTGTCTCACCTCCATGTTACTATCTGATTGATTTTTTTTTTTCAGGATCTGGCTACGTCATGATTTCATATGTGTAGGTGCATTTGCATTACTTCATCACTCAAAATGCTGAATAAAGTTACCTTTTATCACTCTCAGAGAAGTGTGCTTACCTGGCTTGTGTGCACTGGGGCTGCACACATTTCGAAGCAATGTCTCTTCAGTGTGGAGCAGAACTTCTCCAAAAAGCTTTGAGCAAGGTCATTAGTGTAACAGCAATTTTCATTCCCTGTTGCGAGTGTTCAATGCTCCAGCAATAACTTAGAAGTAGAGATGGTTCTAATTTGCAACCCCCTAGAGCAGGAGTTTTCATCCTTTACCTCTGATACCTACTTAGGATTTACTAATCTGACTTACTTCAGATTAGTAAATTTCATTTATTAGGTATCCTTATATATTTATGAATATATATATATATATATGTGAAAGAATTAATGGGCTAAGTTATTTAATCTGGGTTTTAGCTTAATTTCTGTTTATATGGTGACAATTTCCATCTCCACTCTATCGTTGTTCAGCTTTAATATTTTCTTCACTTTGCAGCCAGTTTATTAAAGTAATTTTCCATGGAAGGTTTTGAAACATATTATTTATGAGTTCATTCTGTCACCCTCAGACAATATTCTGAGATGATGTGATACATCTGTACATAGCACTTCTGTATTTTCCTATGCTTTGTTATTTTTTCTATACTTTTCCCTTTAAAAAATATGAAGTACAATAATTATTTTATTTTGTGCTAGAATTCTGTAAGATGACACATAAAGGCTCCGCTCCGTTTTTGAAGTTTTTGGATTAATTCCTATAGTGCAAAAGGTCTAGATAAGTTCTGATCAATTCAATTGAGTGTATAAGGCAAGTCCATACTTCTTATGTTTGTTATATCTGGATTTGTCATTTCAAAGTGTTTTTGAGACTATTTTCATTGTTAGGAAGAGAAGTGACTTTTTTTTAGAATTCTTCAATGGCTGAGTTCACAGTTAGCATGACATATGAGACTCATTTCCTCATTTGTTGCTATTTAAAAGGTATGCTTATCCTCCAACTCTTCCTGGAAAAGTTCTGTTTCTTGTAGATTCTCTGCCCAAAAACTCTGTAAAAGCTAATGTAGCTCCTTAATCTGACAGACAGTGTGCAGTCCCTTTGAATAATGAATAGGAACAGTTGATGCCTGTGAAGGTCATATCTCCATGGACATTTGATAGGGGTTCCTGTGGCAATGCTGTGCATGTTCTGTGCACCATCCAGGCACTTTAAGTTTCCTTATAGTCATGGAGAGGAATGGGCACTTCTTGGGTACATTTCATCTGCACTGAAAGCAGAAATGTTGAAGATGTGGATGGGTTGCTGTCTCCGCCTGTGAGTTTCCCTTGTTCCCTGGTCCTGAAGTCAATCCCTGCCCGGTGCCAGGCTTAGCCCAAAGCTTCTCAGAGCTGCAGTACCTACCTACAACTTTGGTACAGCTTGGAAAAGTGACCTGGGTCCAATGCCCAGACATCCTACTTGGTGGAAATAAGTATTATTCACTTTATGGGGCTGCATTTCCTGGGTTCATGGATTCCCCCTTCACTCCAAGCTTTGCACCATGGGTGTTCTCAGTTGCAGAGCTCATTCTGCACTTAGAATATTTGTAAATTACGCTGCATTACACTGCCACACTGGTTGGAAGTACAGTGTTTTTCATCCCAGCTGCCCCTTCTTTTTTTATATCAGTGCTATTGTGTGATCTGGACTTTTGAGATTTGCATATGTAAGAACTCTTATCCTGGGTTTCGTCATTCTTACAAAACTGCAAGCAGACGCAGTGTATGAAGAATAAGAATACTGATTTGCAGAGTGCTATTTAATGAAAACTTGCCAAGGGTATCTTCTTCTAGAGATTAATGAAATCCAAAGTTGTTTGTGATGACCCTATAATTAAAAGGAAAATGTTCTCTTCTCTTGTGGTCATTGATGTATTGATATGTTTAGTTGCGGCAAACTAAGGTGCATCTGAAATTTTGTTTCCTTCATCATGTTTGCTGGAAGATCCACACAGAGTGTTTTAATGTGTTTCCTCCTCTTAGCTTTCATTGAGTTCCTTTGATTTCTATTACCTAAGGTTTGTAAATAATTCTGATTTTTTTGCTTGTTTTACTTTGAATTCCAACCTGAATTCTACAACTTTTTATTATTCTTACTTCACATGTAAATCATTGTTTTCTCCAATTGTCCTTCAAAGAAAGCATCCGGAAAATAATATTCAACCTTTGTAGAAAACTGTCTCCTAGATGGAGAGCTATTTTCAGTCTTGCAGACAGAATAGCTACTCTCCGGTTGCTTTAGAGCAAATGTAGTTACACATTTTTTCTAGTTTGTTTGTTTGTTTGTTTGTTTGTTTGTCTGGTTTTTGTTTTTGTTTTGTTTTGGGGTTTTTTTCTGACAGAATCATAGGTAAAATAATGGATTTGGTTCCCAGGAATTTTTAAATGTGTCAGTGACTTTTTTTCTCCTTCAGAACTTTTATGGAGGAAAATTTCTCCCAACAGGCGAGAAAAGAAAAATAAGCCAAAATTTTGATGCTCCTTCTATATTTTTTCAAGCAATGTTCCTGCTCATAATCTCCCATATTGATTTTATAGTCCAGACTCTGTCTGTGGTAAATCTTCTTGATAGAGTTATTTGGCTAAAATACAGCAATTAACAGGCAAATGGTGTTCTTAAGATTTAGCAATTGCTTAATTAAATATGGTTGTCCACTAGCTAAGTCATACATGATTTTAATATAACCTCTGTTTTTTCTAATTTGTCTTTTCCTTGTTCTATTTGAATGCTCAATTAAAGAAATCAATTTTGGGTATAAATGGGACGTAAGTTATGAGGAATGCATGAGCCCAAGCTAAGCTTACTGCACCATGTTGAGAGCATAGAACATGGTCAAGGCTCTCCAGTGACTCTCTTACTGCACAGAGAAAAGTTTGGGGATTTTTCAGAACATGTGCTTTGCTTATCTGCAAGAGAGATATGAATAGAAACATCAGTACTGACAATAGTTTTGATCTGAACTGTAAAATAGTATTTCTTCTTTAAAATAATTTTTCAATGCTGGTGATTTAGAGCAGACAGGTTGTCAGGTTATTGATGTTGCAGGGACTTCTTCAGAAAACAGATTAGGAGCAGGGGGAAGAAAGGTACAAAACCTGAGTGGGGACATCTGAAAAAGAGCTTCATCTTCCTGCACAAGCAATGGATGATAATGCGCCCGAGTGTTAGTGCCTACTCTGAGCTCTCCTTGGGAGTGACTTTCCCCTTTCCACTGACTGCCAAGGGAGGTAAGAAGGGTGGTTTTCTAATTTAGGCACCTAAGTCAGGTACTGACAATTGATAAGACAGGAGTGGTGACATAGTAATGGGTTTGTTCTTATGAATTTGCCTGTGAGATGTGGTGGCCAGTTAATACTTGCTGAGGGCCATGTTGATGAAGACTCATCAAGTTTAGAGGAGGAAATCGGAGCTGAGTTTGGTGCCACCAAACTGCAAATCTGTTGGATTTGGTATTTCACCCATTGCTATGCAATGCAGCAAGATATACATTCATCCTGTTCTAGCCTTCCTGATTGGTGCTCTCCGTGAGCACTTTGGGTTACGTAGGGAAAAGATGCTCAGATCCACAATTTCAGTTTACCCCACTTGCACAGAAAGAATTCAATTATCTCCATTATTGCAGGGAAACACAGAGGTGAATGGAAGATGTTACTAAGAAATGAATGTGGAAAGCAATTTGTCGTTTTCATGTCCAAATCTGTATGACAGTGATACTCTCTTAATTGAAAACCATGTTTTTCTTCAAAAGAAAAAGAAAGCCTGTCTTTTCTACCTCACAAAGTTCATTTTAGTTGCTAAAGAAAAGAGTTTTCGAACAGACCTTAATGATTATTGAAGTCTGCTTTTACTTAGAGTTTCCCCTGGATCTCTCATAATAGAATTAAATGGTGGTCTGAGTAACCGGTTATTAGCTATTACTGGACATATCCTTATATTTTCCTTGAGGTCAGAGATCACACAAGTGGATTGACCAGAATTCTCCACTCAGAGGGAGAGAGCTTGCCAAGGGGTACATCTGAGGGCATGTCTGGGCTGTGCATGGTGTTAAAAATCCTTGCCTTAGGTCTGGATATGTGCCTGTTCCTGGCTCCATATCTGGTGTTTTCAGGGTTTGTCTGGTGATCCACCAGAATCCTTTGCGCTTATGCCCCCATTGTGCTGATATATTACCCCCAGATTTTGATGTAAAACTGTTGGGTAGGAGCTAATAGAAAGTGGCTCATCAGGTTCAAAGTGATGTCTTACTCCTAAAGAGAGCAAAAGAAATTTTAATGGAGTTATCCAGCAACTTAAATATTAATACTTCTCACAGATCTTGCCAGAAAGAATAAGACAGCTGTCATGAAGCAGCACACAGCAGATGGTCTACAAACTCCCCTGAATGTTTACTTGAGTCACCTTCTAATCCTCCTGCCACCACTGAACCCTGACTGCCATCTTAAAACGAATACAATTGTGGAAGAGGGATCAACTACTGACCAAGGCTTTCTTTCCTGAATTTTGCATTTGTACCTGCAAGTGCTGTTCTGGCTGTTGTAGCAAGGTGAGATCAAAGAAGACATTCCCTATATCCAGGGGAGATTAGTTGCTGAGGGGGTATGCTTTTTAAAATTAATTCTTTTCTCTGAAGTTGACTTGTATGACTCAGCCAGACACAGAAATGGGAGAGTATGTGGGTGAAAGGTTTGCACAAAATTATTGCACTCTCTCAATATTCTGTGTTTCTTGTCATCTGCCTGTAGTTTCAGAGAATCCAAAAATTAACCTTGGATGAGAAGCAAAGCATAGTTCTTAAATGTTTGTTTTTCTTGTGTACTTTCACTTTCTGAGATGCATTTTTGGAAGTGTACTTAACTGATGTCAAAAAACATTTGAGATTGGATTTACACAGAGAGGATGACGTGAGTCCCTCCCTCAAAGCACTGTGTGCGGAAGTGCCACGTCTGGCTTGTCTTGCAGGAAAACAGAGGGATGGATGTTCATGTCTTCTGTCTGGGCAAAACGCTCCTGAAGATACTGGTACTGTATTTTTGGGAGGGGGTTACTGTGTGGTTTCCTCAGGAGTCTTTGGGAAGGCTTTATATAGTATTGACTATTTTCCATGCGTGGCCCCTCAGAACATGTGAGAGCAGCTTCTTAATGAAGGAGACCAATGCAGATACCATTTGGTTATCTGACAAGACCAGTGTAGGTAGAAGAGGAGAAATAAATGTGAAGTGGAGACACAGGGGAGTTCCCTGCAGGGGAAAACCCTCTGGAGTGTTTTAGCAACTTCACTCATAATCTAGGAGTATTTTGGTGGCAAAAGAATAACATCATATGGCAAACACCAACAGCAGGGAAAATGGCCATTTATTTAGGAACAGAGTGAGTGCCATGGAAAATGAACTGGGAAATAATAGCGGAGAAACAACCTGGAGTATAGCGTGGTGAGAAGCCAGGTGAAATAAAAAAAGGTTTACAGCACAAAAGAAGACAGAAGACAGAGGTGGGAAAATATGAGAGGATGGAGAAGGTAGGAAAAGGGACTTAAGAGTTGGTTATTTATTTTCAGAAAGGAAGAAGACAAGAAAGAATAAGAGAGGTAATTGTAACCAGGAAGAAGTTAAGCCAGAAATACAAGAAAAGGGATTTTGTGAGAAAAGTAGGGTTAAAGAAATGTTCTCGGAGATCAAGCAGTAAGTAAACTTAGTAAAGTGTTAGACAGAAAAATGGAAGAGTGAAGAAGAAAGTTGCATAAGGCAGAATTAATAAGGAGAGTGAACAAGCAAAGGAGAACAAAGTCAAGGGAGAGAATTTCTGTGCTCTAGGAAGCTTGATTCTGACCTATTTTGATATAAAGTGTCTTTAATATATTGAACAGACAACACCAAGGAAACTTTGCGGAGTTGGGGAAGCCAATCTGGCTGAATCTAAAGGACAGTGATGCTACCTGAAGCTCTGCAATGGGGAGGGCAAAGGGTGGCTCTGAATTGTCAACCCCAGCAAGTAAACTTCACTGACCTTTGCAAACTTCCATAGGGACTTTTACCAGGCCCTCTCTGCCTGGTAACAGGGGGACAGGGGGTCAGGTTTCATTTTTTGAGGTACAAAAACAGTGTCTCAGAGCACACCTAGAAACTGGTGAAGTAAAATCACTTCGTGGGCTATACATCCTTATTTGCCAAAATGGGATGAAGTGAATTAGGCTTACCAGAATGGTACTGAACACAGAGAAAGAAAAAGAAGGGGAAAAGAATAGAATACAAAATAATTTAAATGAAAAGGGGCCTCTGCACACCTCCAAAATACAACTAGTACTGCAACCTCAGGCACCTTGGTGATGCCCTGCAGGATTCTTTCCAGTATTCCAGAGCCTGTTTTGGACTGAGGAGCCGGAAATCACACAGTAATTCCACATGAGGTTTTGCATCAGAGGCAGAGGCTTTGGGGTTATGTGCAAATAAACCCTGAAGGTTATAAAGACAGTGCAAATGCTGGAAAATATCTGTAGCTACTCTGTTATTAAATTTTCAAAATATAGGCATTTCCATTTTAGCATAACTGCATTCAGTGTTGTAACTCTGATCCAAGAAAAATAATCTTCTAATAGTCTAAAAGCATGCAGTTTAAAAACGATGCCCACTTACGAAGTAATTTCTTTAATTTGATATTTAACTTTTTCCTTCTCTCAGATTCCAGAGGGCTTTTTGTAGGGAAAGGAAGTTTTGCCGTATCACGTCTGATATTACGGAGATTGAAAATAGCAAAAAAAGCATCAGCCAAATTTAGCATTACCTTGTGCTCAACCATGTTTCTGCTTATCTACTCTTTCACTATGAAATAATACAGTTTAGTGTCATATATTTATGGTTCACCCACTTTTGATCAAAAAAATCTCTCTTACTTGAGGCAAGAAAAAGGTCTATTAAACACAGACATGGACAAAAAATGACTCGGGATATTTGTCTTTTTCGGGGATAACGTTAGAGTGTGGAGCCAAAACTTCATTCAGAGGCTGCCCTGAGGCCCCTTGGGGTTACATTTTTTTAAAAAGCAGCCAATAACTCTCGCCTCCAGAATGGCAAAACTCATTTCACTGACTCATCTTTCCAATAACAGTCACATCATCCCTTTGAAAACAAGCAAACCCAATGACCAAATCCAAACAATTTCCTTGAATGGAGTGTCAGTGAGAGACTGAGCTTTTATTTTACCTACTAGCTCTACAGTGACAGTTAGAGGTGCCTGGGAGGCACCTCAGGGGGTGAGGGAATGCACATGACATAAAATCGTGGTAGGTGCTACCTTATGGCATTAGAATCCCTACAAGTTTAAGCAAACCCTGCTGTTATCACAGGGTACTTCTGCTCTGCATTACCCAATGCATACCATTTGCATTCCAAATACCCATTACATAAATATTTGTCATCCTTGCTTGTTTTGCTATGAGCTGTGTAAGCTCTTTAGGGCTGTGCCTCGTGATCTGGACACTGGGTTCATTTAGTCGTGTTCGGGTCCACTTCCCTATGATTTCTCTCATGACTTCTGACTGTTAGCAAAGTTTCTCTGTACTTCAGCTCACGACTTATAAAATAGGATCCAGGGCTCTTGCTGACCAAAGAAAAAGCCATTAACCCTTACGAGGATCTTGCATACCCAGGTAAGAGGCTGTATCCAGAGGATTTAGGAAGACTGGTAGATCTGTTAGAATAAAGGGCTGATACATTGCGTGCGGCCAGACATAGCCCTCTCTGACTGGGGGTGTCCCTTTCACCAGGCACATACATACCCACCATGCAATGAGAAGAAGGATCTTCAGTTTCTCCCTACAAACATATGTACATGCATTAAAACTTACGTACCTACCTGATCTAGTGGAAGGTGTCCATGCCCATGACAGGGGGTTTGGAACTAGGTGATCTTTAAGGTCCCTTCCAACCCAAACCATGATTCCATGATTTATCAGCTGTCTTTCAAAAAATTGTAGATATAGCCACTGTGTATGTCTCCAGTGGTCCAGTTAATGAATTTCTGAACACATAAAATGCCCATGATTATAAAATTCTCCTGATAGAGATGTTACAAGCTAGATACAGGGTATGATAGGTATGAGGTTGCATGCAATTTTTTTGCATAGTCCAGTGTACCTGAAAGAGCATCTTTAACCAAAGAAGACGTTCACATTTACCACAGGCAGATCAGTAGATGTGTGGCTGGCATGTATACATATGGACAAGCTGCTACATCACAGGAAAGATTTAAGGCTCTTTGTAATCCGGTCATGTTAGTATAATTTGCTCTTGGCCTTGTGGAACTGAATAATAATCTGCATTACAGAAAGGATGCTGTGAAGATACACTGTTTTTTAACCACCTTCACTAATGCGTATGAAAGATAAGATGGTATCTCACACTATCAGTGCAGCAGAAATCAATGAGCTTACGTTTCTTCACCGTGGTATCTGCTAGCACCAAAACACGGGACACAATTGTTACCCTCTCCTCAGCTGACATCAGTGTGGCCATTTTCACAGTGATATTCTTTGAGAAGCAGAGAGATGATTTTCAGGTTATTGAGGTCTTTGTCATCATTCTTCTTTTCTTACAGATTTTTCTTTGAATTTTAAGTTCACAAAGTGAGGGATGAGAAGCACCACTGACACATGGAGAGAGGAAAGGCATTACTTTTTCAGTCTCAGGGTCTTTCTCAAGATATTTTAAGACCAAGATATTTTCAGTACATGGCAAAATAATTGGAGGTGACATTTATCCTTTTTAGAAATTTTCAATGGGCCCTGGCTATTTCCATATTGCTTACTTTAGAACTGAGCCAGTTCCACACAGAAAAAGTTTAGAAGAAATGTTTGTCTCTTTTCTCAGTGCCTATTCTTTTGTAGACTTCAGGAGGGTTTGCTTGAAACATAATGATTTTGCAAACGGCATGAACATTATGCCAGTGTTGGCAACAACGTATGATATGATTGTTCCTTGTAAGGTGTTTTTTTGGGGGACTCTTCGTGTTGTCTTGTGGTGCCCCTTCATCCCTACCCACACCTGCTACTGTGTCTGCTCTGAGGGATGGAAAGACTGATTTTGTCTAATTTTACCACCCACTCTGAAGTTTTTGGTTCATAACCTCTGCTGAGAATCTCTACTTCATGCCAGATTTTGTGAATGGCAAAGAAGCCGAACAACCAGCTTCTTAAATGTTGAGCCCCTTCTTTACAGAAAATTCCTTAGAGAAAATTAAACCAATCACACTCCGAACTCACTATATGTATGGCGGTGGCCTATATGGTTTATTTAATTTTCCTTTTTTTCCCTATCCCTGCTCACACATTTGTATATATACCCATGCACATATACATACACACACATATTTTGAGGACTAGCAGAGCAATTCAGTGTTCTCACCCTTATCCCCTCTCTAAGCTGTGAAATTGTTAACAACGCTGACAATTAAATCAATATCACCGGCGTCTGACTGGGAACCACTGAAACTAAAACTCAAGAACTGTAGTTTGGTGCTTTACAAGCTCCATCTATTTCTGCATCAGGCATCCACATCTCATACATTGAAGTCATTCCAAAGGCACCACAAAGACAGGCTTTGCTTTTTAGATAAGAAATAATGCAAGAAGTTGTTGAAAAAATATTAAGTTTACTTGCTAATGAAATAAAAAGGCAGAGGCTGGAGAACCTCTGTAGGATTTATCTGCATCCAGGTCGTGTTCTGTTTCCCTGGGGAAATAGAGGTCATGTCGTATTTCCTGAAAGCCATGCACCACACTGAGCACAATAACGTTTCAGCCTGGTAGGAGCTGTCTGTGTATGTCTGTGCAGCATAGAAAGATTCACAACTACAGCAGCCCTGTTTCTTGTGCCCTGGCTTCTAGGACTTCAGGGTAGGCTGCCTCTGGCTCCCCGCTGCTACCCTGCTGACAGTGCTGCAGGAATCCCCACTCTGCCAGTTTTTGGGAGTTGCCTGACTTAAGTAACCCCGGAACTGAATGAGAAGGGAACAGAATAAATCCAGAGCTTTGTGATCTGGGTCCTATTCAGTCTTGCCTTTCCCCAGCTGAATTTGGTCAGTACCAAACAAGTTTGTTAGAAGTGTCACAGGATGTTAAAGGGCAAGCATTAGTCATGCTGGCGCAGAGCAGTGTGGTGAGACTAATATGAGACTTGATTCATAACCTGGATTAACTGAGGATACTTTTCAATGAGAAGGTAAAAGGGACAGCTCCAACGTGAAAGAGTACATAACACTTAGCAACTGTTCCTCTCCCGCAGAGAAATCAATTTGCGGTATATGAAACTGAATTAAGATGACAGTGCCCGTCCTCATGTGAAATAACATGTGACTTGGTGTTGACAGTTATCTCCATCAAGGACAGAGTCTTCGTACAGATGTTCTCTGCTTTATGGAAATCTTAAAGCACACGAAGCTGGGGAAGATGAATAAAAGTGTCTGCAACTCAATTTACTTTGCAGAGGAGGACATCATGCTAGAGCCGCTGGCCTGAATGAGAGACAAAAAATAAAAATTGCTCATTTCAAAGCTCTAGTGTGAAAAATGTAGCAACAGCTTTACTCTGTGCTTTGACCAGTTCCACAGTGAATGGTGACATTTGACAGTCTTCTCACTGTGAAGGGAAATTTAACACAACTGTGCTGGTGTCTTAAAGGTCAACTGTCCCTCTCTGACATTCCCTTCTTTAGTAAGAGAGCTGGCATCACTGCATGTGGGAACAGTCATGTTCATCTCAGGGTCTTCCCCTAAATAGCCCTCACTATTGTGCACAGTTGCGTGAGTCCATTAACACATCCCTCTCAAATGCCCATCATTTTAATTTCAAGTTCATTTAAAGATCAAGTATGTTTTAGTCCCGTACAAATCTTCATTCCTTTTCATTTTTAATCTGGAAAACTACTTGCATCAGAAATATACTGAGATTGCAGGAAGAGCTCACAGGATCATAGAAATGTTGGTTGCAAAGGGCTCTAGTCTGACCTCCCACTTAAAGCAGGAATATCGTCGATGCTGGGTCACATGAGAAATAGTTTCGTGCAGTCAAGTCTTGGAAACCTTCCAAGATGCTGGAGATGCCACTCTGTCTCTGGATCCTTGTTCCAATACTGCACTACCCTCCCAAGGAAGAAGCTCTTTATGCCAGAGGCAAGAAATTCCATAGCAATAGAAGTTTCCCTTGTTAATGGGTTTTTTGATTTGTCACATGGATAGAATCCTTCATTTGGCACACACTCAGCTGACTGGTATGAGTTGATGTTGCCTTTCAACAGTGTGAATTACAAACCTGCTATGAACTTAGATGGCAAAATTCATGCCTGCAATGATTTGTAGCAAACAAATTAGCTGTGCAATGATGTCATTAAACCATACTGAGCACTTCTGATTGCTCTTCACTGCATAAACAGGTGGGAGTCCTCGGAAGAGAGCATGGAATGAGGTAACTTTGTACAGTGTGGAAAGCTTAGGCTGCTGCTGTTTCTGTTGCAGGGGGGAGAGAGAGGTACCTGACTCCCCATCTCTTTCTCAGACCTTTCACGGGGCCGCTGTTTCCCTACAGAGCAAAAAGGTGGTTTTTCAGACAGGTATCTAACCAGGACTCTGCGACTAAGCTCCCTCGATGGCTTAATCAGCCACTGCACATCAGCTGGGCTGCCATCATCTCTATACACGGCTGTATGCATGATGTTGTCATCTTCAGCCATCAGGTGATGGGATCTAGTGGCAGCTAGTGCTGGGTGGCATTACTTGCCATGGGGGTGGGCTATGCGCACTCCGTGGTGTCACAGCTCTCCTCCCGCATTGTGGTGTGGGGAGGTGCTGGTAGCTGTACTGGAGGTGCTGGTAGGTCTACTGCTGCATTTACAGAAGGGTGTTTAATATCTTGCCTGTGGTTGTGGAGAAATGTTGCTTGCACTCTTAAGCAGCTGCCATGCAGAGGGCTGCATGGCAGTGGTAAGTGAGGGGATCTTTTTGTGCATCTACTCTTGCCAAGTGCTGTGGAGTTTGTCACAACGCTTAGTTGCTACCTTACGCAGACCAGTCGCTCAGCATAGCCCATGGGTGATTAAATCCAAAAGTTCCCTAAATACTTCACCTGGTCTGACTGGGGGAAAAAAACAAGAGAGTGCATAAAGCGATCTAGTATCACTACGTGTTTTACAAATCTCCTCTGTCTGATGTACAAAAAAATCTCAGCAATCTTTATTTATTGCTTGCTTGCATCTACACAGATGCTTCTGCTTCTCTGTTAGGAGAGGAAGTGCCAAACTTCTTCCTCTGCCTGGCACTGCCTGTGGGTTGTCTCCTGCACCTCTCTACAGAGGAACTGGTGCAAAATTTCAGTTCTTCTGAGATGTCAGACTTGGGGTTTTTCACACATAAGATTTGCAAGTCTTACTGTTTGTAAAAAGCATCAAGAGTTGCTATGATTTAGCCATCATAGAGCTCAAACCTTTCAATTTTTCCCATAGCTTGTGCTTTAACTCTCTGTTGAAGGACTGTGCCTGCTCCTGGAGCCATGTGTGCAATTCCTGTTGACTTTAATAAAAACTGTACTGGGTATCTGAGACAGAAGTAATTTCATAATATTGTTTTCCTTTCTGCCCCATATTGCTGTATTCTGTAGCATCTGTTTAATAAGCTTCTTTGTCCCTCTGGAGATTCTCCTCAATCCACAGTGGACTGATGACTGCAAGCCAACTGACTTTTTCCATCTGAAATATTTTAGCTGAATATTTGGGTCACAAAGAGGGAGATCCCAGCCATGATTTTGCTTTACAGACGTCCACCTGCCTCCACTGAATTCTTCACAGGATCCAGCTTGCAGTGGTCACCTGCAAAGTTCATGCTGTCCTCTTTGCTTTTGTTTTTTAATGGCAGGAGAGACAGTTGCATCCCACTTAAAGGTGAGTTTTAGACACCTCTGGAGCAAAAGCTGCCGATCAGATGGAATTCCATCATGGTGTGGACCATGATTGCCAGTGTGGGCTGCAAACATGGGCTATGTGGAAACCGTCAGTTTGCCTTTCCCGGAGGCACGAGCTGGGATCACACTGCTGTGGGTGTGATGTAGAAGTGCTCGGAGATGAAAATGACAGCCCCTGTGCTGTGACCTCTGCATCTGTCGGGGAGCAATGGGGTGTTGAAATGGCAGGGACACATGGTCGGGGTGGCCGCACTTGCTGGAGATTAGAGCCTTGTCACACTGTGCAGCCACAGCTCTGCTGCCCCTGTTGGGTGGGATTTGTGCTTGAGGCATGCAAGAAGCAATTATTCCAGTATTGAGTAGGCAGCTGAAAAATATTTCATATTTTTCATATAAAAATATTTCAAATCTTGAAAACCAAGATTTCAAATGCAACTTCTTGGATGTTTTTATTTTATTTCCTCCATTTTTGAGCATAGTAACGCAGACGTCCACTTTCAATCATACATCAACCTGAACATGAAGTTTTAAGGGTGTTTGTGTGTTCAGGCTTGTTTGTTTCTGTTTCCCTTCAATTCTACCATTCCTCCAAAAAGTCTTCTGTCCTTGGGAAGACTAAGGGATTTTCCTGGTCTTTCTCTAGAGGAAATGTATGTGTAAAATCATGGAGATATAACCGCTCCCTGGGACTGATCTCTGCTAACTCAGCTGTCACTTCCCTCAGATGGGAGCTCTTTCTGGGTTGCTGCCAGGGAACCAAGCATTTCCTTCCCTTTCATCTCTCCCCTGCAGACCCGTTGGAAGGAGATGATGACTACAGGGCAACAGAAACCTTTTCGAAGACAGGTGCTTGCTGCCCTGGGCATGAAGCAGGCTGGTTTTCAGTGAAGGCTTCACTGATGCTCACAATGAACAAAAGTTCAGTTAGGAGGAGGCTTTCCTTCATATATAAGAAATCAGTTGCTTTTTAAATTGAATTTATTTTCTATGGAAATGTCATTTCTAAGCGTGAGTGGCTGATGAAGCCTTTTCATCCTCCATGACTAATCCTAACTCTGCCCACATCTGTTGTGACTGAACATTTTACCAAGTCACGGTTGCTCAGTGACTTTTTTTAAAAGAGTGTAGGTGACTCAGTTCTACCGACCTCATGGTGAAAGGTTGTGCCATGATTGGCTTCAATTAAGTGAATTACAGCAGGAGTGGATGTATCTTCTGGAGTAAGACCTCCAGTCGTG
Organism: Rhagologus leucostigma; assembly: GCA_013397725.1. Lineage (NCBI taxonomy): Eukaryota > Metazoa > Chordata > Aves > Passeriformes > Rhagologus > Rhagologus leucostigma. The sequence continues at coordinate 2,779,293 of VZTD01005474.1, read as the reverse complement.
GGCTCCAGGGGCCAGCCAGGGCAAGCCAAGGGAACTTCTGCTGACAGTATTAGTGCTGGATCACTCCAGTAACCCAGGAGATGGTGGTAATCCAGTGCCTGCCGTGTGCGTTGCATCCAGGTGAAATGATGAGAGAAAAAAGACACTTAGGAAGGACTTTTGCTGAGGAGCACGAGGCCAGAGATTCCACAGGGATGAGTCTATGTTCTCCTTCAGCCCTGTTGAAGCCTGAGGAAGCTGCTCATGCAGGCTATTTGCACTTTTCCATCAGAAATGTGGAGCTGTGGGAAACACAGACCTCTCTCAGCTTCTGTACCAACTGCATGCCAGATAGGATTACAGAAGAACAGAAATACAGAAGATTTATTTTGCTGTATAAGTATAAAGTTTGTCTTTGTTTAGAAATCAATCAACTTAAAAGTAATAGATTTTAACCTATGGGACAGCTGAGATCTTTATTGAATGCTCCATGATTTACTCTACTTTGTCACGGACACTTCGTCAGGGTATTTCACAGTTTAAACTCATAGCAAACGGAGAAAAGGTCTTGTGAAAAAGTATATAATCAATATGCACTGAGGGGGTAGAACAACTTCTTAGCACCCTTTAATCCCAAAGAGAGGGTAGGAGTCAGAGACAATCCACCAGACTTCACTGCTGCTAGCAGTGTAGACAAAAATTAAGGCTTGCAGGGTCCTGCTACAGAGGGTAGAAAGGAAAGGTGTGCTGCAGATACTTTCTTGTGGTATATTGACAGTTGAAATCAATGGGAGGAGGAGGAGAGGAAAACAAAGGATGGGAGTCCCTGGGTTGGGAAACCCAGAATTACTGCGTGTGCTGCTCCAGGTCAACATCCATGGGCAGGACTGAATAGTGCTTCAGTCTAAAAGCACTAAAAAATTATCAACTCCCACATTCAACTCTGTAAATGACTGCAAGCATTTTGTAAGTCAATGTTATCATTCTATCAAGATCCTGTGGCCTGAAGATCTAGGCTAGTGCTAGCTTCAGCCCTGTATTAAGGTGATTATGGCAAGGGTGCTTGGGGGTCCCTTATTGGGCAAGGCAAGTCCCTAATATGATTGTTCATAGTATTTTAGTGATGGAATAATAGCTATAGGACTTTACCTAAGATTTGATGTTGCTGAGAAACATGTTTATCTAATTGATGTCAGGCAAACTTTTGGTATATAAGGGAAGTCAAATAAAACATCCCCCTGCTGGCATTCCAACTGTTTAGCTCTGGCTCTGTTATTTTCTAAATTTACTTTGTGACCAAAGCAAAGCCATTGATTTTCTTAAATCATTCTCCTGACTAAGCAAGGGGCTCTGTTATCTCTGAACCAGGGAAGCATTCTGTCCGTATCTATTCTGGATGGTGCAATGATTCATACACATTATAAAAAAGAAAAAAGCTCAAAGTGAGGAAATTAAGTTAAATTCACAGGAATCAGGCTGCGCTAGCTGCTTCAGGTCACTAAGATGTTGATGTGTTGCCCTGTGTTACAGAAATGACGGATCCAAGCTTTAAAGCTTCCACACTCCTAATTTTGCTGTTCCTGCAAATCAGAACCACAGGTGACTTCTTTGTGATGATTTCTGATAGAGTTGCTGCAGAGTATGTGTTCAAAGTGCAGAACTAACTGTATGGCTCAATGCTGTGTTTAAGATCTAGCTTTTTAATAATCTGAAGAGAAAATTGAGTTTATTTATCTACAGATCCTAAAGGCTTGAAATCCACCTTAAAACAAGTATCTCAGTTTCGTGGCTCAGGCTACTTCCTGATGCGATCTCAAAAATTGCTATTTAGTAATTATATTGCATGACTAGTATAACGGGGTTTCTTTATTATCATGAATGTCTATGACCAGATGTGGGTTTTTCGTTACTTGATTTTAATTGACTTCACATTAGGAACAGGACTTATGTGAATTTGCCCTAGGCACTTGTAATCTAACTTGGGTGTTACCACTGTGACACTTACAGGATGTGGCAGGAGCATAAAACGACTAACATGAGACACTCCGGGGAAAAAACGTGCAGGAGGTGAAGGGAGACACTTTCACAGTGCCCAGCTGGGAAAAGCAGCCTTCACATTGTCTCGTGCTCCGTGGGCAGCACCGGGTCCTCTTCTCAAGTCATCTCTGACCAGGTGCTGGCAGGACATGCTCACCGGCTTTTTCAGCAGAAATTCCCATGTTGGTTCAGAAGAGCCAGTTACAAGTCCCCTTTCTGTCTTAAAGGCCACAAGGATGCTAAAAGCTGAGAAGTGAGTTGTAGCCTCTTGACTTTGAATGCCCACTTGCTCCCTGCATATCCCTTGGCAGAGACTTTATCCTGAGATCTGTATCCACTTAGGATGGCCACAGACTAGGTGTCAAAGCACTGCCTGCCTCTGCACCAGCTCTACAGCTGTAACATTACAGGACTCATAGACAGAAGTTTGTGTTAGGTTAAAGCAGCAACCAGAGATTTCTTCTGCTTCTAACACACTTGCTGCTTCATTTGAGGGTGGATAAAACAGGGATTTCAGCTTCCAGGGGAGCATACACTTGGACGTTTCCTCCCATTTTCAAGAAGCAGCTTTAGCCACAGGTCCATTAAGTCAGGGCCATTCTCAGGAGCCCATCTAGAGTGAGGAACCTGCCAGACCAGTAAAAGAGGAAATCTTTGATCCAGCTGACCTCTTTTTCCGTCTCTTGTGATCATGGTTCAGGTATGTCTCTGCTTGCTTGCCAGACAGAGCTCTGCATTCCAGCTCCCTGTTAGCCTGCCTAGTAATGGCAGAGGGGAGCATCTTTGAGCCCCCATACCCTCCACATGCAGCTTGCTCTATGAACTGCTCCAGCCAAAGCAATAGGTATATTAATTAGCACGGATTGGCTCCTGATGTTTTGCGCCTGGGACAGAAGACTCCATGTGACTGCTCAAGATGAGAGCTGACTGGCTGGACAGTAGCTCATCGGAAGTGGACTCCAAGGTGAACACGTCATCTGTGTGCCCCTGCAGAGACTGATGCATACTGGAATATACAGAAAGAGAAGAGCCTAGCCAACAGACCAAGGGAAGAGACTAGTCCCCTCTACTTGTCACTAGTGAGATTGCATATTGATTACAGTGTCCAGCATAGGGACACCAGTGCAAGAGAGATGCTGAAAAGCTGGAGCAAGCCCAGTTGAGGACCACTAAAATACCCAGAGGACTGAGATTATGCTGGAAAATACAAAAGCTACAGGCTGTTTTTTTAACCTGAAAGTGAACTATGTGGAAGATGTGGCCAGATAGCTCTCTGGGTACACAGAGAAAGATGAAAACCAAGCTGCAGCAAAGGAAATTCTGACTCGATGTAAGGAAAACTTCTTCAGTGAGAGTGGTCAAACACTAAAGCAGGTCTCTCAAAAACCCCACAAATTCTTTGTCTTTAGAAGCATTAAAAACTTCACTCAATGAGGCTGTAAGCCAGCTGATTTAACTTTGGAAGTAGTCCTTGGGCCGTAAAGAGACTAGAGGTCAGCCTGGGTGACTTCCAGAGGCCACTCCAGTCTCCATTCTTGCATGATTCTATGGGTTTTTTCTCCTTCCAGTGTCCTGGATGGCCTTCTGTGCTGTGTTACGGAGCAGTGTATATTTAGGCAAGCTGAGTGCAAACTCCTTGGAAAGTAGCATTTCCACAGTGTAAGGGAGAAAAGGCCCCATTCATTTCTACAAGAAGCTCCCGACTGTGCTAAGGAAGGGGGAGCTTATGTCACTCTCTCCCTCACACTCTTCACTGTAGCTCTAGCACAGACTAACACTTACATGCAGAGTTTGAAGGCAACGGGCAAACTTGTTCTTATTTATTCTAGAAAGGTCACTTCAGACCTTGCATCTGGATTCTGGGAGGTCCAGCCGTGACTCAGTTGTGTAGCCTAGCTGATTTGGGTAGCAAGGAGCCAACTGCATTGCTCATGTTCACACATCCAGCATGAGTCAGAAGTGTGGCTTAAAGTTGTAACTGCAAACCCCTGGCTGCCAGAGCTTTAGTCTGTCACCTGAGGACTCCTTTTTGGTTTGACTTGACCCTGGTCCTAGCTCAATACTTTCAGAAACCAGCTGTAGGAGTGTGGCCTCTAATACGGTAAACCTGCACTATGCCAGTGGCTGAAGAAGCTAGGGATAGCTAGCAGACTTCCCAGGCAGGATGTCTGTCCAGCATGCACTGACAGCTCATTCTCCATTGTTCCATGAGCACCAGGCTAGCTTGCAGGGAATAAAGGTGAGCCAGTGCCCTCACTGGCAGCAGGTCCAGGCAGGACTGACAAGCTCAGTCCCAAATACAAGGTCTGGCTTGAAGAGAGCGGTCACATCCAGGATAAGGCTCCACTGAAATTTACAGGTAGAATGTATTTGTTTGTCGCATACAGTCCTTCCACTGTGCTTTGTAATGAGCAGTTACAGCCTGGGCACAACCCTTCAAGACATGCTACTTGCCTGTACAGCCCTGACTTGGGCATGTTGATTTGGGCTGTTATCTAAAGGCATTTGATTTGTCTAGTCAGGAACAGTTTCAGGATGAATTAATGTTTATATCTGTGAAACACATCCCGAAACACTGCTTTTGTCAAGGCAATCTGACTTCTCGTGAAGTAGAAGATCACTGTGTCCAACCTTGGAGATTTTAAAAACAGGTTTTTTATATATCCATTCATTTGTCCAACCTTGGAGCTTTTGAAAACAGATTTTATGTATTTGTCCAGCCTTGGAACTTTTGAAAACAGAATTTATATATTTAACATTTTTTAAAGTGAACATTGTGTGGCCAAATATTCCTATGTCCTTTTTCCTGTTTCTGTTTGAGTGGTCAGGAGGGAGGAATTGCCCTGCAGTACTAACTAGGGATAGATCAGGATTAAGCTTCTGGGGAAGCACAGCTGCTAAAAAACCATGCTGGATGAAGTTGAGAAGTCATTTGACTGGACTTATGCCCATGTTTAGCCACTGGTGTTGCTCCATTTGTAATGGGCAAGTATAACAATATGTGGTTAGGAAAGCCTTATTTTGGATTTTGTTTTACAATCCAAACCCTCAACAACAGTCACATGCAGTTTCTGTTTCTCCTAGGTTAGCAAAGCTTTGGAAAATAAAAAGTTTGCAGGTTGGCACAATGAATGCGAGACCAGCTGTATTCTTCCTTTACAATTTTTGTTTTAAAATAGACTGCCAGAAGAGATGACCTCCCACCACAGCTTCCAAATCTTCAGTTTACTGAGTTTAGATGACTTTTAACCAGATCATGTTCTGCAGCCCTCCCTTAAGTCATCCTCTATCTGCACAGGCTGCTGTTTCCTTCTCTTGTGAAAGGCTGGTCTTCCTGATGATTAAACAACAAATACCATTTTCTCATAGGCTGTGTAATTGTTGTGCAGCAATGGAAAGAATAGAATAAAATGGAATTATGACTCAGTGCTTGGCAGGCTGTGGAGAAGAGGGGTGTACAAGAAGTGATTAATATTTTCAGCATTTCTGTACAGAAATTCAGTTTTTAAATACACACTTAGCTCATACAATTAATTAAAAGATAAAGTGCATAAGTACTTGACTAATCTATCTGGGAAAAGGGAATAAAGCAGTCTATATTTCTTTAGAAGTGTGCAAGTCAAAATAGCAGTATCTACCACTACAGATAAATGCCTTGGCAGAATTCCTGTGATAACCCAGATTCCTAAGGCTTTCTAAGTCAGCTCTTTTCCTTTCTACAGCACATAGTCAGCTGATTCCTCTGTTTTTAATGTGAAGTCCATTTTTAATTAATTCATCTCTTATTTCTAAGAACTACCAGACACATCTTTCCTCAGGTATACGAGCACAATTCCTGTTGATTTTAATGGCAGATGGCAATTATGGAACCAAGAAAAATTTGGTAGTATGTATTTACAAAAAAAAGCACAACAAAAACCCCTGTGCTTTGAGAAGACTGTGTCTAGACAAGGCTTCCAAAAAAGTGCTTTGTTCACAGACTTTTGTTCTCGAAGTTAAAAATCTTCTTTTCTGAAATAAGGAGACAGTTACTGGCAGAAGCACTTAACTTGCTGGCTGACTTCATCACCAAAGAAATGACTGCTTCTCTCAGAAATTTTTCCCACCCTGCATAAAAAAAAAATGCCTCCAAGGAAGCAGCTGACATTCATTTTCCTTTTCCATACAGCCATGACTAGAGTTGGTGCCTTTGTATCCCTATAGGAGAGCTATGCCAGTGATGGAGTTCCAGGGCAACAGTAACCGAGAAGATGAATACAAAGGATTCAAATCAAGATGGAATGTACTGCTGACAAACTCATAAGGAATCTAGTTAAAGTAGAAAGGCTGTGTGAGTCTGTGGGGAGACAGATTAAATATTAAAATTTTAAAATTAAAGGCTCACCTAGAAAAAAAAAAAAAACCTGGAGTGGTAGATTTCTTTTGTTGTCTTAAAGTCATCTACTCGTGAAAAGCTACTTGCTGTTTCGGTAGCTAGAGCCCTGGGACATGTCCTCCTCCTCAGTCATTTCCTGGGATGCTGTGGGCTTGAGCTTGTAAGATTTGCTGGGAGTGTCTACCTGGCTCATTCAAATGCCTTGCATGTGCCCAAGAACAAGTCCTCATGTACCAACCCAATGGCTTGCAGTGTGAAGCCAGGCACATTGCCCTTCTGACTTCACCATGAGCCCTAGGCTAAGCCTGCTGCAGCCACAGAAGAGGGAGAAGATCATCTGTGAAGGGCCTGGATAAGAGATCATTTCAAACAGCTTCTCTCCTGGGACAAGGGACTTGTGTCTCCTGGTGACCTTGTGTGTTGTGTCTCCTCCCTGACCCTGGGGGCAGCAAGGTGTACTGGGTCACTGCTGTGATGGTCACTGCAGTCACATTAATTGGCATAATTGGTATGCACTGGTGCTGAAGTCCCCACACACTCGTTGTTCTGCTCTCATATCTATTGCACTATACTCCTGACGTCATCCCTACATAACTGGGCAGTGTTCTTATACCCTTCCCGGGGTACCTGCACCTGCTTCCACTGGATGTGTATTTCCTTCTTGCCCTTAAGTTTTACCAGTGGGTCTAGGCACAACCATGCCAGTCTCTTGCCTTTCTTTCCTGATTTCTTGCTCCTGAGGATCAATGATTCTTGTGCTCTGTGGAAAGAGTTCTCAAAGACCTGCCATCTCTGTTCTGCTCCCTTGTTCTTGAGGGCAGTTTCCCGGGTAGCCCTATTGACCCACTCCTTGAACAGCTGGAATATTTTTCTAAAGTTCAGGAGGGTCCTGACTTTACTCTTTGCCTGACCCATATTCCCCAGGACTGCCAAGGCCACCAGTGTGTGATGACTGCAGCCACACTCCCATCATCGGATTTGTCACACTGTATTTCAGTAACAGCAACTATGACCTAAATTTCTAGCAGCATAGTGGCTTTCAGCTCTTCCTGTTTGTTGTTTGTGCTGGGTGCATTGGTGTAGAGGCGTTTCAGCTGGGCTCTTGAATGTGTCACCTTCTTAGAGGAATACTCCTTAATTCTTTTGAGGTATTTCAGGGGTGTTTCCCTGTTGGTTTCTATTACCAAAGGAGGCCCTGGCTCATCTCCATAAGATTTCAAGTGTGCTCCAGTCTAAGAACAGGCTGAGGGCCCTCACTAGCACTCTGTCCCTATAAACTTGCTGTGGATATCCCACAGCTTTTCAGGCAAGCCTAATACTATCCTCCTTCCCCTCCAAGTCTAGTTTAAACCTCTGCCAAGGAGTACCTCAAGCTTGTGAGCAAAACGCTCTTTCCCCATCAGAAAGGTGGATCCCATCTGACACCTGTGGGCCTGGTGCTGTGTAGGCCAGCCCAAAATTGTGGTGAGGACATCAGCCACAGAGCCCTGTATTAGTAGACTGGGCCTGTCTGTTTCTTTCAATGTTGGTGCCCACAACTGGAAGGAGAGAGGAAAAAATAACCTGTGCTCCTGATTCCCTTGCCAACTCTCCTAACACTCTGAAGACTCTTCATCGCCCTTGGACTTCTTTGCCACCCAGATGAAGCAGTACTAACAGCTAATAGTCTGAGGGCTGTGCCTGTCTGGGAATTTTGTTAGTGACATCCTTAACCTGGGCCCCAGGGAGGTAGCAAGTGATTGTACCTAGGTCTTTTGGCTGGGATGGGATGTCTACTTCAAACCCATTTGTATAGTAAAAAATGGTGCAAAAATATGTTTTGCATTGTTTGTACTGAAGCTTAGTGCATGGAAAAGGCTTGGTACTGCCAACTTTTGCCAACCACAGAATCTATTTGAAGGAGACAGCCTTTATTAACCTTGAGCTATGAGAACCCTTCTGTAATCTTTTGGAATTGGGTTGGCATTGCTGTTGCTGTAGTGTTTGCAAGCACTCTGAATTATATTGAAACACTGAGGGCTCATGTGCCCCTTATAGCCTTAGTGACTTCAATAAGATGTTCTCCACGCTGTATTTGTATTTGTCATGTGTCCCTCTCATACTGAGAACCAGGAGTGTGGCATGACGAAGGAAGGTATTTATCTCTCTAATACTGAGAATAAACTGCTTCATGCCTTTGTTGTATAAAACCAGTTAGAAGAAAAGACTTCTGGTTTAGGGGAATTGTATGATTTATAGTTGCAGCTGTTTACTTTTTCTTTGTGTAAGCTCTTGTGATATGCACTTTAAAAAACACAGGGAAAGTCAATTTTTGCTGGAGAGTGCTTGAAACAGGACTGTGTGTGTGTAAGGAGCAATTACTAGCATCTATACGGGCATTGCCAAAGTTTTCTAACACATTATGAATTTCCAGTCATTTCCATCTAGGATAAAGAAGTAGGAAGGGTGGATAAGACTGAAATAGAATTGTTACTCTTGACTACCAAAACACTGCTTAAGGAAGTAGCCAAGGCTGCACAGACATTAAAGGTGCAGGAGTCCTTTCCTTCTCTGTAGTTTTCAGTGTTTACATGCTGCCTCACAATAAATGTTGGCAGGACTGCAGTTTTTGACAGTGCTACCAGTGACATGTTTTATTTTTTCATTACAAGTGTGAATATTACCAGTAAATGTATAGTGACTGGAGAACTTCTTAATATGGAGAAAGGTTTATCTCTCTTCTTCCTGAATGACACACACTTATCTTTTAATTTCACTACGGTGTATTACAAACTATGTTTTAATTGTACAGGTGTGCTGATCAATCCAGATCAATCTGTGGCAAGCTTTGTCCTCCCCATTACTTGTCCTCCACATTACTTACCTGTTAGTCAGTGATTGGCTTGGTCATGACTTTTGCCAGCAGTGACTTTATATATCTCCAAATCACTGATACAGATTCTGCAATGAAACTGCCACTACTTTGCACAGAAATGTGTATCTGTGCTCTCTCTCCAAGATGTTTATTTTCCATCTTTCCAAAGGAAGACCCTAAGAAGCTTTAAAATGGGAAAAAAACATCCTAGTAATCCTAAATTAATTTTTTCAGGAGATGGTTCTGAAAACATCAAAAGGAAACAGGAAAGCTTCATGCTGTAGCCTAGAATTTTTCCCAAGAGATGACACCTTTAAGTTGGTACATTAGGAAAAAGAGAAAACCAAAAGCAATCTTTTTCTTCTCTGTAACAGAGTTTGATCTCTGAGCTAAAGTACAAGAAGGCCAATTCCAGTCCAGTCCTCAAGAGGCTCTCACAGAACATTTTCCAATCTCTGTGAGATGGAGAAGAAAAAAAAAAAGAAGTGAGAAACAAATACTAAAAAAATGGAAAGAAAATTATTTTCTAGGTTGATACTTTCTGAAATAATACTTTGCAAAATTATACTTAGCAATATTAACACCTACAATTTGGTAATTTCATTTGTTAATCTTGCTAACATTATATTTTCTCTCTATTTCAGTTAATTAAGAAGGCAGATATGACCTGATAATGGTCTCCATGGTGCTTGTAATCACACTTTCCTAAACCCTAATACACTGCTGATTGTTATCACATTTTCTTAGGTTTCCCATTGTTTTTGAAGACATTTTTCTCAATTGAATAAGAGCTGATAGGAGATAACATGCCAAACAAGATTGTGTGAGTTTTCGCTTTGAAAGCAACAGTAGTGAGAAAGGCATCATTAGGTAAGACTGCTGGGCAAGGGTTTCAGATAAATACTTAACTGACAAAATACAGGCTGATGAGAACTAAGCTGACTGCAAATGTATAGAAAAAGCCAAAACTGTCATATCCTTCAAAAAGCAAACAAAATCATTGCACTGATCTTCTGTTCCTTTAATCCAACATAGTAGGAAGTGGCTTTCCAATTTGGGTCCTGATGTATTTGCTTACGTCACTGTTCATAAAACAAATCAAGCAAAAAGTAAGGGAAAAGAGCTCACTGTTAACCCTCACAGCCTTGCAGTTTTTCCTTGACTGATTGCAAAGTGCTTTCCAAACACTAATTAATCATGTTATAAGTCCACCACATATACTGATATTCTGTCAGTTTTCAGTGCCAAATATCTTTGCAGCCAACAGACAAGCAGAAGTTAATGAATGGAAGAGATTATATACAGGAATAATTCAACTGGTAAAACGATGAGCAAGGAGAAAAACGAGATCCTCTAAGTAGAGCTGAAAAGAAAGAGAGAAATGAGTGATTTTAGTCTATGTCCAAAAGATTTCAGGTAGCATTATGGCTAAAGTACTTTTATTAAAAAATAAATAGGTCTCCACCTGAAACAAAATTAAACTTCAGTGAACTAGTCAAAGGAGAGAAAAACTCACTATTAGTGGTGTGGAAATTACCAGTGTAAAATTTCTTAAGCTACATGTGAAAGGCAATTTGGCAGGGTGGCTTTGACTCTTGTTCCATATCTGAGATGTCCCCCAAACTCACAGAATTATTGAGCCACAGGAAAATCTGGGCTGGAAAGAGCCTCTGTAGGTCCTCTTGTTTAATCCCTCACTCAAAACACATCCAGTTACAGCATGTTGTTCAGGGCTGTGTCTGGATGAGTTTTGAACAGCTCCAAAAATGGAAATGCCAATACCTGTATCAATGTTTTGCTGTCCTCATAGTGAAGAGATGTTTCCTAAAATCTGATTGGAATTCCTGGTTTTGCAGTTCGTGTCTGTTGCCTCTCATTCAATCTCTCTACACTTCTGAGAAGAGTTGGTCTTCTCTGCATCATACCATAATGTGGTTGTGTTCAACAGTGAGATTACTCCAACCTCTCTCTTCCTCAGGCTGAACAAGCCCAACTTCATCTCCTGTTCCTTATATATCCACGTTCTTCTTCTGGATATCTGCTTTCTCAGATGACTATAGCGTAACTTGGACTGCTGAATTAGGTGTCTAAACACCAACAGGATGAGTCTGTGTTAGCCAAAGAGAGGACAAAGTTGGAGGTCTTTGACCATAATTTGAGACTTGTGATCAAAAACTGTTTCAGAAGACCCAAGACAAAAGAACGAATGACTGACCCAGAAGAATTCTGTGTTTCATGGTGACAACAGAAAAAACTCTAGGCAAGCTGAAGGGACTCATCCAAATTAAGTTTGTCTGGCAGTTAAGGCTTTTGCCTACTTAGCAGAATACCCCACTCTTGGATCATTTTGTTGGATGCGGATTGTTAAGGCAGCCACCAGTGAAACGGTTAACTCTGAAACAGGAATTTTACAAAAAGACTTTGTGTTAAGAGCATTAGGAGCTCATGACTCTTGGAGAGCTGTTGCTTTTGTCTGTATAAAGATGTTGTATCCAGAAGGCTGAAGAATCAAAGAGAATTAAATAACTTCTGAAAAAGGTGAATTATAAATGTGTAATGGGAAACATGGCTTAGGAAAACAATTCACAGTCATTCCTTCTGAACTTGGTAACTTTCTCATAAATAGGAATCAGACTGCAGAACTGAAACCAGTGGCTTGTCTTACTGAGATCTGCTCTGACAAATGGCTGTGTACACTTCTTCCCATTATGCATCCAAAAGATCAGACTGATCTTATGGAGGAAGGGTTTTGAGAAGAGGAAATGGTCACTGTCCAAAATACCCTATGGGCATTGCAACATAGATATGATGAGAGAATAAGAAGCTGGTGATCAACCTAGGGGTGAGGTAATGGGGTTAGGCAATAGCCAGATTATGCAGCATTTTTTTTTTTTTTTCAAGTGACAACTAATACATAGTCCAACAAGATTTTTCCCTCTCCACCCTTCTGTCCCTGGAAAATGACTCCTGTGATGTATCAAGTGATGAGACAGTGGGAATATGACACCAAGAACAGATTTGCCTGTGGCTCTGAAAAGCTTCTCAGAGCTCTACAGAGGGAACTTAGGTTCAGGCATGTAGCCAGCAATCAGTAAAAATGGGGTTGTGTGTGTTGTTCTGATGGAGATACCTAGTACAAATTAAAATGGATCCTCTCAGCAGCAATTTATCCCATTTAAAATAAAGGGGGATTATTAGTTTGTTAAACTGTACAGGTCTCTGGGGACTGAGGTGTTTTGAAGTCCACAATTAACTGAATTTAAAACTTTCTCTCAATCAAATGATTTACTAAAATTTTCAAGACCTCAGACTGAGCTCTGCTATACAGGAAAATTCCATAGAGGACATTTGAGTCCAACGTGATTAAAAGTGCAGTGCCCTTTTTCTTCCAAGAACTTCAGAGGAGCTCAGCAAAGCAACTAGTTTATGCACATTTTCACTTCTTAAAAAAGGTTAACTGAGTTCACTTTAACACATCATATCCTGTCCTTTTTCAATAACAACGAGCACTGACCATCCTTGTGCACAATGCTTTATCTGGGCTTGCATGAGGATGGCAGAAGGAAGTAATAGCGAAAGAGATTCTCCTTTTTTTTTTCTGAAGTGGGTGAGATACAGCAAGGGTGATTTGAAAGGAGAAAATCTGGCACAAAGAGAGAACTGCTTGTGCCTCCGTTCTCGATGGAGTTTTGAGTCATTCATGCAGTGCAGTAGCTAGGGAGCCTGAGTGACTCATACATTGCTAACTATGGAGAAAAAAATAAATTTTCTGAAACATTCAAGCATTACTCACATTTTCACTTAGTATCAGCTGATTCTAGTAGCCTTATTCCACCTTTTGGGATTTAGTATAACGGGTTATATAAAAGACAGATTCGGCTCAAGCATCCTTTTAAATGATGTGCTAAATACGGCATCAGACACCTTGCCTAGATTAGTAAGTATTTTGAATGCTCCTCAGTTCAGCATGGAACTTATTATTTTTAACAGGGAGGAGCTGGAAAAATTGCAAAATTCACATTAGAGTTGACTTCAAAAGCTCTTGATAACTATCTTAACTTACATGTTGTGATTTTCACCCCAAAGGCTTCTCAAATGTTTGGCAACTGGTAAACAGACCATATCCAGGGATTTATTACCCACTGTTGAACTGGTACAATTTCTAGGGTCTTCAGAACCCAAAATCATGGAAACATATGAAAAATTCGAGTCTTTTACGAAATAAACAAGCCCAACTCTCTCAGCCTCCCCTCATAAGCCATGGACTAGTCACCTGGCCAGCTTGGTGGCCCTCCACTGGGATTGCTCTACTATGCCCAAGCCTTTCAGTAAGGGAGAGCCCAAAATCAGACACATTTGGTCCAGATGTGGTCCCACAAGTGCTGAGTAAAGGGCAACGGCCTCTTCCCTTGACCTGTGGGCCATGCTTTTCTACCACAGCCCAGTGTTTGCTTGGTCTCTTCCATAAGGGCCAACGCTGCTCAAGAGCGCTCAGCAGTGACATGGTGTAGGCCAGTGCAGACACATCGTGTGGCTGTGTAGTACAAAGACAGCCAGGAGATGCACATATGTCAGGAGATCTACATGTGGCCACACTGTCCATAATTCCATCTACTTTCTGGAAGACTGCAGAGATTATTTGGTAGATCCCTGGAGTGAGACCAGAAGGATGACATAATTAATTTCCTGATTTATTAGATAAAAATGAGTCATTTCAGTTTTAAAGAGAAGTGAAATGATGTAGACCCGTTTTGCAAATAGTTGAGGTCTATGGAGAAGTGCTGTGTAAGAGCCAGACATCATTTTGCATACTTTTTTTGTGAATGTTTGTGTGAGGTAGGTCCCTGCTACAAAGTTCAATCCTAAAGTAAATTTCCAAATTTGTGCTGCATTATTCTAGGAATTTTAATATAACACTCTGGCCCAGAGTTTAGTATGAATCAAAAGAAAACTGGATGTTTTTCTGGACAATAGAAATACCCAGTTTGATCAGCAAACATTGCAAAATAAATAAAACCTCTGTGAGTTCTGGAAGGACTGAGGATCCCAAGTACAAGGCATGTTTGTGCTTTGAATGAACAGGAGGAAAAAAATTCTCTTAGAGTATTTCCTCAGTGATCTGATTCAGTTTTGTGCTTCTTCCCCTGAAGTCTCCGATAACCCTTCTCAGGGCCAAGACATTGACATCAGACTGGGAAGCTCCAAGACTTCCAGTGCTGAGAGATTGAAATATTTACTAGAGACCACTGACAGCCTTCACTTGTGGTTGAGACTGAGGTCTGATGTACCATGTGTTGCCTAGATAAAGAAACATGTGGACAGACTGACGTTGGTGCAGTGTTGTGCTCCCCTTGACATGCCTTTCCCTGGAGCTATCACTCTTGTAGATCTCTGAACTCTTACCTTAACCCTAATGAAGGCTTGGGATTGAGACTGAAGTCCCTGGTACCATGAGTCATCAAGATCAGGAAGTTGTGGATGGAGCAATCTTGGTGCAGTGACATGCTCTCCTTGACATGCCTTTTTGAGCCCTGGTCTGTGGAGCTTGTAGGCATGGTGGTTCTCTGAATCCAAACCCTAACCCTCAACCCTAATGGCAGCTGACACTGAGGTCCCTGCACCATGGGTGGCCCAGATAAGAAATATGTGGAAGGATCAAAATTGGTGCAGTGCTACACTCTACTTGGCATGCATTTTCCCAGTGCCTCCCCATGACCCTCTCCTCTACTCAACAATATGCAACAGAATTTTCCTGCAGTTGAATGAGGAAGAACCAGAGGTTTTGAGATGCTGAAGCCCAGAAAAACATGGATTTATCTCTTCCGATTGCCCAACAGAACACACAAGGAAATATGGGCATGGATGTGGACACAGCAAGCTCAGTCTGGCTCTGTAGTGTACTAGGTTAAGTCAGATGGCAATCACCAAGGCTAACCCTACAACTAAGCCCAATTCCAACTCATGATGCATTTGCTTAGGTGCCTTTCCTTTTCCTGATAGATAGATACTTACATACATTTTTTTGAATTTAATTAATAATTTCTAATGGATTGGACTCCTTTTAAAGTCTAGCTAACATTTATTGAAGCCAACAGGTTTCTGTGGGGTAAAACAGTGTTTCATGCTCAGTGTGGTGATCTCCAGTGCTCAGGACTGTCACAGGGGAAGCATAGGCAACACCAGGGCTTAGTCAGGCATGTTTCAGCTAGAGACAGATGGTTGTTTGCTCACTAGAAATATGTAGGTTAATTCCATAGGGGAATGCATGTATCTTTACCTGATTGCACTTCAGGGGAAATTTGAGTAGAACAACTTCAATGGGAATTGCAGGAAGTACCGAGAAGTCAGGTCACATTTCCTGTGGACCAAAGTGTAGTATTAGACAATGCAGTTTGAAACTGTTAGTTACGAGCTAAGATAGTGCTATTGCAAAAGGCTTAAAGGTTATGTAAGGTAATTGCTAGGAAATTAATAACGAATAAGTCAAAAAATACTATGTTACTAAGTGATGAGTAGTCCACCCGTGAATGCAGGATGCAGTGTTTTTCCCCCATCTCAGAGCTAGAAAATTTTGAGAGAAAGATATGAATGTAAAATGCTTTCTTGACTAAAAGAAGCAAAGTGGATCAGGAGTGTCCACCTTGGAATACAGTCAGCTGAGGTTTTGTAGAGGTCTCTACGTCGCATTGAGGCCCACTGAACTCGAGATGCCATAGAGAAGGGTGAAAGAAGTAAAGGTCATTTACTATTTCTCATGTTGTAAGAACTAGAGAGACTCCAGCCATCAGCAAGTTTCGTATAAAAGTACAAAAGAAAGCACTTTTTTTACAGAGCACCTATATAATGATGGAACTGATTGCTGTACTAATTGTGAAGGTGGAAACCATACAAATATTCATGACAGACTGAACAAATTACCTCTGACTGTGATTATTAAGAATGATATTGCAGACACAATCTTCTGCTCAGAAAGTCCCTAGTCCCTTGCAGTGGGTTGACACTGGCTGGATGACAGGTGTCCACCAAAGCTGCTCCATCACTTCCCTCCTCAGCTGGGCAGGGGACAGAAAATATTATGAAAAGCTCATGGTCACGATAAGGACAGGGAGAGATCATTCAACAATTACCATCATGCGCAAAACAAATTCATTTTGAGGAAATCAATTTAATTTATTGCCAATCAGATCACAGTAGGGTAACAAGAAACAAAACCAAATCTTAAAACAACTTACCCTCACCCATTCCTTGTTCCTGGGTTCAGCTTCACTGCCAATTTTCTCTATTTCCTTCACCCCAGAGCTGAAGAGGGATGGGGAATGAGGACTGTGGTCAGTCATCACACGTTGTCTCTGCTGTTCCTTCTCAGGGGAGGATGCCTCACACCCTTCCCCTGCCCCGGGGGAGGCTCCCACAGGAGACAGTCCTCCATGAACTTTTCCATCGTAAGAACTTCCCATGGGCTGTAGATCTTCACAAACTGCGCCAGTGTGAGGAGTCCTGCTGGTGGTGAAACATAAAGGGAGGATCACAAGCAGTCAAGGCTCCTTAGGGCACTCTGGAGAGGGACAGCCTTGCAGGTGTTGTGGGACAGCCCAGCCACAGACCCATACTGGTCCTTGTCTCCTACTGCTGTTAAGAGAGCTCATGTCTCTTTGCAAGACACTGGGGAAAAAATTATCTGCATCTAAGCACACTCAAAGCCCCATCCTGCTCAGGTGACCAGTGTTGGTGTACCCAGGGGTGTCTGTATTGGTTTGAAAACAAACCAGTGGGAGATCACAAGTCAGGATTAAAATTAATAGAAAAAAAATTAGAAATAAGTGAAATAATATAAGGAAAAGCACTGACAAAGTCAGATACAACCTGACACCCTGTTAGGGTGGTGGTAGCAGTCCAAATGAAGTAGTTCAGTTGAAGCGATGATCCTCTGGAAGGTCTAGTCTCCAGCTGAAGGTCCAGTGGTAGCTCTTGTCCTCTGGTAACCCAGTAGACAGGGGCTAAGTTAGGCAGTTCTAAGGGCAGGTTATATCCAGGTGGGAATGCTTGGCTCCTCCCTCCTGGGTGGAGCATCTCACAATAGGATGAGATAAGTCCATGAGTCATGTGGTGGTTTCTTGATGGCCCATTGTCTGTTATCAGGGGTGGGTCATTAGCAGGCGATAACAGCTCATGGCCCACAGCTGGTGGTAATAGAATACTTAAATACATCTATATTGTAACCTAGGACAGTGTCTCACCATGCAGGTCTCCAGCAGTGGTGAGCAGTAACAGAGACCAGGAGCAGTGGGGCCAGGACCTGCACTGTCCTTACAGCCTCACTGCTTCTGCAAACCCACTCAGTGGCAACAGCCCTGGAGACATCCTGCTCATGACTTACCTTACGGGCAGCTGTGCCCCACAGTGTGACCAGCTTGTGTGCCCCAGCCAACCCAGCCATGGCACGCTTCACCTCTTTATCCATAACCTCTATGTTCCTTCTGCCTCTGTCCTGCCTTATCCCATGGCTAAGCAGGGATGGACATAGCTGGGAAAGGAGCTGTGCAATGGTCCAGGCTTTGCTTTGTCAAATGTCACCACACACATGTTGAGCAGGGCTGTGCAGTGGGGAAAGGAGGGCATCCGCTTGTTGCTCCCAGCCTCTCTGTCACATTAAGCTTCTGCTTTAGAGTGGAAATCCTGGAGTACACTCTGCCATTTCCTATTATTCTGTGCATGACTTGGCACAATAAAGCCCTCTGTGGCAGGTCTCCAGGAGCTACTGTAACTCTCTGTATGCACCCTATACATTCTGGAGGAATCACAGGGGAATTAACACTGCTGTTTTCAGCCTGCTGCTGCACTGCGTGAATAATCACAGAAAAGATTTGCATTCATTCAACAGAGTGTGGGAATGTTTAAATTATAAAACCCACTTTCATTTAATTAAGGGATAAAAAAATCCAACAAAAAGATATCATCATTCATTTTAGGTAGTCTGAGATCCTTAATTTGCTTTAAATGAAAAGGTCGATGTCAGTTTAGGTTCAGTCTAGAAAGATGAATAATTTGTTTGATCACTTGAGAAACAAGAGATCATGTTGCCCAGTAACTTGTTATTATATTTCAGCAATAGTGTCCTCACCTGAGGTTAACTAGAGTTGTAGAACTGACAAAGCACTGACCTGCTGTGTCTCTGGCTTCACCTCCTGCGATAGCTACTGCTGCAGCAGCAGTTGTCCTCACAACAAGACACAAAAATATACATGAATAATAAAGAAAAAACTTTCTCTTGCACCTCTGTAAGTCCAATTTACATTTATGTGATTTGGCTGTATTTTTTATTTAAAAAAAAAACAACTTAGGAATTCACAGTGGCCAATTATTTCTTGGAATCACAGCATTTTGACCAAAGAAAGACTTTCAGGGGGTATTTTCATTTTTCTGTTCACAGAAGAACAGAATCTCATTGATATGGAGACTTTCTCCTCTTGCCTGTAAAGTGTAGGTCAGTCACATTCACATCCTTTAACTGGACAGTGCCCTAGTTAGAGGAAGATCCCAGATGTAGGGTTTCTGAGTTCCTCAGACGTAAGGGTCTGTGGCAAAGTGACGGACGTGCAGCTCTGCACCAGCAGTCCATCTGCTCATGTGTCAGAGCTGTGGGACACCAGTGGGGATGGTGCTGCAGGTGTGGATGGTGGTGGTGGACACTGGTGGTGCTTACAGAGGACCTCTCCTTGCACCTTTCCTGAGCAGGATTTGCCCATCCGCTCCCTTCTCGTTAGGCATAAGTGCAATTGTAGGCTGCAGTTCCCCTCCTCCTAAAGTAACCCTTTAAATGCATTTGGACCTATTCCACCACAAAGGCACTGCCTGGCTACCAGGGGAGCTGTGGGTGACCATCTCATGCCCTGTCTGCAAGCAAGGAGTCCAGCGAGTGTGTTCAGTCCTGCTTGGCATGTTGTGTGCTGCCAGCAGACACAACATGCCCTGATTTGGGCAGCCTTTTCCATGCATGTGGCCTGGTCAGCTTGGCATTTACAGCTGCAGAGGGGCAGTGACGCCAGTGCGCTACGGGCAAACCCAGACAGTGCTGTGCCCTTGCTGGCAAAGCATCTCGTTGGCCTTTCTGAGAGCCGTTCACACCCAGGTGATAATTATCCAATACGTCACTGCAGCCTCTCTCCATCTCCTCCATCCCGTCACGCAAACAAAAGTCATTCTGTGAAAGGTCACGGTTTCTCCCTAGGATCTGGGCTCAACTGCTCCCTCCACCCCACTGCCTGCTGCCAGTGTTTCCACTGCTCCCTGTGCTTATGCTGCTGGGACACTGAAACAAAGGAGTGGGTCTTTTCTTTCTAATGGGAATTGCTGGTTTCTCGGAAGCACAGAGTGCCTTTCTTGATCAGAAGCAGTCATTGTGGCCTGGGGAGGGACTGCTGCTTTAGTCCTAGGCATTTTATTAACTAGAAGAGAATTTGTATGAAGACCTCAGACTGTGGGCAAATCTGGGTTTGTATCCACTGGTAGGTATCCCCTGTATCCACTGTAGCAGGTTCAGACTGTGGCTGATGTGGTAATGGGCTCAAGAGGACCCTTCAGGCCTTCTCCTTCACGGCACATCCTTCTCAGTATCCTCAGGTGACTGCTCCACCCTGAGAAGGTCCTCAACTAACACAGCACCTACTTGTCATACCTAAACACTGGGTCAGGAATCCTTTGCTCATACTTTTTCTTTTTACATAATCCACCTCAAGTCCCACAGCCTTAGGATGTGAAGACTACTGTGGACTTTTCTATTTCTCCTTATCCAAATCTCTGCTCCTGATCCTATGCTGCCTCTTTGTCATTTTCCTTTTCGTAGTATTTCATCCATCTGCAGTGCCTGATGTGTGCCCAGTGAGCTTTCCACAGCACAGACTATATCTGGTTTTTTGCATCACTTGCTAGAGAAGCTTCTTCAACCTGACCATTTCCTCCGCAGGCTGCTACAAAACAAACTGCTCTGAAGTGTAAGACAAAAAGCAAGGTCCAGCTGTGTAGGCGAACCAAAGGTGCCTTACTTGATCCACACCCAAATAAATACAGGTTGGTGAAGCTTGTGCATTCACTACACAGTATGCATCTGACACGCAGTAGTAGCTATTTTCTGACAGCCTGAAGTCCCATCCTGGGGGTCTCTCCTCCAGGCAGCAATGTCAGGACTGCTACACAGCACTAACACATCAGCCCTGTTGTTGCTGTGGATTTCGGGTGAAGTGGTGGCTGTCATATGAAAAACTGGCACTCAAGAAATCAGGCAGAGGCTGATAAGAAAAGTCATTGCACAAGCTAGTACTTCCTAGCATATAAAAAATATTTTCTGGTTGTCTTTTCACTGCTATTTCACCCTCAGCCTCACTTTTTATTGAAGACATGTTGCAACAATCGAGGAATTTTGAACAGTAAAATGGTCTTTTTTCTTTTTGTAACCCCAGCACCATTCAGAACAGTATCTCGCTGTAGAGCAAAGAGTTTGTGATCTCTAGAAATAGCATCAGTACCAGGGATAATGAAAGGGTGAAAACCCCAAACCAATGTTTGTGAGACTGGGCTTCAGAAATGTGGGTGGCAGTCCAGCTTTGGCTTCCTGAACACATTGTCTGAGAGGTGCTACAGAAACACAGAGAAACATCATTCAGATATATGCAAACCAACAGGCCTCTTGCAGTCTCTCCCAAACACTTGTCTCAGCTTGTCTACAGCTGGCATTACTTTTCCTGACTTCATAAACTTCGTTTTAACTTAAAATTCATTTGGTGAAGTTTAAGTTCTTGTTTTAATGAGGTTGTCCAAGAAAGTAAGATGAATTCAGCTGGAAGTTAGGAAGATGTGTTCAGTGACCAGATGAATAAAGGGTAACTCAAGCTTTCCATTGAGTAGGTGGAACGAAAGAGCAAACCATCCTTGAGGATGGTGTGTGAAAGGAATAACACAATGAAGTTGCCTGAGACAGCTGAGGCATCCTTTTAGGTCCTATGATTCACATGACATTTGTGCCTTATTCTTAGCTTCTCAAATATCTGTCTCTTGCTATTATTATTTTTAGCTTGTTTTGCTAAAGAAACAAGGTTGATGAGGCTGCCCATCTGGCTGTCTATTGCTCCCACCTGTCCATTCTCCCCAAACCCCTGTGACCCTGTTTCATTCCAGTCTGATGGTGGGATGGACATCTCAGGGTGAATTATTCTACAAGTGCCATGAAAATTGGCTGCTCCTCAGGGAAGGACGCAGCTCTTGCTGGAGATAAGCACAGGGTTAATCCAGCTGTTGGTACCCTGTCTGTGATAGCATCTGGGTGGGTGCTTATTTATCAGGTCACTGGAGCACAGAACACTTGAAGCCTGAAACACATTATGCTGTCTCTTGCCTGTGGGATGATGTTCTAAAGGACACAGAGCAGCTGGGCTATTGACATGCAAGGCCAAGGGGATGAAGGACACATTTCTCCAGATAAACAAATATCCCCATGTCTGCAGCTCCCTGAGCAACTCCTGCATCCGTAACCCTGGGTAACTAACAGGTAAAGGATTCAGCTCTCACGATGCAGCTGATTCTGAGTGTTTGCATGCCGTTTGCTGCTTTGTGTGAACTGCTTCAGACATATATTTGATGGGACTCCTGAAGCTGTGCATGCTTTGTTTACACTTCACACCTACTTAAGTGGGAGAGGAGCGTGAGGTCTCTTTGGGGAGCTTTGCCATCCATGCAGAAGCACTGAGTGATCAGTCTCAACTCTGGATTTCCAGAGATGTTGACTTGTCCACCTTTCACATTGCCAAGGTGGCATTTAAGCCCACAAACAGATGTTGTAGTCTGGCAGAAATATAAATGCGTGCTCAGATTTGTCCAGTGGGGCTGCTCTGCCTCTAACGTTGACTGTGTGTCTTCGCGGGAACGAGACTGTTCTGTGCAACAGTCTCATGCCGTTGAAAGCTTTCAAGATTGTTTGTGTTTCCTCCCTTTACCAGACTGTTTTACTCTTCATTCTTGCAAAGCTGAATTTCTTTATCTGCAGGACATTTCCTTCCTTCTCAGGTTTTGCCTCGTCTTTTTGCAGGTATGAAGGATGTAGTCCCACTCAGGTGCTCCCAGGATCCCTGTGTGACTGGCAGACAATGAAAGATCTTGTCTTTCCATTTTCATGCTTTTTTGCTTCAAAGTGAGTCAACAGCCTCTGCAGATCCTCATCTTCCCTGCCAAAGGGAGCGCATCTCCTTTTCATGCCTTTTAAAACTTATTAAAATAAAGTCCACGTGTTTAACAAGGAAACGAGTGTAGGGTTATGTCCTGGCAAGGACACTAATGGCAAAGGCAGGATCTGGACAGGTAGCTCCGGGAATGAGACAGCTCTTTTTTTGTGCCCTGTTCCTTTTTTGCCACTTCCATTAGGATCCTGCTCTGTAAATGTCACAGATAGTGTTTTGATGCCTAAGTTTCAACTGCAAACACATTATCTGCTTGTCTATAAGCAAAAGACTTGCCTTGTTTTAAAATACGAATTACAGTCATGAATTCACCCTTGGCTAAAATGTGTGTTTATTCCTATACCGTGAACTCTGCTCCTGCAGAGAGGAAATCATTACACACGTCAATGCCCCCAAAAGGGGGGGAGGGAGGGACTGAGGAGGAAGTAGTACAAACATCAGAGAAAAAGCCTAATGTGGTTGTTATGGATAAAATATCCAGCCCAGCTTTAATCATGGAACAGAATGGCTCCAAATGCCATTGGAGGCCTGGTTTACGAGGCATAGGACTGATACTTCCTCCTCCTGCCATGAGAGTTTTATTTTAGGTGATAAAAATGAGGAAAAAACACTGAAAAGTCAGAGGAAAGTGGAAGGATGCTTTGCGGCACCCGTGTCAGTTCGCATCTGTGCACTGTGCTGCAGAAAAGCAGTTTCACCGCAGTCTGACCTCGCTAAAGCTCCATTCCCAAACGTGGGCTTTGCTGGCAGTCAGAAAGGAGCTGCTTGGAGGGGGCCGGAGAGCCTGCTGTGCTGAGGCATGGGCAGGCAGAGGCTGCCTGGCGATTCTGCCGCTGCCTCCTCCTCCTTGGGTGATCCCTGCGCAAAGAGGGGGCGGGAATCGGAAGGCACCGCTCTGCAATGCAGCTGAGGGTTCCCCGTTGCTGGGGACATCCTCAGCAGTTTCCTTCTTGGCACTGCTGGAGGACACATAGCGACCACGTGAGGCACCCGTGGGTCACAGACGTCTCCTCCTTTACATGAAAGGCTGATGAGGAGTGGGCAAGTTGTTAGGGAGCAGACTCATACAGACGACTCCACTCACGTATGGACGCTGAGTGCGCCCTGTCCCACCTTAGGTTCCTCCTAGTTTCCAGGCTCTCCTGGCTGCTGCCGCGCCTCCAGGCTTCCTGGGGTGGGTTGATGGCTTTGGTGGTCGGCTTGGGAGGAGCAGGGCAGGGTCTGACAGAAATTACTGGGCTCTTGCAAGGAGTGTGTGTGCTACTGCAGTGACACTGGATATGAATTTTTTGTCCAGTGTAAGATTGCCAGGTTAATGAAAACTGCTTTGGACACTGTGGCTGACATAAGGGATACTGAGCCCTGTCTTCCCTTTCCAAGGGTCATTTTTATTTCACTGGGGATTGTTTTAAAAATACCTTAGAGGTATCTTTTCTGCACGCGAGCCTCCGTGCACCATTCCCAGCACTAAGTGGCATTTATGCCCTACATCACAGCAGTGCTATCTGGGGTGTCTCTTCCCGAGAGCAACCACATCTGGGTGGTGGTAAAGGCTTGGGGCACCTCCAAACAGCTAATTCAGCACTGCCATTCCTCAAAGGACAAGCAAGGGTGAACCATCCCTTTCTGGTTCTTCTTCCAAACTGGCATTTGTTCCAGGGTAATCTTCTTTATTGTGTATGAAATATAACCAGCTTTGATGAATGGCTTTAGTAATCCAGCTCGTGTTTTGTTTTATGGTTTAATGTAACAACTATTAATTACCTTGTCTACAAAAAGAGTTTTCCCCCTAATTGTTTAATAGCATGAAGGACAAATACTTTCATGTTTCCAGTGCACTATTTGGTAGGTTTCTGGTGAGCAGGTTTTTCCTCAGAGTCACCACTGGGTTGTGGTGAGATATTATAGAACTGGGGCGGAGCCTTGGGCCAGGAGCAACCAAATAGCAATGTCCTTCAGTGTTCACTTGACATCACTGGCTGGCCCTGAGTCCTTTCTTATCAACAGAGAGAACTGTAGCAACACTGAACTGTGTCTGAAATCAAAACTCAGACGTGAAATAAAAGCCAGAACTGTTGACGTCTCTGTAGCACCATTAGCATGCCTGGTTCCAATCAGTAAAACTCTGCTACAGCTTTCACTGCAGTCAGTTGCTGTTTTGTTCTTTTTGCTGTCCTCAGGTCAAGAGGAGTCAAATACAGCTTTTCTATGGAGTTGAAAGCCCATAAGGACTTTTGCACCTGGGACACCTTTGCCTTGGCTATCTGATCCTATCCAGGTGCTGCCTTTAGGAAGACATCTCTGTCTTTCTCTTGGACAATCTCTGGGGGCTCTTTTAGAGCTCCAGTGTCTGCTACCTGCATGATTCCACATGTAGGCCATTTTGGGAGCAAGGGGAAAGGCAGGAAGATTTTCCTTGGAGCATACCACACCATCACTGGCCACAGCTGTGTACCTTCACCAGCTCTGGCTGGAGCAGCATCTCATTAGTTCATGAAGTCAGCAGCAATGGCATGCTTCCCCATACAGATCAAAGAACTTTAGCTCAATCCATGCTTGCCTAGTCCCAGACCTTGCATCCAGCTGCTGGCTGGAAGGGCACGGTTTCAGCTGCTAGTTCAAACATACCCAGTTGTGCTAGCGATTTTCCTTATGAATTTTGCACATCCACAAATGCTATACCCTATTTGGATGAACACATCACCCATGGCTGTCCCCTCTCTGGTTTAATATCCATCACTTGTGTTGGCAATAGCAATGATGGGACCTGGTCGAAATGCCTCTGAATTTCTCAATCAACTCTGGTAGATCTCGGATCAAGGGTGCAGTGATCCACAGACAGCTTTACCACTGATCATTTTCCTGGACCAACAGTACCACTAAATACCCTGAACCTGTGCAATGGCTTGGATTTATTGAAGGTACTTAATACTGAGAGGCCTGAAAGGTAAGTAGTGAGAATCTCTGGCAGCAAGAAAACTTGTAATCATGTGTCTAAATATGAATGTTGGCAGCTGTGGAGACAGGGCCCCCTTTCACCGTGCCTCCCCTGCCACAGGGAAAAGCAGAGCACCAGCAAGGCTCTCTGCCACCCTGCAGTGACCACAGGGATGGTACTGCAGTGCAGGCAGAGACCTCTGGCTCTCCCATAGGTATCGCTGCAAAGAACTCATTGATACTCAACTCACTGTGAGTACTGCACCTTGTGAGACTTCTGACAGGTCATTGGTTCCCTTGCATTCAGCTCCCTGCCTCCCCTGCTCAATACTTTTCCTAGCTATCAGGCCAGGGGTTAATACCTCTCAAATCAGCTGTAAAAATTCATATGAACATTAAGTTCTTTAAATATCCTGTTCTAGTATTTCCTTTGTTTACAGTCAAATCTATTTCTGGCCTTATTTCAGATATCAGTTGTTGCATGTATAGCATCCTTCTTCTTTACCTTAATATACAGGGAAATCCTGTCCCACACCATCAAGGTTTCTTGTATTTGCACTGTCTTTTTTCTGTGGCAAGTTTGTGCCTGGATTGCTGAAATGATTTCTTGCAGTTTCCAACACAGGGAGATGAAATTGGTGTGTAGGTTCAGGACCCTGTTTCCCAACCTCCTGCCCTTCTGTAAGGCGACTTTGTCACGTACATGCCCGGGTTACCAAAGCAACTCCCAGGGATGATGATTCCCGCCACTTGATATTGAGTATTTGCTGAAGCCTTTCTTAACAACATGGAGAGAAATCTCGCTCCTGTCTGTTTTGGTGTGAAAAGAGAAGTGCTGCCATGAGAGAGGGGGCTGCAGGTTCAAGTGAAGGGAGCCAGTACCCACCACAGGCAGTGTGGTCTGCCAGACTGAGCAGGGGCAGGGATATGCCCTGCTGCTCTCCTGGCTCAGGGAGTACCTTGTCCTTTTTCCTTGAGGAGCTGCTTTTCAAATAATTGGTCTTAAAAATACAGATAAACCCACCTCTCAAAGCCATTCCCAAAAGATCCAGTAATGTTTTCTCTAGTATTTTCAATATGTGGTAGTCCCCGGGGATACCTCAGGGCCTCGCTTGTGGTATCAAAGCCCAGCTCTCCCAGCAAGACCTTAGTCTCTGACTTGGTGTGACTCTCTGTGACTCAGCTCTGAGATAGTGTTTTTCCACTGATAATTTTGATAAGTATAACCTTAAACTGAGCTACATTACAGATGAGAACTCAAGAACATTTTTAATCTCCTGTTATTTACTTGTAACATCATGAATCACAGCATTACGCCGTGTACATGATATTCTCTGATGATATAATTACAGAGCTCTCTGTATACTGTGTTTTCTTAATTCATTGTATTCAACATTCACCTTTTAGCAAGGTGTGCTCTAATTCTCAAATGCGTATTATTCAGTTCGAGACTAAACATGGGAATTGAAAACAAGACTCTTGGTATCACAGCCACATCGCACTGGCCGTGTGTTTGCTGTGTTTACCAGCTCCACACTGAAGCCTTTGCTCTCTTCCCACACATGAGCAGCACTGGGTAGTTACAGGGTAGGTGCAGCTGTACTATACAATGTGTGACTGGAGGTTGTTCTCAGCCTTATCACCTGGGGTGTGTTTACATGATGAAAAATACCTCTGTGGTTGTTGTCAGTTGCGTGTCCTTGATGGGGGAGGTCTCAAAGTTATGTGCTGGCAGTGCTGGGCAACGTGGGGAGTCTGGGCACCTCACTGGTGCCCTTAGCTACCTCTTTGAAGACAGATACATAAAAAATTGTGAGGAGTACTAAAAGAAATGTTTTCCCACAGTGCCGCCACACATTGTGTCCCCTAAGGTCAATCAGGGAAGTGAAGTTCAGGGGCTTCACAGACTCAGGGGCCTGGAACTGTGAGTGTCCAGGGCAGGGAGAAGCCTGCTATCCGATCTCCAGGCACGGCACAGACTCCATCAGGATAAGCAGGGCTCATGCCCAGATGGACAAGCTCCCATCCCTCCCCAAGGATTGCTGCTCTCAGACCTTTGCAACTGGCCTGGGCGCTGGGTCTGTGTTCATCCAGCACCTTCACATTCTCCCTCACCATTATTTCCAGGTCAGTCCCAACTCATATTTCTACTGTGAAACTTGCCAGAAAGGAGAAGGAGAGCAGCCTTTCCAGGTCTGGGCTGTACAGTTCCTCATCTGTGGCTAGTTCAAGAAAAGCTGAAACTGCTTGTTGAGGTTCAGTGTCAGATTTGAAAGGCTGCTGGTTACTGAGCTGCAGTGGATCTGCCTGGACAAATGCCCTTGAAATTGCAAGCAGCAGCATCTTCAGAGCCTCCTCCAAGTGTGCAAGCCGGAGGGGCCATCTGAGTCTGTGTTGAACAGGAGCTGATCTGGAAGACTTCCTGCAAATTCCAGGGAAATGGCATTTGCTGTGGTAACCTTTGCTGAATCAAGCATTGATTATTAAGCAGCACTCCAACACCCAGGCCTTTTACCCCAAGCTTTCTTAAAATTGTAAATTAATGGCTGGACTTTATGATATTAAAGGTCTTTTCTAACTTAAATGATTCCATGATTCATTATCTGCCGGGTTCCCAGCTCTGCCTTAGCTCTCCCTTGGAAGTTACAAATACAAAGATTTGCCCGTAATCTAATTCTCTCTGTGCCTCCAAACCTTGCAGAGAAGATGCCAGTAGTTTTCCAGATTTTTCCTCTCCCTGCACAGTTTAGCCAGCACCAGATGCTGCCGTGTCACTAAGGGGCCACAGTCACCACAAAGGTGAGTAAACAAAGTGCAGGCCATCAGCAAACTGCCTTACGGGTGCTTTCCCATCAAGGACCACATCCTACGAAGCCTTGGATTTTCTTTTGTTTCCTTTCCTATTCCCACATCTGATTTTCATACTTATGAACATGCAAATGCAACAGGGAAATTTAGGAAATCTGTTACTAAGGCAACTGATTAGGTGATGATGCAATTACTTTGTTATTTGAAAGTCAGGGTGCTGTGTGTTGCAATAAGCTCCTACCAAAGGGGAGAATAAAAGTTTTCATAATACTACTCCACTCAGAGACAGCACGGCCCTAAAAATTACTTGCCTTGAGAATACACCAAGAATACCACAAGTCAGCAAAATCTGGCAGTCTTTGTTGTAAAAGGAGCCAAGGCAAGACCTCCTCTTTTCTCCAATGCCAACAGGATTGAGGAGGGGGTAACTCACTTTCAGGAGATGTCAAGAAGTCCGTGGGAAAAAGCACTCATGTGACATGAGCAATTAACAAGACATCCACCTATAATTACATTTAATTATGAAGAAAAGAAATCATAGCAGCAAAGATTCAGGTCTTTGAACACGAATGTTGTACCTAAATGCAATTATACAGATGACATTGGACTCCATCACCTCAATGCCTTGCTTGCAGTGAGCAGCCAAGAACTGAACACAGGATCTGAGGTGTGGCCTCACCAGTGCCGAGTACAGGGGCACAATCACTGCCCTGGTCCTGCTGGCCACACTCTTGCTGGTACAGGCCAGGATGCCATTGGCCTTCTCGGCCACCTGGGCACACTCTGGCTCATGTTCAGCTGCTGTCGACCAGCACCCCCAGGTCCCTTTCTGCTGAGCAGATTTCCAGCTACTCTGCCCCCAGCCTGTAGCACTGCAGGGGTTGTTGTGACCTAAGTACAGGACCTGTTACTTTTCCTTGTTGAACCTCACACAACTGGCCTTGGCTTATGGATCCAGCAATGCAGTGGAGCCTGGCCTGGTTCTGCTGCTGCAGACCCTGCCTTTCCTTGGTTTGACCTCCTGTGGCTCTACCACAGGCTTCTCTTCTGTATTTTCCTTCCCCCTTCCTGGTGTCTCCACACATGCTGCCTCCCACCCTTCTTGGGCCCATGCAGCGTACCTTTCACTTGACTGATGCCCAAAGGTTCTATCTCTGCATCAGACCCTTGCCTAGGGAAGGAAGGGCCAGGAGCCAGCACAGATGATGGGGACCTGGTCAGCCCGCAGTGAGCTTGGTATCTCCTTCCTTTTCCTCCATGCCTTTCCTCAGTACATTCAGTCTCCTCACTGCCTGACACACCAGGATTTTCAGTCCAGGTACCTGCTGCCCGTGCTTCATGCTGATATTCCTTACTGGACCAGTCATCTCAGGTCTGCTGCTTGCTTTGGGACCCTACTCAACCCACTGACGCATGCAACTTGGCTGCCTCTGCCAACTCCCACTGTGAGTTTCCATGTTTCTCTGCACAGATCTGGCTCCTTCCTACGTGCCAGGAAGTCACATTCTGGGCTTTGTTTTTACCTCTGTTTTTAATGTTTTTCTTAATAAGTCCTCACACTGCTCATTTGCTCACAGACAAGCCACAATTGTTATTTCTGGGGACTAAGAAAAGGTGCTGGAAGAATCAGTAAATGTCAGCAGATATGGATCTGAAGTGGTAGGTGTTGTCAAGAGATGCCAGCTGTGGCTGTTGGGACTCCCTGAGGGCTGCTGGGAACCTATGCCGTTGGAGAATGCATGCTAAAGGAAAAAAGATGGGAGAGAAAGCAAGCCTGCTGCTTTTGGTCCAAGATACCAGGAGCCTTGTAAAGGAGCAGGAGATGTTGATCTGCTGTTCTGGACTCAACATCACCTCTTTAGCCCACATTACTGCCCTTCTGCAGCTGTACAAGTCATTTAAAGTCATTGTTTTGAATAACTTCAAAAGCAAAATCCCACTTGAGTCAGGGCTTGCACAGTAAGTCTGGTATTGCACAGCACCACACGGGTCCTGAGATGCGTGCAGGGCATCAGTCAGGCTGGAAAACACAGGCATTGTGTGCTCTGCCAGAGTGCTTGGAGGTGGTGGTGGTGGTGTCCAAAAACATTGTGGAGGAATACCTTCTGAGGGACCAGGCTGGAAGAGGTGCAGAAGACCTGCTTGCACTCCTTTGCTGCCCAGCAGCTTCCCAGAGCCAGACCAGAGTTCAGAGGATGCCGCAGCAGTGACTGCACCATAGGTCTCCACAGGTGTCAACTTTATCACTCAGTGCACTTCTCCCTGCTCCTCTTCCTTGACCACATTGGCCTGGTCACCTCTTGTCTTCCAGGTGTGGTGCTGAGAGGGTGCCAGAGCTGCCACCACCCATGGGCCGCACAAAACTGGCATGTTGCTTCTGTAGGACACTAATTTTGGAAGAGGTGTCATGGTCCAGGATAAGCTGCTTTTCCCAACGACAGTGGCTGACCTGAGAATACAAAACATACTGTTCCTCCTTCTGTTTTGGGAAGGTGCCCTACAAAACCGCCCAAAAAGCATAGGACAGAACTCAAGAGGGCTGCATACAGCCTTCAGTCTTAGGCAATGTGCCATGGCTTATGCCAGCAGAGGAGAGCTACTGCATGATCTTCTATCAACCATTTGAACTGGGGCCTGCATTTGGCTAAATCTGCCACCTCCGGAATTTAATTTGCCATTGAGTCTTCTTCTTACAATGGAAAGCCAAAGCCTCCGGTGGGAATCCCCTTGCATGCAGACTCCTTGCATGATGCAGTAGGCACCTGATTTGTGGATGCTCTCTGTCCGTACCCCTGGTTCAGGGCTGGCACTGGCCCCTTCCATGTGTGTGTGTACGCAGCTCTGTGTTTGCTGCAGTGATTTCCCAGTGGGCCAGGGAGGAAAAATGAAAAGAAAAATGAAATTGCAAAACCACGTCTGCTCTGTGGGAAGTGCTCAGGTAGTATGAATTGCAACAGAGAGGAGGCAACCCCCTACCACTTTCTAAATAGAGCCAGCAAGCGTATGCAACGCTAGTAAAACGAAAATGATCATCACCTTCCCCTTGAAGAATTCATACACTTCTGAATTTATTTTCCTGATTGCTGTACACTCTGCTCTTTTTTCCTTTTCTTTTCTTTTTTTTTTTTTTTTTTTTTTTTTTTATTAAGTTTTTTTTTTTTTTTTTTTTTTGTAAATACAGTATCTTGTACCGCTCTTCTACAGTTTTACAAGAGATGGCAACTTGACCATAGCTAGTCAGTGTGTAGATGCTGAAATCCAGTACAGCAGGCAGGGCCACAGCAAGGTCCCGTGGAGAGAAGCAGAAGTGAAAAAGTCAGTGAAAAGGTAGTGAAAAAGTGGTTGGGGAAGGAACAAGGGTGCCTGCAGGAAGTGGTCCCATGTAGGCAGCCTCCTTTGTGTTGGTTTCTGTCTGGGCAGGCCCTGGGCTTCCATATGAGGCATTCAGATATGATCCGCTTAACATCCTCACTTCTCAAAAATCTCCACACCTGTGACCCCCTCCTTGCCTAGGATTTACTTGTGCCGTGTTTCTGAAATGGCTTTCCTCTGGTGACATCCTTGTTGAATAATATGGACATTGCAATATGTGAGATGAGAGCAGCTGAGTCATGTCTTTCCTCTGTGCTCCCCAAAGTGGAAAGCTGCTCAGGCCTAGAGGCAAAAGCAAGGTTTGCTTTTAGCTACCTGAAACAAGCCTGCTGTCTTCACTCTTTGCCTGTGGTGTTTTACTGAGTGCTCTATGCCAGAGCAAAGAGGGTGCAAGGCCATGACCTTACCAAAGTGTTTCCCACCTCTGCTGTCCTGGGAGTCAGAAAAGCAGGGAGAGAGGCTCAATGGAGTGCTCCAGATGTGCACATCTGCTGGGGGCCTTATGGGCAGCTGGAACAGCCTCCGAGACTCCCAGTCTCCAAGTGTTTCAGCCACCACATCTTGGCAATGACGGGGACCACCATAACCCTTGAACCATAGGCCCCCAGCACAGCTTGGAGGACCACTTCCACCTATAGACAGCAGGAAAACCCAGGCACAAAACCAGTTTGATTCAAGTCTACAAAATGGTGATGTCAGGATGTCACGATGTCAGGAATTTTCTCTTTCTCAGTCCAGCTCAGAGCTCCTGCCCTCACATAACCCTCCTTAGCAAGCTGCTCCCTTAGCCTTTAGTTTCAGTGAAGAGTTTGCTCCTGAAGCCACTGTTTTTCCTTCCTAGAGGCAAACATGGCTTGACCTTTTTGCATGCTTTCTGGGAAATATTGGCTTTGGTTCAGCTCAGAAGGGCTCTGTGGTGCCTTGGCAGAGCACCCCAAAGAGATGGAGATCCCCATAGTGTCCAATTAGGTTTTCTGCCTTTATATATTTATTTTTCTGATTGTAATATACTTTTATGGCCAGAAGGAATTGGATACTTCACATAGAAATCACTCTTTATTTTTATTGTAATGTTTTTATATTCATGGCAATAATTACAGGTTAATTACGATGGTCTGTTTGCTTTCAACTTTTTATGCTTCTGTAACAACTTCTGTAACAAATTGCTTACATACATGGAGCCATGTTGAAGCTCACTCTGAAGGGCTCTGCAAAACTGTACAGTTACAGGATTTTTGATGTGCATTTTTATACTGCTTGGGAGTCAGATCTGAACTGAGGGTGATTAATAAAAATCCACTGTCACCAAAATATTTTTCAGTACTAAGCCCTTTACAAACCCTTCAGCCCACCTCTGTCTCTTCTATGATTTCATTTCTCCCTCTGTTTTTTAATCCAGGAGTTGATATTTTCACTGGCCTTTTGCAACAGAGTATTGTACAATATCATGACTGCTTTCTGTGAGAAAGCACTAAACAAATACAGTCATAAAATCATACAATTGTTAAGGTTGGAAAAGACCCCCCAGACCAGCTGTCAACCCAGCACCCTAAACCATGTCCCTGAGTGCCACATCTATACATATTTGTGCCTCCACAGATGGTGACTCAACCACTCCCTGAGGCAGCCTGTTCCAATACTTGATGAAGAAATCCAACGCTTTCCATGAAGAAAATTTTCCTAATACCAATGTAAACCTCCTTTGGTGCAACCCAAAGCCATTTCCTCTTGTCCTATTGCTTATTACTTGGGAGAAGAGACTGATCCTCACCTTGCTAAAACTTCTTTCAGATAGTTCTAGAGACCCATAAAGTCTCCCCACAATCTCCTTTTTTCCAGGCTAAACAACCCAAACTCCCTCAGCTGCTCCCCATATGTGCTTCAGAACCTTCAGCTTCAGTCATGGAATCACAGAATAGTTGAGGCTGGAAGGGATGTCTGGAGGTCATCTTGTAGTGCATGAAGCCTGGCTGATAGACCAGAAGTGTGATCCTCTTCCTGCTTGTGGCAATATAAATCAGAAGTTAACATTTTCTGTCAGCTTTAGGTTGCAGACCCATGGTTAAGCCTGAGTTGATTTGTTTTGGCAATGTGCTTGGATTGCTTTGGGAGGCAAACTCCAGAGCTTCCCAGACGATCTCAGAAGTGAGGCTTTGCTATTACCCTGTGATATAGACTTCCAGTTAGGATAGGATTCATTTTCTCTGCAAAATAAGAACTCTCATTTTGCACAGCAAGTGCAGTATTACTGACTTACAGAGCCAGAGAAGTACTCAGGCTAGGTAGGACCACTGAAGCTCATCCATCCACTAACTTTCCACAAACTGGATGTGGGTGCAGTCCATCCCCTTCACCAGGCCATTGAGAGGCATCTGACGGGATTCTTGTAGAAAATGGGAAAACATCTCCTGAGTATGGAGGTCAGTCCGAAGTCGGGAGGTACGTTAGCATAGGGAAGGAACAAACCTGAGCCAGGATCTGAGGCAGAGGCAGCCTGGCTGAGAGACCCACCATTACCTGCATGCAGCGGCAGCACACCCATCAATTGCTGCCAGCAGTGCCAAATCCTATTTTCCAGGTCATCAATCTTACCAGCCACTGCAAAACATTATATAACTCCACTCTACTTGATATTCAGCTTTCATCACATGTCTATAAGGCTTAAGCCAAAGATCTGGGCAGATTTTGCAAAATCAGATCCAGCCTGTTAATGGGTGCCTCATGTCTTTATTGTTGTGGCTTAGTGTGTGCTGCTCCCTGTCTCTGAGACACCATGCCTCATCCACATGGGTTGTGCAAGGGCTGTCAGGCATTCTCCCAAAAGCTTACTAAAGTGTGCTGCCAAACTTAACGTAGTGGGCCACCCTGTTAAATGCCTGGGAGAAGCAGGTATCCACGTGATGAAATGAGTTACTCAGCTTTGCTGGAGTAGCTTTCTGTAGCGCTGAGCCCGTGGCAGGAGCAGCAGTGGCTGGCAGTACCCCAGCCTTGCCCTCCATCCTTGCTGATGGCAGGAGTACACAGTCCAGAGTGAAGAGTAAACAGGGAGGGTATGCTCAAAGGAGGAGCTCGTCGCTTTGAAACTCCAGTAAAAGGCCTGTGTGCTGTGTCAGAGCATTTCCCAGAGCATCCCTCAGGGCTGCCATGCAGCCCACAGGTTGTTTTTTTTTTTTTGCTCCCTGCAGAATATCGACTCACCTTCATTTCTGGTCCTTCAACCCACAGTCCTCAGTCCAGTGTCACCCAACCACACAGAGCTCTACAGTTCCCTGTATCTCTTCTCCACCTTATCCTATTTGGATATATATCCTAATAGGAACTGTCCTATTTTGAGGACAGTTTCAAGGTGGGACAGTCCAAGAGGTAAGAAAATGAGGATAGCCTTAGCAGGCCAGACCAGAAGTTCATCTAAACAGGAATTCTGATGGTCTCTGGATGGAGGAGGAAGTTGATACATAGGAAGGAGTGCAAAAACAGCATGGGAGAACCCATCATACAGCTTTCCAGCTGGATAGCAAGCCTACTGCACCTAACAACCATCCAAGACCGTAAAAGTAGGAACAATCACAAATCTTCACAGCCCCTGTGTGCAAGATGCATTGCTGTGTTTTTTTCTCAACATGCCGTGGGGGTGTGACAACAGAAACCAATAAAAATGCTAAAAGTAAACTCTCCACAAAAATCGCCATGGGGCTGCTAATGCAATTCTCTCCTGCAGGACCAGCTGGGGGATCAGCCACACCTGACAGATGCGAGTTGCTTTGCCAGGGCACCATTAGACAGCACTCGGATTTGGCGGAGATGAGGGTCATGGCCAGCCCTGCCTGGAATTCAGATGTGGCTTCTGTTTGCAAAATCTTTCCTCCCTGCTCTCTGCTAACATTTAATATCTGTGCGGTTCATGCTCACAAACGCTTTAAAGCCCTAGCTAGTCACCATAGGCTAACTCTGCCTTTAAATATTTGTGGAGAATAAATATCACATTATATGTTTAGGATAAGACAAATCGCTCTTTGCCTGGAGTTGGTTAGACGGATGACTGGTTGGTATGAATCACAAATGTTACAGTCCAGTACATAATTCCTGATTGAGCACAGTGTTATGGCACACGGTTATGTTCCCTGATTTGATGGCTTATTTAACTAATCAGCACAGCAGGAGCAGTTCATTTCAACTATTCCAATAAATGAGAGCTCTGTAATTTGCACATGCAGCTGTAATAGTTGTAATGCTTCATTCCTGCTGTGCTGCTTAGTTACATAAACCATCTAGTTGGAATCAATACTTATTTACTGTACCTAATCAACACAGTTTGAATTATAAACATGCAGAATTTGCATATAAGCTGAGCCACTGAGATTTCCCCCAGGTACAAATATCTGAGAGTTTCTTAATCTGTTCAAAAGGTCAGGAGAAAAGGATGTAAAAAGCAGCGGAATAACTAACAGCCCATATGAAGGCTTTGTTCTGTCTTTTCATGGGAAATGCAGGGGTTTGACATTCGTAACAAGAGGCTGCTGGAAACCATGATGGAAATACACAAGTGCAGCCTTTCCTGTGCTGCAGAAACTTTGACTAGTAATTTTCTGGCAGCTTTCAATCACCAGTGGATGGGCTGATGGGCTGGAGGCAGAAGGAGGAGATAAAGGTCCATCACAAAGCCTGGTGACATTAGACAGCACCTGGGGCAGGCAGGGGCTGGTGAAAACCTCCCTGAACATCAGAGCTTCTGTATCACAGCTGGTGAACAGCACTCCCAGAGGAAGCCTGATAGTAATTGATCCTGTCCATTTCTTACGTGGTATCTGATAAATAGCAGAGATTCAATGTCCTTATCTAAGGCACACAAGGCTCATCCTATGTAACACTGCTTGTCTTCAGACCCCCTCAAGCCTGAGCTCTTGCCAAAACTGGTATTAGCAGTGAGAGATAGTTTAGGGGATGGCTGACCACCCACTCCATAGCCCATTCTGGCATCCTCCTTGAAATACTGGCCACAGGGTAGAGCAGGTGCCATTGGGGTGAACTGTGCTAGAGGCAGAGAGGTCTCTGCTCTCATGGGCAGAGGGGCTGCTGGGCCAGTCAGGGTGGCAGCCAGGACCTGCCTGACTTCCCCTCACAGTGCACACCTTGAAAGATTAAAAGAGCACTGTACCCTATGTCCATTTGAAAAAGAACGGGACAATTTTGATTCCCAAGATGATTTCCTCCCTGTATAAAAATAATAGAGGGAAGAGGGGCGAAGTTGAAAAGGACTTCATCCTCAAAAAGACACAGTTTAGAACTCCCAGTTCTCAAACAGGTTTGCCTTGTCAGTTTTGTTTCGATTTCAATTTAAGATCTTTGTTTTAATAGAATATTCTCCTGGATGAATGCACAACCAGTTTGTCACAAACATGCTTAATCAGAGCAGATGGAAGGCAAAAGCTAGTGATTGCTGTGAGCTCATGTGCCTTCACATGGTACATCTGGAGATGTCTTTCAGAACTGGCTCCAGGCTTCACAGTGGTCTATACAAAACTGAATTTTTCAGCCCAAAGCAGGCAGATGAAACGAGCTTGCCTGGGGAGGCAGGTTTGCTGCCGTGGCTGCCCTGGGCTGGGAGATGTTGTCTCTGCTGGTGTCCCAGCATAGCCCCTGGCCCCTTTGGGAATAGCAAGCTGGGGAGCTCTGCTTCTCCAGGTGTCAGTGCTTGGTGCTTCAGCCCTCAAGCTGAACACCCCTCTTAGCTCACCTGCCCAGGCACCTGAATCTGTTTTCAGTGCTTCAGCACGTCTGAGATGTCTCTTTGGAATAGCAGCAGTGGCACAGGTCATGGGGCAGCAGCTAGGGACAGGTCTGGTTCGTTGGGGTATCTTAAATGGTCATCTAGTGAGCACCATGTTTTAAAACAGAGATAAAAAGAAGACCTTTCCTGGCAGAGAAACTGCTGAGTGTTGTATTCCTGTATTTGGAAAGCACTAAGATACATGGAAGAAGCATGTGGACTCAGAATGTCTCCATAGAGTACCTGCTCCCTACTCCTGCTGCACCATGGAAAAAATATCCCAGTACCACAGCACCAAAATACCTTGCAAACCACAGCCCTCTGGGCATTAGTTTGCTTTATGACTCTCCCTCTGGCTTTTCCAGCAGTGCTTAAGGAAATTACACCAAACATGACAGCCTGCTCCCTTAGGCTTAACAGAGCATTACATGGCAGGTCCCTGTAAGGGGATAAAAGCTTTAAATGGGGGCTATTCCAGCAGATGAAGGACAATGCCCTTGATATGAGGCAGGGTTTTGTTCTCATCCTACTGAAAGACTTCCTGAGGCAAAGACATGGCCTCTGCATGTACTTTCCCCAGTAAACCACGATGAGACCTTTTTTGTAGCACAAAGTGAAGTCTGTGAGCCTGTGAGATCAGAAATCGGTGCTTCTAAGGCAAATGTAGTACACCAGTGAGCACACATGGGTATCTTCTAGAAACAATTTTAAAATCAGCATGTAGAATACCGTGTCCCAGGGTTAATTTTTGCTATTATTTGAATTCTTTTACTAATAGGCATCCTGTGATGTACCTGGAATGAGCCTTGAACCCCCCTCACCCCCACTACCTGTGACTGCAGAGTTGGACATCGGCTCCGAAATTCAACAGAAACCCCTTCAAAGACCACAGTGTTGTTAGCAGTAATTGCATCATGGCACTTGGTTGCAGCATGCTTTTCACAGCATCCCATAACCTGAATGCATTTCCTAGCCGAGCTTCATGGGATGCTGGACAGAAAAAAAAGTAATTTGAGCACTTCTCAGATCTCAGCTTGCCCTTGTACCCACAGCGTGTAAATCCTGTGACCAAAAGAAACAGATTTAACACAAACCTGTATAGACTTTTCACCTACAAGTCCATACACTCTGATGGCCTCTGCCTGAGTCCGAGGAAAATCTAGTTAGGTCAAGGAAATTGAATCTCAGTATCACTTTGGGCATCACAGGATCCTCTTCCTTAGGATACAGGTACAAGTCAAGGTAGGCAATTATCCCTGTGAGCACCCTATGAGCACGTGTTCCCAGTACACCAGTACAGAGGAGACCTGCACTGAGCTGCCTGGCTGTGCAGGTGCAAAGCCTTGAACGCAGCCCAGAAGGTGCCTGCCCCTCTGCTCCTCCCCACTCCCCTTATTTGCTGGCCATCTTCTGCACTTGCCAGTTTTACAGCACCACAGGTTCCCACAGGCTGGTAAGACTTCTTTAAAACACATCACAGCTGCCGTTGCATTTGCATCCTGAGTTTGTGCACTCAGGTTTTGGCTTCGCTGCATTGTCAGGGGGGTTCTGTTCACAAAATCTGTGTATTGGGGTGCTTGTTGCCATGTTCAGGTTATGTGTGGAAGCTGGCAGAAAAATGCAGAGGTTTCCCCCTTCACTTTTTATTTCACTCCATTAGTTATTCTGTGTCCATGAGCATTTCAAATAACTGAGTGGAGGTGGATGCGATATATTAGCTCTGGCCTTGTTGACCACCTCAGACTTTGCTGGGTTCAGCAGAGACAGGGTTCTCAGAACACTTCCTTCAAGACATAATAAAAAAATATAAAATAGTAGTACAAAATTATTGTGATAGTAATATAAAAACCCATAAATATAAACAATATAGATTATATTGATAATATAAAGGAATAGCATAACTATAAATAACATGATATAAATATAAGATAACATGGAATAAACAATAACTAGGTTTGACCATTTCTCTGATATTTCTGTTACGTGTCTACACACATGTTTTATAAGAACTGGGCTGGATAAGTTGCAGTTGAAACTGATGCTCATTTGATTAGATCTCAGTTTTCTATATCTCCTTGATCTTGTTTTTTTTTTCTTCCTAATGGGAGAAACATCCCCCTCTCTCTGACAGTTCTCTAGCCATTTTCGTGATGAGCAGGGTTGTGCTCATCACAACAGAGATTAGGAATCTTTACTGAACCTACTGACACAGCCCAGGTTCTCCACAGGGCACCAAGTCTTAGGAGCCATCCCAAATGGATTAAGCGAATGTGAGCCATGAATAAATTGAAAAGGATGTTTTTTAGAATAACTAAGAAAATATATATTTTTAAAAATGACTACATGAATAAAATGCAGAGGAAAATATTCTACACAGAGCTCCTGGTTTCTTCCATGGTGGCTGCCCATACCTGCCCAGCTTTGCAGCAGGGGAGAGGCAGACTGAGGCAGGGGCTGGGAGCAATGGGCACTTTGTGGGTCATGGGGTGTTCATTGGAGCAAAGCCCCCCACAATAGGGCCAGCACTAGTCAGCAGAGGGCAATGCCAATATGTATTTTACACATACTTCAAAGGATGGAGAGTTTCCTCTTCAGCCCAGTTGGTGGATGGTGAGGAGAGGATGGCTGCTGGGACATGACTTGACCAGCACCAGCAGAGCAATCTTCTCAGCCAGGCTCAGGTTTCCCCTCTCTCCAGGGCCATGACTGTGCGGTAAAGCTCAGCTCTCAGCAAAGGTCAGCTCCCAGCTGCCCCCATCCCCTGCTCCTTTCCCCATGGCATGGTGCACTTATAAAAGTGTTTGTATGTTGGCTTCTTTGTACAGCTGCCTGTCAGGCATGTTGGCTGGTTTGTTACAATCCTAGCAAGAAACACAGTCAGACAATATGAAGTATCACTTAAAATACTATTTATTAAGCCTAATAGTATAAAGGAAGAGAGAATAGTATAGATAAGCTAACATCCCTTTAGGCACTGGGAGCCTCACATTGAGCAGCATCCAACTGCCCTCCCATTGGCTGCAGCACAGTGTGGAGACTGCCCGTGGAAAGGGCTACATTATTTTGGTCATTCAAGATATTACAGGGTTTTCTTACAGGAAAGCAACTCTGTTCATCATTTCTCCCACCCAAAAGGCAGGCTGTTCACATGAGAACTTGTTGCTGCACTGTGAAATTAAAGGCAAGGCCATGCGGGTGGTGTAATTGTGGGACAGAGTGAGAGCTGCCTGTGGGATCCTCCACTGCAATGGCCAGGCTCAGTCTGTCCTGTGTCAAGGGAGATGTGCAGTGTGTCACAGCTCTGGAGCCAGCTGGTTTGTGGGGGCCAGCAACCTTTCCCATTGGGATCACTGCAGGCAGGAACACCACACTCCCCTCTCCGCATTCCTTGGAGAACTAGTCATCATGTTGGTGCTTGGGTTTACTCCACCACTTCAGATATAGACAGCTGAAATATAAGAGTAGGAAAAATCAAAGCATTTAACAGTGTTTTCATCCGGTTTTTTTTTTTGCTCAACAAAGGGTGCCACGTTTTCCTGATATGTTTGTCCCAGATTTTAAATAGCTGTCTTCCCTCCTGACACAGCAGAAATTCTATCATGTGAAAGACACTCCTTTAATTTTTATCTCCCATTTCTGCCAATAACCATATATATACCTATATTTAGTCGTATGTCTCTATCCATGACAGGCAAGAAAGCAATTCTGGCATGAATGTACTTGTTCATGTGCCGAATTTTCATTTGCTTGAATAAAACTCCCTCTCCAGACATCTGTTTACCCATCCATCCAACTATTCATCCATCCACACAAGCAGAAAAGCCCATAAAAATATTTTCAGAAAAACAACCCAAAAGGGATACAGTTGCAGCTGTAATAAACTGTAGGTAATGGAGAGTCATATTTTTAGATTTTTTTCAACAACCCATCCCTCTGATTTATGCTATGCTGCCAGTATATTTATGATAGGAAAACTAGTTGAAGAAAACAACTAGTTGTTGGCTGAGCAGTTTTTAAAACTCTGTTTTAGTGCTGCTGTTTACCTTTTGAAATATTAGGAAACAGTCAGAAAAGATAACTTGGAGAGAAATTCTGCTGAAATCTTTCCTCTGGTGTGGTTTTTCAGGCAGGTGTATTAAGTAATAGGAAGAGAGTTCTGCTTTCTGACAGAAGGCACGTAGGTAAGAAATGCAAATGTTTTAAGAATGAAGTTTGTTCAGCCTCGAGAAGGGGGGCCTCAGGGGGGACCTCACTGCTCTCTATAACTCTCTGAAAGGAGGGTGTGGTGAGGTGGGGGTTGGTCTCTTCTACCATGTCTGCAGTGAGAGGACCAGAGGAAACGGCCTTAAGCTGAGGCACGAGAGATTCAGATTAGATATTAGAAAAAACTTTTCACTGTGACAGTGGTCAGGCCTTGGAAGAGGTTGGACTCACCATCCCTGGAGGCATTTAAGAGGTGTTTGGACCTGGCGCTGGGTGATGCGGTTTAGGAGTTACAGTGGTAGTGCTGGGTTGACGGCTGGACTTGATGATTAAAGGTCTCTTGCAACCCTGATGATTCCTTGATTCTATGTGTTTCATTATGATAAACATGGTATTAGCAAAGGGCGGAGGGAAGAGCTCTGCAGTAATGCTAAGGTGGATTATCTGCCTAAATCTTCCAGGTGCAACTTCAGTGATCCTTCAGGAGTCAGAAATAAATATGGAAGAGGTTACACAAAATTAAGTCTGACAAAGCAATATATCTGAGGAGAAACATTTAAATATTTTTGCTCCTTCATGTGGTTTTGGCACAATAGGCAGTGGATTTTGTTGTGAAGATATGAAAATTACATCTTTTCTTCCTCTTTGACTGGTTGCAAGTTTGCGATACAATATGGAACACCCCAAGAACACTTAAACAGTGCTAAATAAATGATCTTGGTATAAAACTGGCAATTTTTTCAGCATCTTTCACCTTCTCTGCCTTCCTGCATGCCTCATAATTTCTTAGCCTCACCACCCACAAAAGCATGACCAAAACTTAATGGCCTTACACTCCCTGTCCTTCACCAGGTCTTTGTTGCTTTATCTCCTCCCTGGGCTTCATGGATTTTGCCCAGCCACCCTCCCTGGAAAACAGCATCTCTCCAGCTCCTTCATGCAATACTCTTTTCCTTTTGGGTGGTCCCTGCTTTGCCCTTGGAATCCAACAGGAAGCGTGCAATAAATAGCAGGTGAGGGAGGTTCCTGGTGGGTGTTTTCCCCTTGATCAGCTCCACTGAATCCTCTGCTGGGAAGGGTCTTGGCCAGGTCAAACACAGAAGCGTTTGCAAGCAGGTGCTTCCATGGAGACGATCTTACGTCTTTTTTAGGCAGACCTGACATCATAGGGACCGTCCTTACCGAACTCAGCATGGGACATGCCAGAATACAATCCTGAGCTTGGTCTGCTCTCTTGCCCTAACAGTGGCTCAGGAGGTTTTCCATCATTTATTCCTCGTACACCAAAGCCATTGATTTATTGATATCTGCATTGTAAGGAAGTGTTTAGATTCCCTTGTGGCTTTGATACCATCAATAATTTAGATGTTGCTTCAGCTGTGAGCATTGCTTCTGCTGGTCCCCAAGGATTGTGTCCTGCCCTGGGCTGCTCTGGCTTGGGTATCCTCATTATTTTACAGAAGATAGTTAATCTATAAAAGCTATTGACAAATCTACGTCAGAAGGAAAGCAGAAAAATCCATAGGTGATCAGACTTGGACATCTTCGGTTTTAACATTAAGACTGCAGCACATTTCAATACCATGTACTTTATGACACTAGAAAGGGATCTGGAAGCCTGTGGACTAAGTAATCTTACAGGGTACTGGAACTTAGTCTCTATTTTAGGGAAATGGGGTAGTTCAGATATAAAAATGGAATGTGGTGAGCTGACACAAGGAAAGTCAATTCCCTGTTAGCTCCCAGCATTGCCAGGTCAATTTAGGGCATGCACATCACAGAACCTGACAGTGGGGAGAAAACAGGCGTGTTTCATGCCCTGCCTTTCAGATTCCAATAGCAATGATGAACTCTGCCAGTTGTTTGGGAATTTATGATCAATTGAGGTCATTGGGCCTTGGCCTTTGGTCAGGCAGGTCTCTAAGGGGTCATTAATATCTATTAAATGCTCTGCATCTCTTTTATTGCTGTTTAAATGATGAGTAACTGTGAATTATAAGAATGTCTTCCATATATCAAGTGGTTCAAGATTGGTAAATCTGAAATACATTAACAGAGGTGAATTGAGCTCTAACTAGAAGTTCGTTACCATTCACTTATACTTTCTGTCACAGACCTGGTGGTTGGGCTGTACTGACAGCTGATGTGAAATAAAACTTGCAATGCTTTGCAGAAAGAAGAAAAAAGAGATACTGGAAAATACAATACAAAATTATCTTCTGCAATGCCATTTATTAAATGAGAT
Organism: Rhagologus leucostigma; assembly: GCA_013397725.1. Taxonomy (NCBI): domain Eukaryota; kingdom Metazoa; phylum Chordata; class Aves; order Passeriformes; genus Rhagologus; species Rhagologus leucostigma. The sequence goes on along the minus strand of VZTD01005474.1, from coordinate 2,735,490 downwards.
CTCTAGCCTCTTCTATCTGAGATACATTTTATGTTGGCAGCATGAGTCTTGGAGGAGGCATAAAGATGGGGGAAACAATAAAAAAGGGAATGTATTTTACATACCTCTCATTTTCAGCAAAAGAGAAAAGAAAACTTGAAATGAAACAGTTTATTAATAGATAATGCATTTTTGATAGCAAAAAACCCCAAACAAAACCACGTTTTGAAGATCCTTAACTTTATGTTAAATTGACCACAATGGACAAAGTAATATTTACAACATGATTTGAAGGGCAAAAAAGAACCAGTGTGAAAGAGAAGATGCTGTGAGCCATAGGTGTTATTTACTAAAATGAAAAGTCCAATACACCTCTCAGAAAAAAGCTAAGCGGTACTGTGTATGGGAAGTGTTTCTGGCCCTAAACTGAGAAATCCATATGAAATTTCCCAATATTGGGTATAAACCTTTGCCTGAGGCATCCCTCTGCAGGGTGACGTTTTCTGGTGCAGGGTTGTGTGTGCATACCGGACTGGACACAGGGAGCAATTTTGGCAGCTAAGATACCACTGACCTCTGCTGGGAGTAATCAGACACATTTAGCTTCTGTCATGGGTCCTGTGCTGCTCAGATGTGGTGGAGATTCCTCTGGCAGAGGCTGACGTGTGTGTGTGTGTGTGTGTGTGTGTGTGTACATATATATATGTATGTAAGATATGCACACCTTTGTGCAGCTGCATACACCTTCCATCCTTGCTGTCGCTGCAATTTCCCGGGTGGCCAAGTGGTGCAAAGAAGTAAAATCCATCCCGAACTTACAAAAAGAAATTTTCTTTGCAGTGAGGAAGATTTAGACCTCCTAAAGAGAAGAATTCCTACCAGTTTTCTCTAGAATATAACATCATACACATGTAAGTGTACAAGATTCGTGGATCTTTGAGTTCCTAAGAGTTGAAGGGTGATGACAGGATTCTAAAGGCTTGGCCTGTAACTGATGTGACTGAAAAGCAGAGGTGTTGGCACAACTTCCAGTTTCCTGATGGACACACTGCAAATGCACTGAGCATGAGCAATACAGTTCCAGTTAAGTAAAGGTTTAAACTGGCAATGCACAAAATAGAGACAGATTGTGTGAATAAAAGAGCTCAAATAAAGAAGTGTCGTAGAGGAATCATCACCTTTCCCATCAAAGTACAGCTAGTACTGAACCATTTTGTAAATAAAGAGAAAAGATCTTTCTCTCCATGACATCCAGTGTAGGCATGTTCAGTCGGTGGCTCGGAAAAGAACACAAGCTGGAGGCAGCCCACTGGAGAAAGTGTTTTGACAGGAAGAGTCAGAGATTATAAACTGAATTAATTTGTTCCCTTATAATGAGTGGCATGAAGTAATTACTGTAGAGCAGAAAACAGATCAGATGACCCTACAATGGAGTAGTAAAGGAAATTCAAAATCCCATATGAAATTTTGTTCAATAATGTTGAAAAGTGGTACTGGCCATACAATTAACAGCACAGAGAACAGGACTACATCTAAGGTCTGCTTTGTCCATGAAGCAAAGTCGGGTTATGATGGAGAAACAAATCATTCAGATTGAACAAAAAAATGTAGACAAGCAGGATTTATTCCTGTACCAAAACATTCTAGCAACATTCCAGTTATCTATGTATTACAGGAATTTATTGTCATAAGGACAGAAGATGAATCAGGTGTTAAGACTGGAGATAGCGATGAAAAAAGACTGATCTTGATTACATTAAAAAAAGAAATGACAAGATTTAATGAGACAAGATTTAGTGTGGTTGAAGAAGAGAAGAGAAGAGAGGCCAGATTACAGGACAGAGACAAGAAAATGGAGTTGTCTACCCTGACAGATAATGCAGAAAAGGCCAAAGGGAAGAGATCTGGGTTTCATCGTAAGGACCTTACATTGAGATGGTGGATAGACATGCATGAATGTTGAAGGAATTAAATGCAAAGCTGAAAAAGAGAAGTTGAGCTGGGTTTGAATCTCGGTCAGAAAAACAGTATTTGAAACTCTGTGAGAGGTTACAGTTGCCATTAGAGAAAATACAAAAGGGGAAAACAGAAAAATGGGAGGAAGAATCATGAGGGAGGAAAGTATTTTAAATATGTAAGGAGAAGTGTGTTTTCTTTTACAGACATTTGGATGATCTTGCAATATCTTCACTTAAGTTGTTTCTTAAATATGGAGGGAAGCTGTTAGAAACAGAAGATGCCAGTTAAAAAAGGACTGGAATTAAAAAGAGCTGGTTGGACTATACCTCAAAGTGCAGCAGGATTTAATTCCAGTTTCAGGAAGAAAATAATGAAGGTACCAGGTGCTAAACATTACTAATCAGCTATGGAGATCCATCCTGTGCTAACAAAAATTTCCATGTGACCTTCAAATAGCCACACAAGGCTGTTCAGCATTCTCCAGCTGGGAGGTGGCAGAAAAGAGAACTGTGGCAAGTCCCAGATGAAAAAGGAAAACCACATCCTTTGTGCTGTGCAGTCAGAAAAGACAGAGGGCTATTTTGCCTTCCTCTAGGCTCCATGGGTTGCTTTGTTTTAAAGCAGCCCAGCCTTTGACAAACAAGAGCCATCTGCGGGCTGTCATCTTGTCCTTCCCAGTTGCAATGGCCATACAGATGCTGTCAAACTCTCACTTCCACCTCCTGGTGGGTAACACGGGTCTAAGCTCAGGTGGCACAATATGGTCTTTCACCCACCTGTCTCTGCTAAACACAAAGTACAGTTCAATGTCTTTATGTATTTTTAGTTATTTTTTTGCTTGTCTGAGGGAAAGGACACGCTAATCCTCCCACTGCTTCAAATGCCTAAATATTTCTAAATAAATACTTTGGCCTATCCTTTCTGACCTTGAAGGACTTTTAGGCATGGTCACAGAAGCAGCTAGAACCAAGATTGTCTGTCCTTATGCAGGCCAGATGGTAGCGTTATTTTCCCATGCACATTTTTGTCATATTCCATATTAAAGACATTGTTAGAGAGCTTGCATTAGCGCTGTGGCCTGTCCCTGTGCATGTTCCTGGCAGCTCCTAAGTCCTTATGAACATCCCAAATGAGACAGGAAAGGATTTGCTATGTGAGATTGTCAGAGTCATAACTTAACCATTCAGAAAGTCACCGGAGGAAAGAGATTTTGCCAAAACCAGGTGCACTTGAAGATCTTCCACTGGGTTTTGACTGTGCTGAAATACTGAACTAACCCCAGCTGTTGGGCAGTAATTTTGGAGCAAGGTAAGTAGCACAAAGTACTGGAACCAAAATTTCAGCAAAAAGCCTACAGCTTTTAAGAGCATAAAACCTGATATTAATGTGCAGCCAATATCATGCTTATTAATAACAGATACTGCAGAGTTAGCAGGGAAGGAACGCAGGACTAGCGTGGCAAAAGTTATTTTAGATTTGTTTATTTGGTTACCTGGAACACAGTATGGGTAGAAGCAGTAGGTGCCTCGTACAGGCAGAGCAGTGTAGGCTGTGCTTATCAATTTTAAAGCCATTACCTGTACAGATGTAATACCAGTGATTTGTTACAGCACTGAAATATGAAGTGTTACTATATTGATATTACATGCTCATCTTGTCAAATGGCTAGGGAAAGATCCTGGATGGGCAAATGCCAAAACCCTCTGTTCAGTCTTTGTCTTAGGAGGTAATAGCTCAATTTACCAATCTGATTTGGTGGATTTCAATTTGGGAAGGAGACAAATAAAAGTGCTTGAGTGAGTGTTTTGTGGGTTGATTTGAGGCTTTGCTGATATTGATCAAACAGTGCTGAAAACCCAGGGAAAAAGTGGCAGTTGCAAATTTCTTTGTGATTTAGATATTTGGGGTGGGATCCAGGTCCAGCTTAGGTTCCTCCACCTGTGTGTCTATGCTGCCAGCTCCAGCCATGTGCATCTCGTCACCTGATGCCCTCTGAGATGCCCTGTGGTCCCATGACACCTTCTCAGAGCTGGCAGCTAGGACACAGTGAGTACAGTAGGTCCATGCCCTGATAGGCCTGGAAGGATATCCTGCACCATTTAAATCAGTGTCAGGTTGAGACCACAAATGGCTCCACGTTTGTAGAGATGTTTGGACAACTGAAACCAAGTTCCATGTTGGTACAGCCAGAGGAGCCTCATGGGCCTCTGAGCGGGGCAGTTGTGAGAGGGGAGTCTCTGTTAGCATCCGTCATACCCTGGGATGCCCTTGGGTACCCCAAGGCTCATTGTCATGTCTCTTGGCCCTGTGACGATGTTGAAGGATCGCTCAGTGGCACTGCATGTGATTGGCTAAATTGAGCCTTGAATCACTGCTGTTGAAAATTTAGACTTCTCACTGACACGGAGACTGATCTGCATCCCACCCCAGCTGTGTGTGACAGTAGGAGAGCACTGTGTGTGGACCTGTTGAGAAAGGGGTTTCCCTGCACCCTGAGATCTGACAGCCCCAAACAACAGCTCCAAGACCAGCAGGTGAGCACCATCAGGTTTGTTTGGGAATGGACTCATTTCTAGGAGACTTCCCTCCTGACAGTGAAAAGTCTTTGATAGACCAGATTTGTCTCATGCCTCTCCTAGGTGTGGTAGTTTGGAGATGGCTATGCAACAAGAAGTTAAACAAATGCTTGTGAGAAAACTTCTGCCCAACAGCTTTCTCCAGGATTCTCAGGCTTCCCTAATCTCAGTCCATGTGAATGGTTGGTGCTCAGGGAAATGGCTGTTTGCTGACGCAGTGCCCAACCCTATCAGTGGTGTGGCTTGCTGTGCTCTGCTCTTTCCACTTCTTGTGACTGGCAAACCACTTTCCCGGTGTAAGGAGGTGGTGTGCACTTGTGTGTGGACATTTATAAGAGTTTACTCAACACCCAGGAAATCCCAATGTAAAAGCAAGGCTTGCAGCAGCTTTTCAACTCTGGTGTCACTTCATCTGTCAGGTGTGGTATGATCTGGAGCTGCAAGTTCCTCAGCATATAGCAATTTTTCATGTTAACGATCAAGTAAATTATCAAGTATCCTGTTCATAATAGGTGGATAACTTAGCTGGGCATATTGATGACTCCCTTTGTGTAGATCACAGACGAATTGTTCTCTTGAGTTCTTGAGTTTTGGTCTTTGGTAGGTGGGCAGGTGTCTGTAAGCTGGAACATGCAGAGGCATGCTGAATGGGTGAGACATATGGAGATGTGTCTGACCCCAACCAGACACTGCAGATGAGAAAAACGTTTTGAACTGCCACTCATGAGACCTTAGTTCTGTACATGTGCCTGTATGAATGTGTACATGTGTGAGCAAGGGAATGATTTGAGACCTTACTGCACCATCCCTATGGAGAAAGCCTTCTCTAACAAAACAAAAAAGGCTCCCTCCACCTAACAAATCCAGTGGTGTCCCCAATAAGCAGAAAAAATATCCTGATTTTCCACCTATTAGTTCTTTACCAGAAAGTCACTTTGTACTGTGGGAAAACAAGATGTTTTATAATAGGAAGAAACACTGAATCTCTGGTTTTTTACCATGGCAGCTACAGATTCCTGTACCCTTCTCCTGTTCCCAGTGCACAAATCCCACACCCTTTTGTGTCCCTTACTATAAGAGAATGTTGATGGTCTAGCTGGGAGGACAAGTGATGGCAGCCTTTTGCTCTGTGGGGCAGTGAATCTGGGTGTCTCTTATCTCCCCAGCGTCATTATAAAACGTACATGTATTTAATAAAGATCTATTTCTTAAAACCTTCACCCCTCCTTTGTCAAATGGGGTCAAAACTGGCTTGCACGTTCAGAACTTAGTGCAGGGAAATGATAGGCTGATGACATGGCCAGCTAACTTTGTTTTTATAGTGAAGTGGGGTAAAAATACAGATGACAGCAAGCAATTACTAGGCTGAGCTCTTGGGAAGAAGCAGAGGTGGTACAGCCAGGGCAGAAAAAAAACCTATCCCCGAAAAGGCTGCTGGGAAACACCATCAGTTAATCTCCTGGGTCCTCTGCTTTCAGCAGCTCTGGAAGTTTCTGGGATGTAGTTACCAGCTGTAGCAGGTGCTCAGATACCTCCTTCATCCATCTGCATCATCCATTAGATGGGCTCAGATACGGATCATCTTTTACAAGAGGTTCCAGCTGAGGAGCACTCATGAGTATCTTCAAAATCCTTCAACCATTTAGCAGGTAACAGAGGTGACCAATGACCAGTCAGGATATTTCCTTCAACTCTATTTCCTAACATGCCCCTTCTGCTCCTCCTACCTCCAGGCTGTAGTCTGTGTGTAATGGGATTTGTCTGTGATGATCAATAATTCATTGCCTTATACATTTAAGCTGTGTATTTTCCTTGCAGAGTTTCTTTGCATATGGCTGAAAGCACCAGAACAAAATGACCCTAGAAGGGACTGTAACAATGCATTTCTCCTCCCTGATCACTTCATTTTCTAATGAAGAGTCTTTGTTCACCTGGGTGCTTTCCCAGCTAATGGGCTATTAAAAAATCCATCACTAATATAGTGAAAAATATGTTTTCTTCCTCCAGAACAATGTCAGCAGCTCTCACATTAGCTGCACCTGGCGATGGCTGATGCAGCGAACCCCAGTTTTCCCCACAGGCAAGGTCACAGATAATAAAGCCACAACCCTTACAACTGGTTATTATTAATTGCAGCAAGCTTCAGAATTGGGTCTCGCCTGCCTGTGCAGCTCCTTCTTCTTGTACCTCACCCCCATGTTCAGTCCAGTTCTGCTGCTTTTGTTTGAGGAGCTTGAGATAAACCTGAATAGCCCCAAAAAGGCAGCTGAGGGAGTTCAGCTGTGGACACATCCCAGCTTGTTGGGGATTTCCAAGTTTTCAGTCAGGTTCTTGTTTCTGCTGTCAATGGGGAGCTCTGGAGAGTTGTGCTGCTCTTTGTGGACAGAGTCCTGTGGACCTTGCCTCTGCTGCAAACCCTGGAAGTCTAGTGACAGGGCACAAAGAATCAATTTCTTTATCTATGTATGTATGCACGTATATGAAGTATAAGAAAACCATATCAGGATAGGGGGTTGTCATGTAAGTAGGAGGTCACATTACTCATGCCTCTGGCAGACACTTCACTTAAGGACTGACTTCGTTCCATTTCCATGTAAAGCAAGGCTAAGGCCATACACAACTAGACAGAGATCCTCAGAAATTAGGCCTGAACATAAAAATCTCCCATCTCTCAAACAGTGGTTGCTGGGAAGGCTTCTTGCCCAGCAAGGTCTCACAGTCTTCAGAGAGTTAATCTCTTTGGAAATGCAAGCAGGCAACAAGGAAATCTGAGATTTTCAGGATCCCCACAGTACCTTCACCCAGCTGTTTTGGATCCAAAATCCATGACAGCCATGGATTAGACTGCCAAGGTCACCTCTGAATGTTTTGGCTGGATGATATCACACCATCTCACCTTCCTGCTCCTGCGCTGGATCATTTTTACAAGGTATGCTTGGATACAGTCCCTGTTCACTGAGAACTTATATGGGATAATTTAATGAAAGAAGGAGCTTATAAATCCAAGCCAACGCATGTTGATTCTCTGTCCCAGGAGAACAAAATGCTCATCCTCAATAGTCGTCCTGAAAGATCTACGTTCTCAAAATGTGTTGTGAGCTTTGAGTCTTTGCTGTGAATTTCAGTTCTTTTTATCTTTCTGGATGCATTGACATTTCCAAGCTCTGTGCTGTTCAAGGACTCTGATTGCTGGCAACCACCTCTCTTCTTGTCCTTTATCTGGAGTACTGGAGACTGGAAATGTAAGAGCTCAGCCCTCCACTCTCATATGTCACTGTGCATCACCATCATCCCATCACTGTGGAATTGCTCTAGCATAGTGGGAGATGGAAAAGCCCGGCAGAACATCTTGACAGGACTGGCAGATATTTTTAATTGTTTAAGAACACCACTTTAACAGCCTTAAATCAGTCAACGCTGACACAGGACTATATTTGTCCTCAAATCCCAGAGAGTTCTCTCTGCATTTTAATGTGTAGCTTGAGTGTATGCAATTTGCTGGTACAGTGTATTTTAGCAAGAAAGTAGGCTTCTTTTGTATTGGCTCAGATAGATGAAAGTTTATCACTTAAAGAGCTTGGTGGTGTCATCTGTACCCAGGTATTTGCTTGTATGAGCTTGCTCTGTCTGTTGCTCTGTGATGGTTGCATTTTAAAAACTTGCATTGTTTTATTGAAAAATCATGTTTAGGAACACCAGGCTGCATGCAGTAATTATTAGCATGAAGTTGATCTAAAAGTCTATGTCTTGGAACAGGATTTGCTTCCTTTTTATTCACAGCCCTGCAAGGCTGCTCACATTTAGTATTCACTTTCACCTGTAGGAATCTGAAGCATCATTGACCTCTGTGGCGCTACACAGAGTTTATACATTGGTGTAACAAGGCAAAATTATTCATACTCTCAGAGCCCTACTTCCAGCTGAAATTCTTCAAACACTGATAAAAACCTCCTCACTTGCAGTTTAAGAATGGGGATATTAGAGTTACAGCTGTTGTTTTAAATAATACAGTTTTTTGTAATAACTTGTTGCATTTTATTAATGGGAGAATTAAAAGGCTACACGTTTAAGTGAGTGGCACCAAGTCACATGATGGAGAAGTAACAGGGTTTTCTTGGGGCAGAAGAGCAAAAGGGATTGGACAAAGCGGCTGCCAGTGCACCAGGGCAGCTTCATCTCTCCTTATTTTAGACATCTCCATTGTAATCAGTATCTCAACCCAAACCTTCCCCTGGTATCACTGGCAGTACCAGTAAAGAGAACAGTCCAGGGTCTCTTATTTCATTCTGAGACTGAGTGGTGCAACACGGCTTGTGTCCACAGGCTTAAACCCTCTTCCTCTTTGCTCCCATGTGAGCAAACCCTTTTAGACTGGTGTCTCAGACCCTTTTGCCCTCTCTGCCTCTCCAACATGCAGCCTGTAAGTGCTGAGTTGTATTGGGTTTATGTAGAGGTCATAGTGTGACGGACGTATACTAAGCTTTTCCATACTACTCTAATAGCAGCATGTATCTTCCTCTCCGTCACTGAATGGCTTTCCTTCTTTGGACTTCAGCAATAAGATCTTCTTTCTATCTGCTTTTCCCTCTCTCTTCTGTCTCTTTTCTTTTGCTCATACATTTCTGTATTGCCCACTGTTTCTCCTTTTTCTCCTAGTCCTCATTTCCACACCAATGTGTGCTTTTCTTCCCTTTCCTTCCCTCTTCCTTTCCTTGGGTCTGTGCCCCACTCCAGTTTTCTGTGGCTGCAGAAGTGACACTTTTGAATGATGCCAGAAGTTAGCACCAAAACACAGTTATGGCCATACTCCTAGAACCGAGGAGCTTCTTTCAGCATCCATTCTGGTACAAAGATCATATTCCCCAAGGTGTTAATTTTATCAACATCATCTTTCCCTGATCCTCCTCATGGAGGCCAGGTCCTGGCCCTCTCCCAGGAGTAGCATCAAGGAAGCCAGGTCTGCCTGGTTGACTCCTCACACTTCATCTCCTGGGACAAGCCATTCATTCAGACACTGACACCCATTTCTCATCTGACAGAAATAAGGAAAGTCAAAGAGAACTGTTCTGTGTGAAAAGTCCAGGTCTGGCGCCTTAAGCTGACTCATGCTATGATGAGTTATCCCTCTAAGAAGTTTCTATTTCTGTTTTCTTTCCCATTTCCCTTTCTCCTTTCCCTTTCTCCTCACCGTTTTTTCCTGCCTTCTGTTGTCCCCTGCTTCCCTCTCTTCATGTTGCTTTTTTTTTGTGTGCATCCTGATACAGCAGATGGGAGAGTCCTCACTTGACCATGTTGATCATTGTGGTCTTCCCAGAAGGCTGTTCCCTGCCAAATATTTTAAAGACCTATCCCTGACTGGAACCATTTCAGGCTCCTTAAGTTGGTGTGACAACATTCACATGTTCTGATGTCACCAGTAAGCAAAACATTTCAGTATCTCCCTCAAGTGGGGGAGCACTTAATGACCAGCAGTCAGTACTGCTACTTAAGAAGGAGCAAACGAGATATAGGTAGACGAGTCCAGTAAAAAACTAACAGACATTTATCCTTCTCTAAAAAAAGGTCACTGCAAGTAGTGCTGGGGGAAGGAGTTTAAAGCTTGAAGGACCTTTGGACTGCAGATACTCCAGAATCAGACATGAAACTCACCCTTTTTTACCTTGTTATTGACAATCCTAGCACCAAGCTTTGGCATATGATAGAGAATTTAGGGCAAAGAACTTGTCCTGGGTTACAGTGTATTCTATTACCATCCTTATGAGCTGCCTCCTCCCTCCGGACTATCTCCTGTTAATGGGCCCATCAATGCCTTGCCTCATGACTCACAGATAACTTGCCCCTGGACTATCTCCTGTTAATGGGCCCATCAGTGCCTTGCCCTGTGACTCACCATCCCATTGTGAGATGCTCCGCCCAGGGGGAAGGAGCCACGCATTCCCATGTGGATATAATCTGGGGTTTGGAACAGCACAAGCAGCATTTTCCACTGGATTCTCAGAGGGAGACCAGACCCTTCTACACCACAACTGGACCTTCAAGGGAAGACCAGACCTTTTCTACAGAATCACTGCTTCAACAGGACCATCACTCCAGGAGGACTGCAGCCACCATTTAATCGGACTGCTAACAACCCCCCTGACCGTCAGGGGGTCAGGTTGTACTCTGACTCTGTTAGTGAGTTGTTTGTTTGAACTATTGCATTTATTTTATTTTTTCCTATTAAATTGTATTTCTGACTTGGAGTCTCTCACTAGTTTGCTTTTCAAACTAGTACAGAACTCTTGCATCATCTTAAAAAGCCTGTGGGAAATGGAAATCAGGAGCAACTTTAGTTGTGTGAAACATGAAACCACATACTCGAGTGTCTCTACATCACTAGATAGAAGAGAACCAGGCCAAGATCAGAGACTGATTATCTGCTTCTCTGCACCCTATTATTTCACTCCCAACTCCATTTTGGAGGACTTCAGCTGGTTCTATCCAATGCACTTCTACATGACAGTGTGGGTGTGAGCTGGTCTGGGCTTCTTGGCCTCACCTTTAGCCAGCAGTGTAGCAATTGCCATAAAGACTAATGACAAAAAGCAGACAAATTACTTTCCTCCAATGGAGAATAAACCTGTGGGGTGTACAGAAGTATACTAGGTAGCCACAGGGCAAATATGAGCCCCAAGAACATGATGTAACTATGAGGAAATCCATTGTGGTTTGGAGATGTACCAGTCAAGTAATTTCTTGACAAGGCAAGAAAATGGGCCATTGCTAATTTTTCTTTCACTTGAGCTGAAACAGCGTGTACAGTTCTAAACATGCACGTCCAGGAAGATGCACTCAACCTCAAGTGGAGATGATCAGGATGATCAAGGTGAATGGAAACACTGTGCCAGGAATATGTGACATGTTTAACCTAGCAAAAACTAAACCAAAAATGTATCCCCTCAACACTATACCTGGCAGACAACCTCTAGATGGAGAAAAAGCAGCTATGCAAAGCACAGGAGAGAGTCAAACAGGAGAGTGGGTACTGGAAAATTATTTCTTGCTATCAAAGCACTGTCACCTGGAAAAGCTGTGTCAAAGAAATCTTAAGTAGTGTAACTGCTTTTCAGGCAACTCTGATCAGTTTGTGTAGATGGACATATGGTGATGTTGTTGCTAGCAACAGGCACCGTTTCCCAGATGTCTTCCAGTGCTGTGTCCCTGCAGTATTCATGAGTGAGAACTGGAAGATTTAAGATGGGATGTGTCTTGCCCAAATGTAGTTATCTGTAAGATAGAAAAAAGATGGAGCTAATCACCCTGAGCTGCCATTAAAGCCAATGGGAGCAACTCCTGTCATGATGACTCACAGAGCAGGTGGGGACACCTTGGCTGACATTAGCACTGCCCCAGTATCTGTCCACCAGCTGGGGATGCTTGGCTGGTGGAGTGACTGCTGCTGTGCTGCAGGCAGCCAGCCTGGGCAGAGATCAAGGAAAAAGGAGTCAACCCTCGCAAGGACAGAGCAAAACCCATCTGGAGTGGGTGAGCTGACCTGAAGCAGTTCTTGCAGTGAGGTGCATTGGAGAAATGTCAAGGAACTGGAGCTGGTTTCCTACACCAAAGATCTGGGGGAAATGATGCCTTGTTTTGCACTGAATTCTATGTTAAGAAACGACACCATGTTTAATGTGCTGGAGTGTTTTCTTAAAACACACTGGGGCTTCCTTCACAGCCCTCTGGCTGTGGCCCTCACGCGTCTCCAGCCAAGGTAATCCAGGGTGAATCTCCTGCACTGGAGTTTTATAGCTGACCATGGAGAGAGGTACTTGGGATGCTTTAAGTGCACATCCTCACTATGTGACCTCTTCACATTTCTCTGAACCTTGCACTGCTATTATTTCTATCCTAATATCGTTTATGAAATGGAAATCCTTGCTTTTTAGGGCAGTGTCTTCCGGATTTCCACACAGTCATGGTTCAAACTTTGACTTTGTCTTGACACCCATCCCATATTGGTTTATCGTATACCACAGTACGGTACAGAAATATTGAGGTCTAAATAACCTGACTAATTTTAATTAATCTTGCTTAATTCAAATCAGGAAAGCATCTGACCATACCAAGACACAAATTCATGCACATGAATTTGAATTTCTTAAGCGTTATGCTCTTCATACTCACTTCTCTTCCTACTCAGACTTACTTTTTTACCCGTCTCCTCCCACAGAAATTAAGATAATTATCAACATCCTTTTCTATGTTTCTTGGGTTTGGACACTTACTTACTAAATACTCTGCTTGGATTTTGAAAATCTAGCATCAGTGCAGTTTGTATCTTATTTTACATTTTTCCAGTTGCTAGAGGCAGCTGGTCAGTCCCACAGTGCATGAGCAAAAGTCCCCAGAGCAGCAGAACAATCTGACTCTGTTCTGTTACCACCTCCACTTAAGGCACATCTTTTCTGAAACAATAAAATTTGATCGCTTCTTATACATTTGTGTATGAGAAGAAGATGTGATACTGTCTTCTATTGGAAGAAGATTATATCGGCCTTCAAATCAATTTCAATTTCTCATGAGTCTTCAATATAATTTTATTTCATCTTTATTTTTGGATATTACATTTTCATCACTTCATTCTACTTTAAAGATTGGAATTCTCCTGGTGCCCTGCACAATGATAAATTAGTTGTAATTGGGAACATTGCCTTTGATGGGAGAGAGTGGGTTTAGTCCTAAACATTTTAATAGCTTTCTGCTTTCCTCTGAAAGTGTGAACCCTTCAATAGCACATTTGATCTGACTAGCAACAGATTTGATGTTTTTCTTACACACTGTGGTCTCTTAGAAGAATCTGTGGAGCCCACCAGCCTGCAGACCATGGGGTAAGAAACATTATTTTACTATACCAGCATCAGACCAAAAACCTGCTCTTAATTTCACAGCTGTCAGTAGAGATTTTTGAAATCCTTTCCACATGGTTTTCCCATGTGTGAAAAATAGACAGCTTGTCAACTTCTTAAAAAAAGACGGCATGTCAAAGGTTTTACCTGTCACCTCAGGCCAAAGGAGGAGTCACAATGAAACTGGAAGTAGAAATTTTCTCATAATAGGAATGCCAAGCGAAATTTAGCAAGATGTAGGACAAGAGATATTTGGGTTTGGGTTTGAATTTTCCCCTATTGAAGAATGCTCATCAGAGCAGGTATGAATTCTGATACATCACTTAGGGATCAAGGTTCACTTTCTTATACTTCAGATCTACATTACAATTTCATGATGGAGCAGAGTTAGTCCTGAATACGTTCTTTTTTTAAATCCATTACTGAGATATTAATGGAATAGGGTTATACAAGACATTAGTTTTGAGAGGTTTGACACTGACTGCTAAATGTATATTCACTGACTTTGCAAATTAAGATCTGTGGTCATGTACATAAATAAATAAACACATAAAAATAAATAAAAAATTAAATAAATAAATATGAGAGTGTGTATGTGCCTACGTGTGTGTATATATATATGTACATTTTTTCATATTGCTATACATTACTGAAAATACTTAACTCTCTTACTTATTATGGTTAAAGTATTTTATTTTTCTGCTGCTGTCTTTAATTACTGGATGTGAAGTATAAAATCCAACACTAATAAATCACAGAATCGCAGAATGGTTGGGGTTGGAAGACACCTCTGGAGATCATCCCATCCAACCCCCCTACTGAAGCAGGCTCACCTGGAGCATGTTACTCAGGATTGTATCCAGATGGTTCTTGAATATCTCCAATGAGGAGACTTCTCTGGACAATCTGTTCCAGTGCATGGTCACTTGCACAGTAAAGAAGTTCTTCCTCTGGTTCAGGTGGAACTTCCTGTGCATCAGTTTCTGCCCATTGCCTCTTGTCCTATTGCTTGGCACCACTGAGAAGAGCCTGGCTCCATCCTCTTGGCACCCGCCCTTCAGATACAGGTATACATTGTTGAGGTCCCCTTGCAGTCATCTCTTCTCAAGGCTGAACAGACCCAACTCTCTTGGTCCACCCTCATAAGAGAAATGCTCCAGCCCCTCAACATCTTCATATCCCTCCACCGGACCCGCTCCAGTATTTCCTTTTCTTTCTTGAACTGGGAAACCCAGAACTGGACACAGTACTCCCGGTGCAGTCTCACCAGATCTGAACAGAAAGGCAGGATCACCTCCCTCAGCCTGCTGCAATGCCCTTCCTAATGTACCCCAGGATACCATTGGCCTTCTTGGCCAAAAGGGCACTGCTGGCTTATGGACAGCTTGTTGTCCACCAGGACCTCCAGGTCCTTCTCTGCAGAGCTGCTTTCCGGCAGCTCGGCCCCCAGCCTGTGCTGGTGCACGAGGTTATTCCTCCCCAGGTGCAGGACCCTGCATTTGCCTTTGATGAACTTCATGAGGTTCCTCTCTGCCCAGCTGTCCAGCTTGGCCAGCCCTCATTGGATGGCAGCACAGCCTTCTGGTGTGTCAGTCACTTCTCCAGTTTTGTACCATCAGCAAACTCCCTGAGGGTACAGGCTGTCCCTTCATCCCAGTTCATCCCATTGATAAATAAGTTGAACAAGACTGGACCTAGTATTGACCCCTGGGGAACATCATTAGCTACAGACCTCTAAGCCATTCAGCCAGTTCTCAATCCACCTCACTGTCCACTCATCTAACCTACACTTCCTGAGCTTCCCTACGAGGACATTATGGGACACAGTGTCAAAAGCCTTGCTGAAGTGATGTTAGACAATGTGCACTGCTTTCTCCTCATCTATTCATTCAGCCATTCCATCCTAAAAGGCTATCAGATTGGTCAAGTGTGATTTTCCCTTGGTGTATCCATACTGACTACTCCTGATAACCTTTTCTTTCTTCCATATGCTTAGAGGTGACATCCAGGATGAACTGTTCCATCACCTTTCTGGGGATAAAGATGAGGCTGACTGGTCTGTAGTTCCCTGGGTCCTCCTTCTTGAGCTTTTTGAAGACTGGAGTGACATTGTCTTCCCTCCATTACTCAGGAATCTCCCCTCTTCTCCAGGATCTTTTATAGATGATGGAGAGCAGCTTAGCAGTATCTGCCACCTCCCTCAGCACTTGTGAGTGCATCCTGTTGGGATTCACGGATTTGTGGCTGTCAAGTTTGCCTAACTGATCTCTAACCTGATCCTCTTTGATAAAGGGGAAGTCTTTCCTTCTCCCTTGTTTCCAGAGTATGGGATTCCTGAGGGCTGGCCTTAGCAGTAAAGACTAAAGCAAAGGTGATATTCATTAAGTCAACCTTCTCTGTTTCTTCATCTCTAGGGCACTGACCTCATTCAGCAGCAATCCCAAATTTTCCCTATTCTTCCTTTTGTTAGTCAAGTACTTAAAGAAATAAGGAATCAGGATGGCACTCTGAAGGCAAGTATATTATAGTACCATGAGATGACAATGATAATGCCCACTATAAGCCAGAAATCAAACATCTTGAAATGTACTGCGTGTGAAACACAAAGAAAGTTCTTGGCTGTGAGGCACAGTCTGAGCAACAGAGGCATAGCTCTTTGTGACTTCTGAGGCTCCTTCCTGGTATAGGAGTTCAAAGTAGATGAATTTCTGAAATGGAGATTTGGCCATGACTTTCTATTTATAGAATCATAGAATCACAGAATACTTTGAATTGGAAGGGACCCACAAGGATCATTGAAGTCCAGTTCCTGGCCCTGCACAGGACACCCCAAGAGTCACACCATGTGCCTGAGAGCATTGTCCAAATATTTCTTGAATGCTGTCAGGCTTAGTGCTGTGACCATTTCCTCGGGGAGCCTGTTCCAGTGCCCAACCATCCTCTGGGTGAAGAACTTTCTCCTGATATCCAACCTAAACCTCTCCCAACTCAACTTCTTGCCATCCCCTTAGTTCCTTTCACTGGTCACAGAAGCGATCAGTGCCTGCCCCTCCTCTTCCTCTCACAAAGAATTTGTAGACTGCGATGTCTCTTCTCAGTCCCTTCTTCTCCAAGCTGAACAGACCAAGGGACTTCAGCTGCTCCTCATACGGCTTCCCCTCAAGGCCTGTCACCACATTTGTAGCCCTCCTTTGAACACCCTCTAAGAGCTTAATGTCTTTTTTGTATTGTGGCACCCAAAACTGCCCCCAGCACTCGAGGTGAGGCCGCCCCACTGCAGAGCAGAGCAGGACAATCACCTCCCTTGCCCTGCTGGCGATGCTGTGCCTGATGCACCCCAGGACACAGTTGGCCCTCCTGGCTGCTAGGGCACTGCTGACTCAGATTCAACTTCCCACTGATCAGGCCCCCCAGGTGCTTTTCCAAAGTGCTGCTCTCCAGAATTCGTTCCCCAGTCTGGCCGTACATCCAGGTTTGCCCCGTTCTCGGTGCAGAATGTGGCACTTGTCTTTGTTAAACTTTGTATAGCTGGCGATTGCCCAGTTCTCTAATTTGTCAGTGTATCTCTGTGAGGCTTCTTTGCCTTCAAGGGAGTCAACAGCTCCTCCCAATTCCTGGAAGTATATATAGTATAGATATACTATAAATGGTATTCCTCATGGAGGTTTCCAAAATTCCTTGATTTTTGCAGTTTTCTGAGAAAGTCTCTGGTATTCATGCCCTGACTGTTGATTTCTCTTTGCTAAGTGACCCTGGTTACCTATGAAAAATGCAGCTGAGTCAGTCGTAGTCATGCTTAGCTCAATATTTTCCCTCTGGTTCTCTGCTCATTGGACTTTCAAGGCAAGAAAATTGTCATATGTCTGTTTGGGTGGAGAGGGGGATGGGGAAGATGGGCAGATGCCAGGATATCCTTGATGCCCAAGTAGCTCAGGGGGTGCTGGAATGATTGCCATCATTGTCCCTTCTCTTCTGATCAGGCACAAATCCTCTGTCAACATGTCGAATTGTCTCCAAAACCATCTTACTCACACGGACCCTGTCCTTAGATGAGGTACAGACTGTAGGGGTGGAAACTGCAAGGTGTACTAGACCAGGAGAGGTATAGGAGAGGGGGTATTTTGGCTTGGGAGCTTCCTTTTCTCAGTGGGTTTCTCTGAATCAATCTTACTGGCTTGGTTGAGTGGGTAGCTCTTTGTGCAGTCTTGCTCTAGAAGATGTCTTAGAAGAACACAGTTGCCAAAGGATTTTCAGTAGGAGATCCTGTGGCTTTTAAAGGCTCTTAAAGGCTTATTCGGGGAAAGAGGCCTTACTTGGGGAGTGGTGTTGGGAAAGGCCTGTTTAGATGCGCTCCGTCTTTGCTTCAGCATGCTGGTGACCATGGTGTCGGCTCCGTTGATGATGGGTTAGGAATAGGTCCACCCATGGGCATTTGCAGTGCCTTGGATTAAAGCCAAGGAACATCTCCGTGATGGGTGCTGGCTTTGAGGGCCTGATTTTTTTCATGGCCTTGGATAATCCCAAGATAATATGTGGGGAGATAACAACACCACTTTTCAGTAATAAAAGCATTTTGACTCTTGCAAGTTTAAAGTGCATCACTGGAATTGGTGTCTGAAGCATGTCCAGAATTTTCATAATTTTTCCCTCCCAGAGCACAGCCCAAAGCACATGTTCTTCTCCCCACTGCCAGGCTGCCTGTGTCATGTCCTCCTGTGCTGCTGAGCTTTGCTGATTTTGAGTCAGGTCTGCAGGATCCCTCCAGAAAGACAGACCATGCAAACTCTACAACAGCTGGTCAGAAAATAGGAAGAGACACCACAGACTGTGTCAGTAGTCCTTAAGCTCATCTTGCTCCTTGCGAGCATGAAGATAGATTCTCCCTGTGAGAGCATGGGCTGCTACTTGCTCTGTGATGACCCTGACAGTAAATGTCACAGCGAGAGATGGTTCTGCAGGTGGGCATCAGCTCCTTTGTCTTTGGGCACTGGCTTGAATGTCCCATTCCTCTGAGAATGAGGCAACATGTTCTCCTACGCCATTCCCAACTGGGCCATGTGCCCATCCACTCTTATGTTTCCCAGGGCAACCTTCACCTACATAGCCCAGCTAGCTCAGGTGTAACTAAATGCCATTAGGAATTTGAAGGGAAAGGAAATGGGAAGCGGCCAATCTCGAACTGCACCTGGCACTAACAAGTTGGTGGAGGTGGTATGGCCAGACACATCACTTGGGTGTGTCATGCATGCGGGTGACCTGCTGGAGCATGTCCTTCCCATCTGGTCTCTGCACCTGGTTTTCCTTTCCATGGCAACCAGGACACAGAGGTGCGGGAAGGGCCAAGTTTGTGCTGGTGTGGAGTCAGGTGTATCTGGACTGTTGCCAGGCAATAGGAAGGTTCACAAACTCGGCTGGCCACAGGATATCCTTCTGCCCAGCTCCGCAGACTGCCCCAGTGACTGTGTGCCTGTGACAGGCTGGGGTAGCAGCACTGGGCCAGGTACTCTACACACCACCTCCACTTCTGGAGCATCCAGGTGTGCCTGTGCTGCTGCTAGCAGCTTTACTAAGTGAATTCCACAAGCTTCAATGTCTTCAGTGGTTAGATATCTGAGTGAGATTCAAATTAAGAAAAGAAAAAAAAAAAACAAGCCTATCTGAGAGCACTGGTTTTTAGAGCATATTCTCATTCATTATCTGTGTTTATATTTTCTTTTTTAATGGTGAGGGATCACCAAACGAGATTGCAGCTCCAGCTGCAGTAATACAGATCAGAAGATGTATGATGGCCAGTTCTTGAACTGGATTATTTTTCTCATTCCTTCTGGATTGTTTGTCCTTGTAGTTGCCAAAAAAAAAGTTGACTTACAGCATGTAAGGAGTATCTCACCAATGCGCAAAGCATCCTTAAACATCCTGAAACTCTTTTGAGAGGCTATTTGCAAGGAGAAACTAAACACAAGAATGGATTTATCTGTTGTGCAGGGCTTTTTGGGCTGGACATCAGAAGGGTCCTGGAGCTGGCCTGCCAGAGACACTCAGGCTCCTTGCCTCCAAAACTGAAAGCTGGTGATAATGTAAGAAAAATCTGCAGAGAACAAAGATCCCCTCTTCAGGGGTGCCTTTGCCAAAATTTTCCTGTTATGAAACACAGCTCCATGCTGAGTGAATCATCCTCAGTTGCACCTACCACGGCTGCTCAGAAGACATAATATCGTCCAACAGTTAACACGCTCGGCATCTCAGCATCTGGAAATGCAGACTGCAAACATGGCAAGCAAACTGCCAGTCACCACTCTGAGTATTCAAGCCTTGAGTGATGCGATACGAGAGGTGGACCAAGGTCCAGAGCTTTATTTCTCAGCTTCAGAAGTGAAGGCTCACATTTTGCTTCTGTGAACAGGAATGTGACTTGTGTGACCAGGCCCCTGTGTTAGGCAGCTTTATCCTTTCAGCTGTAAAATCAAAAGGAGAAGCAGTGGTGGAATTCTTGCCAGTTTTTCTGAAAGATGGAAAGGGAAATTTGGACAAAGAAAGTTACTTGAGTTCTTTGGCCTCCTTAAGCTGTTGACTGGTGGATGAACAGATGTAGCTATGTGACATCAGCTGAATGCAATTAAATATACTGCTTATCTTTGCAGATGTCCAGGAAGATTCCTGTACATGCACCGCACAACGTGTGAGAGGGACAGGACTGCACAGCATGTTGGGACAGTCATAGTGCCTAGCAGGTCGTGCTTGGTGCTGGCCAGGAAGCTGACGTACCTCAAACAATACCAGACTCTCTCAGGAAATCTGTTCTTGCACTGTCTTTTAAATAGGCCATCATTTAAACTGCCTCAGATATGATGCAGGAAATCAAAACACTAGCCCAGGGATGGTATCACTGTTGAAACAGCACCTGACTCCTCCTGACAGCGATTACACGTAGTTGTTTTGGATAGATCCTATTTCCACTCCTATCAGCAGCAGGTCATTTCTATCTTCACCATCCCAAAGGACCAAGAGAAGCGTCAACACCTGTAAGACGGAGACAAATCTGATGCCTGCTCTGCTGCCAGCACAGCGTGATGTTGTAGCATAAAGGAATACGCAGAAGGAGATGCTGAGCAGCAAAATCTCCACCCCTCCCTCCCAACATGTTGCTGGGGGGGCGGTGTGCTGCTCAGCACCGGTATGCCATGACTTTCCTAGAGAGAACAGCTCTTTCCAGGGGCACTGGCAGGCCTCCCTGAGCAACAGGTAATTTCAGCAAGCGTAGCAATTTCTCAGCTACAAGCGATTTCTAGCTCTCATGGTTCAGCTCTTTGTGAAATCACTCAAGGTAGACTAAGGGACAGAGAACCAGGAGACTCACATAGCAGTTCCACAGACATACCCTGTATGGTCCAACCACCCAGCTGAGACAACACCAAAAATAACAACACACTACTCAGGGCCAGAAACAGAGGCTTTTTATGGGAAAGGCAGGGGGTGAGGTAGAAACCAACTAGCCAATGGGGTACTGGCTATTACCATAAAGAAACAAGGCATGTTGGGAGCTCACCATGACCTCAAGGAAGGTTGCTTATCTCTGACTCCTCCAGGGGAGCACACACTGCTGTTGTGTTGAAGTCTCACAGCCGACCACAACAACACCCTTAGGAGCCAAAGCAAAATACAAGCTGTGGTGACAGAACGTATGCTGAGGCAGGCAGAGAATATATCATGAAAATTAGTGGGATAATGCATCAATTAAAATAAAAGTAATAAAATCATAGAATGATAAATGATTTGGGAACCTTAGAGATCATATAGTTTCAATCTACCTGCTGTGGTCAGGAACACATTTCATTAGACCAGTTTCCTCAAAGCCCTGTCCAACCTGGCCTTGAACACTTGCAAGGGTGGAGCATCCACAACTTCTTTGGGCAACCAGTTCCAGTGCCTCACCACCCTCACAGCAAAGAATTTCTTCTTAATTTCTGATCTAAACCTGCCCTCTTTCAGTTTCAAGCCTTTTCCCCTTGTCCTATCACTACATTGTCAGAACTCCCTTTCCAGCTCTCCTGTAGCCCCCTTAAGGTACTGAAAGGTGCTCTAAGTTCTCCCTGGAGCCTTCTTTTCTCCAGACTGAAATACCCTCAACTGTCTCAGCCTGTCTTCGTGGGAGAGGTGCTCCAGCCCTCTGACCATCTTCACGGCCCTTCTCTGGACTCCCTCCAACATGTCCAAGTCTTTCTCCTGTTGGAGGCCCCAGAGCTGGACAGAGCTCTCTTTGTGGACTCTCATGAGAGCAGAGTGGAGGGGGAAGATCACAGTCATGTGATGCTCCCTTGCCCGCTGTGACACCACTCCGGCAGGCAGTCACAGCCACACGTGGTCTCAAACTGCGGCTAAAAAGCTAATGTGAAGAGTGGCATTTCCTTCTACTCTCTCTTGACTCTAGTGTAGCTTTGGACTGAAAAATTAACTTTGTCTAGAAGTACCAGAGGTTCCCTGAATAACAGGATAATGTGCATATGAAGGTAGATCATTTGCTGCTGCCTAAGGGTCCCAGTCACTTAAGGACTTCATTTCCTCTTCTTATGTCTCCTTCAAGCTCACATGTTTACTGTTGCTTTAACTTTCTGTGCACATAGCTGTTCTTAGATTTTGCCTCCTGGAAATCTGAGGAAACATACCAAAGTACTTTTTCAGGGGTATGCGATCCCTTGAGGGACCTAGAGTCATTGCTAGCCATTTAACTGTCAGGAGCTTTATTTTTTAGAATAGATATGGTGGTGTTTTTCAACTACATTTTTTACTATGATGCTTCCACAGTGAAGAACCCTGATCTTCAGGTCTGTCAGTAGAGACATGCAAGAACAGTAAATGGAGAAATGGCAGTAAATGAGAACATGCCGTGTTATACAAGTCTTGTTAAAGCTTCATGAGAAGATCCCTAACAAAGATGGTCTTGAATCCTTTTGTTAGTAAATAATAATTTTAAAAAATCTATCTACTTTATCTGCACCTCAGATTTTGACTCATGTTCCTCACTATTTTTTTAGTAAAGTGAATAAGGCAGCAGGATGTTCTCACAACCCAAAGGACATTTCACTCTCATGAAATGATACCCCACTTACAGAGACTCAGTATTGTCGGGATCCGGGGGGTGTTCTGGTGGGGTGCTACGACCTCCGGATCCGACTTTAAGAGAAAGTCGCTCGGCAGTCACTGCATTCACACAGACACACACACGCGCACCGGACAGCTTCTTCGACAAGCCGACGGCAAGGAGGCAGGAAGGGTCTTTGTGTGGAATTCCACGGCACAGGTTTATTCCAGCCCCATGCCTGAATGGGACCAAACACCAAAGACCAAGGGGGATGGAGGTTTTCAGCCTATATACGGGGGCGGGGAAAGCAGCAGGGGTAGTACATAGGCGGGATTAGGGTACAGGAGCCAATGGGAAAATCTGAGTGAGTGGCAGGGAACAAGGTCCAATGGGAGAGTGGGGAAGGGAGAACTTTCCAAAGGAGCAGATAAGGTATAGGGGGGCGGAGAGGCCAAGTGGGGAAGCAGAACTGGGATACATTTCCATAGCAGAACAGGGCATCCTGGGGGAGGCTTTTTTAGTCACTTTAACCCGGGGAGCTCTCTCGGGGTCTGTCCCTTTCACTGGCTCCCACACAGTATCTATTTCTTGTTCTTTCTCCTCCTGTACTCAGAGGACATCCCTTGTTAGCGGTGCGATCAATAAAAAACATATCTTCAGCCACAAGTAAATCTTGTTTATTAAAACACAGGTCTGCCAGTTAATTCAATTGCCAACAAAGTTGTAGCATGGTCAATACAAAAAAAAGTGACCTCATAAGTGAGATACATATATCCTCTAGATGCAAAATTATCTGATAATCAGATGCATTGGACAGATAGAGACAGAAGCACGCTGGTGAGAATAGACTGTGGCTAATTTTTCGCATTCTCTTGCAGTATTTGAAGTGTATGGTATCTCATGAGAGGCTTCAAGCTTGTGACTTGTTGCTGCTCAGGTCTACTCCTGACAGGTGAAAACCACAGAAAAAGAGTTTGCCCCTTCCTTCCAGTTATGTGCCTGCTATATCTGTGCAGGTTACCATCTCAATCATATTTCCATTGCAAACAACTGCTAATATTCCCTTTTTCATCAATAGCATGGGATCAAGGAGTTCACATGGCATCATTAGGTCAGCTCTCAGGCATGCTACTGCGTTATTGAAATAAGGATTTGGAGCATGAACTTTAGTGAAGATTTCTGATAGAACTCTGTGCTTACATCAAAGGCAGCATCAAGTGACTGAAATAGATTGAACATAACTTTTAGACAGCCAAGGAAAAATGTGCCTTTCCCAGTGATTTGCCAAGTACTTTTCCACCTGATCAGCAATGATTTGTTTTCTGCATATTTCAGACAGAGCTAAAAATAGCTTGCTGCTGTTATTTTTGTTTGGGAGCAATAACATTCAGTTTGTGAAGTTCTTTCTCTGTAAAAAGTTCAGAGCACTGAGAAGTATCTTCACAGGCAGAAACTTTCCTTTGGTTGAATTTCACAGTGAGGGAAGGCTTTCAGCATTTTTGTTAGTTTT
Source organism: Rhagologus leucostigma (assembly GCA_013397725.1). Classification (NCBI taxonomy): domain Eukaryota; kingdom Metazoa; phylum Chordata; class Aves; order Passeriformes; genus Rhagologus; species Rhagologus leucostigma. The sequence goes on along the minus strand of VZTD01005474.1, from coordinate 2,711,502 downwards.
CCTGTAAGACCGGCTGCTTTCTTGGAAAATATGACTAAACTTCTTTTCTGTTTTTAGTAAAAGATGAGGTAATTAAAACCAAAATCTAAATATGGTCAAAATGAGTTTGGAGCCTGTTTTCACTTAGAAAATGATTTTTAGAAAACATATTTTAGAAAATATTCAGAGACTTAAAAATACAGATAGTCATTTGATGAAATTTTCCAAAGTACACATAGGAGTAGCTTCCCACTGCTTTCTAAAAAAGCTCTCCTCCACCTTCTCTGTTGCCGATCTTTCTTCCTATACCTGGGTTAGTGCTTCCCTGTTGCATTTGTTCATGTTTCATGTAAGGAAATTCAAACCAACTGGAAATAAATCCTATGAAAAAAGGGATCCGTTTCCCCCTCGGAGGAGACAGAAGATGAGGGATTGGAGATGCCTTTGGCAGCAGTTTGCTGTCAGACTGATTTACCTGTGCAGAGGAAACCACTCCCTAGCTACCTGTTTGGACCAAAATAATTTTAAAAGTTTGTCTTTGGATCCCTGCATGGGAAAGGAACTGCTTAGCCTCAGCTTTCAGAAAAGCACCGGCAACACCGGGCATAAAAACAGCGTTGCAATGACCTTGAAGGAATTGACACCACATGAAGAGCTGCAGGATGCAGCCCAGTGCTCTGGGCGCCCGCATCCTGCCCTCACTGCCAGCAGTCATCTTACTCTCAACACACCATGATGATGTCACTTGCTTGAAATCATTCTCTCACTTGACAACCCGTGAAATGTTAAGCAGAATACCTTTGTGGCTGGTTCGGAGTAGAAAATTTAGAAATGTTAGTGACTTCTGAGCAGCCTGAGCCAGTGCTGGGCCCTGTTTTCCTCTCTTCCTGCTTTTTAAGTCAGCCCCAGGAGAAAGCATCAGGGATGCTTTACATTTCTTTAATGTGCAACCCCTTTGCCAGTGTTTGCAAGGGGAACTGGCAGGGTACTGTGAATCTGTAGGGAATCACACTGTCTGAACCCCTGCACATGCAGGGAAATGGAGAACTGAGAGGTTCAGGCACAGACACTGAAGTGGTCAGGTGAGCATTTTTCCTTTCAAGTCACTTAGTATTGTGAAATGAAATAAAAGGACTCCACTTGCAAGGTAAATTCCTTTCAATCCCTTGTCATGGGGAGGGTGAAAAACAGAGGTATTTCTACGCTGCTAAACAGAAGACAACCAGGGATCATACCCAGCCACCTGACCTCTGCTCATCCTGACTCAGTTTTGGTCACCCACAAAGAGCTCTCTCCCAGATATTTTTGCTCCAGAGATGCCTTACAGTGAGCATCAGAGCTGCAGGCTGGCAAGCAGCACAGCACACAGCCTCTGCCATTGGATAGTATAAGCCCGGTCTAGATATCCCATCAGGATCACATATATGTTGTTTTGCAATTCTGCACCGGCTACCTGCAGCACAAGCTTCTGATTTTTGCTTTGAAATTTTCAGCAGCAAAGTAATAGAGGATGGGATCAAGGCAGCTGTTCATGGCAGCGAGGCAGAGAGTGACCACCAGCGCTTTGTGCAGGTTGGCCTGGCTGCAGCTGCTGTACATCAGGTGGACAGTTCGCAGGATGTGATAGGGCAGGAAACAGATGAGGGAGAGGATGAGAGTGATGATAATGGTTAAAAGTGCCTTCTTGTGAGCGATTGCCCTCTTGCTCTGCGGACCCCTGGGCTTGAGCAGTGCTCTGATGGCAAAGACATAGCAGAACACAATTGTGCAGAACGGCAGAATGAAGCCCACGACGAGGACAAAGCTGTTCATCATGAGGAGCCTGTGTGTGCTGGAGGGGTGGAGGTCCAAGCATTTGACTGGGTCGCTGTAGCCAGCGACTCCCTTGTTTAAGAGAGGGCTGGCGGCTGCCAGCACGAAGATCCATATGGCCGCACAGGTTATCCTGGCATACTTCGTGTTGGTCACTTTTCCGCGTTCGAACGGGTGGACGATGGCTACGAAACGAACCACACTGAGCACGGTGAGGAAATAAATGCTGCAGTACATGTTCATGTACAAGGTGTAAGTCATGATCCTGCAGACAATATCGCCGAACATCCAACGTGATCCCGAGAGGAAATATGTGACCCGAAAGGGCAAAGTGCTCACAAACATGAGGTCTGAAATAGCCAAGTTCTGCATATAAATGTTTACTGAGGTCCTTTGCGAAGTCTGGAAGAAAATGTAAATGGAGAGGCCGTTTCCAACAGCACCCAGGAAGAAGATAAAGAGATACACGATGGGATAAATTACTTGTTTGAAGCTGTCAATTGTACAGTTGGAGGAGCTGTTAGTGAAGCTGCCATTTAGCGCCACCTTGGAAATGTTCATAGTCTGAGCCAGCGTCTCCATTTTCCTGCCAAAGTGAAAAGAAGTGGTGTGAGTGCTGTGTTACAGGCTGGGCAGGGAGTTTGGCTATGTGGGACTATTTCACTGAGGGCAGAAATTGCAAGATGCAGACAACAGTGGGAAGTAAGGGTTCATTAATGAGTAATTACTTGTGATGTCCCAGTAAATACACACCTCAAGCCACAAAGCCCCAAGTAAGCTCTAATGAGTTTCAGTATTACAGCAGCTGGTTGTTGTCTCAGCCTGTAAAAGTGCTGCCTTTTAGAGGTGCTATGTGTGTGTTTTAATGACGAGCCTCTGATCTTTACTGTGCAAAACAAGCCAACTTGCTGTCAGCCATTTTGTGGCAGGGAGGTTTTGAGTCCCCAGTCACCTTCCATGGAAACATCAAAACCTGATCAGAAAAGAAATCACTGCCCACTGCTAAGCCTGCATTTCAAATTAGGATGGAAAGCCAACAGAACTGAATTTGCCTTTTGGAACCAGGGAAATTTTTCTGGTATGTTTCGGCAGTATTTCCTGAGCAATACCAGACGTATTTTGATACATGTATAAATTAAGGACATTTTGACCTTAAACACTGTGCAAACACTGTGCTAACTATGCACTGTTCCTTTTTTAACTCCCTCCTCCTTGCACTGTATTTCTTCTTTCTTGTTAGCTTCTGGTGGCTTTATGTCTCTTTTTGTGGGGCCTTTGCTTCATGTACCACTCACTTAACCTCTTTTATGCTCAGCTGCTCTGCAGCAGTCAGTCATCTACACACACTGCAGCTTCCAGGGCAGCCCACATTTGCAGCCCTAATGAAAATGGCCTCTGAGAAAATGGGCTGTGTTCACAGAGAGTGGCATTTTTCCTCCTGTGAGGCTATACTTCAATCAAATCAAAACCACTCACCACTAAAACACTCTAAATAATATTTTTTTTTCTCATTAGTGTCTATTTCTTTTCTGAACTCTTGATTTCTTATCTCAGTTGTCCTGCAGCTAGTAGTATTTTCAAAGGAAGGTGTCAGTATTGCTTCTTGTTTGACAGTGGGAGCAATTCCCTCTTTGTATCTGCCAACATATCCTAAAGATGGGGCATGGAAATTTTTAGCCTGAAAACCACAACTACATGGCATTTCCAGATGCATGGCAAAGAAGCTTTTAATTTGCTCCAGTGAGAGTGATAATGTGCCCATGGTACATGACTGCATCCTATCTCTTATTCTGAACCTTACTGGCTTCACAATTTGAAACTAATTTGTTTGTACAGGTGGAGCCTCCCTGGGGGTAAATTTGGCTTTACATCTGGGTGCTCCAAACACCCAGCTACCCATTGTGGTATTCCCAGTGTGCTGTAAATGGGAGCTAATTTGCAAACTGAAGCCATGGTGTGGGAGCCTGAGCTATGTTCAGAGCAGCCCATGGTATCTCCAGGGTGGTGTCTCAGAGTCTGTCCGAGTTCCTTAATATAGCAACCAGATGTGCCCCAGCAGGACCCTTTTATCCGGCCCCTCTGAGATGGGAAGTGTGAGAAGCACTACCCCAGGCTGGACTCCCAAGGAGCACTTCATGGATAGTGGGTGTCAGCAAAGCCCTGGACTGAGTAAACACATGCTCCTAAAGTTAATCTCCTCCTCATTTGAGATCCTCTTTCCTCACGGAGCAGACAGAAAATATATTCTTCTTAAAAACAAATCTTTTGCAATCAAAGGACTTTTAATTGGTTTTCGTTTTCTTCACAGAACAACTGTCTGATATACACATTTTCTGTATGGAATCAAAGATCAGCCTTTCTCCAGATTGACTATCATCCCCCCATTTTGCAGGGAAACATCACAGCCTGAGATACAGCAAAGGGAAAAGCCCTTCTGACTGTGTTTTCTTGTGGTTCAAGCATCCTTGCCTTTAGAAACCCCAAAGCAGAAGAAAATACTAGGAAAGGGATCTGCCACCTGTTGAAGCATTCCCATTGTGTGTGAAAGCTGTGAGGTAGAGGAGTCAAATGAGTTTGAAGCCGTGGATAAATTCCAAGCCCTGCTCAGCACTATGAGTGATGGCTTGTTCCCAGTGCTATCTGATGAAGGATGGGATTGGGGCAATGAAAATTCAGTTGATGAAAAGCCCTTGGGTCCCTGCTACCCTGGGGAGAGCACTGCAAGCACAGGGGCTGAGGCACTTTGCTCAGGCTCCTCACATGAGGGTATCTAGCTAGCAACTACCATTAAAGCTATTCTGTCCTCTAACTGCGCAAATGCTCCTCAATTCTCTTTCCAGCTAAAGACCGAGACTAAAAGTAGAATAGTGCACGTGCAATCGAGAAAATTCAGTATCCTTGAACCTGGCAAGAAAATCAGTTCTCAGACTCCTCTCCAAGTTATTCAAACACAAGTTTCAAGCTGTTATGGGATGTCTGAGAGAAAGAAGCTGGAGACCAGTCAGCTGAAAGCTCTTAAAGCACCATGGTGCCTGCCCTCAGCAAAGGGCTGACAATGACCCATGCGATTGTCATATGTAGACGCTCCTGTTAGCTGTGTTTTGACACACAGATCAAAGTAGAAAGGAGGTGAAGTGAAAGATATATTTCACATGGGACTACCTCAACCAGCCCCAGAGGATAAGGGGAGAATTTTAGCCCTCCTTGAATCCAAGAACTGTTATTAGCCAGTTAAGGTTAGGAAATGGCTCCTAGATATACAGAAAGAATGACCTACCTAAGGACAGGCAATAAACTTTTTTTTCAGTAAAAGTGTCCAGATAGTCTCCTGGATTAGGAATGAACAGGATGGGTTAAGGGTGAGAGACTGGACCTGTAGGACTTTTTTGGGTGCCCCAAAAGAAGGAAGATTTGCAGTAAGATCTAACAGCCCTCTGAGAAAAAAAGGAGAGAAAGGACAAACTGAAATGGGATTCTCTCTTCAGTGGTACTGCAAGACTACTCTGATAGAAATTTTGTAACAGGAGATTTTTTCTGTATAGAAGTTTCACTGACGGAAGCTATCAAATGGAAGCAGCTGACACATGTCCTGAGGCTCTGACAATCTCTCTGGCAGGAGAAAGAGAAGATCAGCTGAGCAAGAAAAAGGGAGCCTTTTCTGAAATAATTGCTGCATAAGTAGATTAGATGTAGAGTTTGGGTAGGTTTTTGTCTTTTCTTTATCTCTGTGAAATCTTTAAAAGATATTTACAGCTTGATTAGTATGGATTTTATAAATAAATATTTACCTTGCATTACAAATTGCATATACATTATAAATTATATATATTTATTACAAATATATATTTTGCCTTTTATCTTAGCCTGGCTTGAGTTCAATTTAAGGTAACAGAAAGACATTCCTTGCCTAAGGTGACTTTTAAGTCCTTAACAAATGGATGGGTATGCAAGACAGGTGGTGGGCTGATAGAGCAAAAGTAAGAGGAGATTTGTTTAATTGAAGGAGATACTAAACTAATAAAAATGCCCCAAATCCATCATATTTTAAGCCCAGGATACAGGCAGCAGTCTAGGAGCAGAGGTGCTAAACTGCCCACGGTGTGATGTGTATGTCCACCTCACCAGGGTGTGCGTGGAGCGCAAGGGGCTGGGGGCACGGGGGGATGGGGCTGGCTGTCTCGAGGCAAGAGTGGCTCAGCAGGAGCAGGGGAGGAGCAGGTCTGCCCGAGGAACAGACCTTCTGAGGTTTCTACGCAGATAATTTGGGGGTGTGAGAGAGGAGCTGGTGGTGGCTGTGGTCATTGTGGGTACCAGGGATGAAGGGTGTGATGTTTGGGGCGCCCGTATGAGGCAAGAGAGAAGCTCAGTCAGACCCAGCACTGCAATGCACGGATGAGGCAGTAGAGAGTAGAAATTTAGGTATATGAGGAACTGAGGGAAAAAGGCAAGCAATAGAGGAAGGAGAGACTACACCGTACCCGATGCAGATTCAGGCTGCTGGTGCTGCAGACTGAGAGGTTTGCAGAGGAGTATTTAATTAGAAGCAACAGGGGAGCTGAGTGGCATAGGAGAGCAAAGGGCTGGACAGACAAAACTTGCGAGGGCAGTGAACTCGCATCCAGTGCACCTCTGAAAAGGCCAGGAGGGGAAAAAAGCCCAACTGCAATAACTAGGGAAGGCAAATCCAACTACCCACAAATCCAATAGACTGGCACATGCTATCTTGAATGTCTGATGAAAACCAAATCTTGTGTGTAATTCTGCACTGATGCTCAAACCTGAAAAAGAGACGGGGGCTCTGTCAGGCTTGGCATGAAACCAAAACCCTGGTGCAAGGGAAACCTCAGAGACCTGCAGGAGAGAGGATAATCAATAGAAGCCTGTGTTGCCATGCTACCAGCTCTATGGTAATGATAGTGTAGGATGCTCGGGTGGAGGAGTGGCACTGTGCATGAGGGACTACATTACTTGCAACAGTGTAAAAATATTGTGGCTAAAGAGAAGCACAACGGGGTTCTTGTAGGCAGACATCACTACTCTAATAATAAAAATACAGTAGTAGGAATGCACTACCAAACTCCTTATCATGATTATGACAGTTGCCAGAAAACATTAACTGAGGGTAGGAAGATGAAAGCACGTAGGAACAGGAGGAGGTTTTGGGTGTCTTTATAAAGATGCAGTGCTGCAGCAGAATGAGATGCGATGTCCATGTGCAACAACTTCCTGGTTCCTAGAATAATTAGCCCTGCAAACAAATGCACAACGCGAGATGCCGTTCTACCTTGGCATTCTACCTCTACAAGGCACCATTTGATCTTTAGTGCTGCACAGGCCCTAGTTCAAGCAGGTTTTGGTGGAAGGAGTTTTGTACAGTTAATCACAGTAGAGCTGGGCTCAGCAGCATTGTGGAACAGAGAAGCAGTCCTAGAAGGAAGAAGCCTACATAAATTTGGGGGCTGTTTAAGAAAACAAACAGAAAATTCAACAAGCCTACATACCAAAAGAAATAGGCTTTTTAAGAATTATTGAGCCCAATGTCTATCAGTAAAACAGTTACCAAGACTATTATAAGGAAAAGATCTCCATTTGGAAAGCAGAAGGCTTGTCAAAATGGGGAGAATGGAAAAGTCTGTATCATGACAGATCAAATGTGAGGAGGAAACTAGGAGCATTAAAGAAAAAAGTGAAGAGCTTCTGGTAAAGGGTGTTCTGGTTGACAGTAAGTTTCGTAAACCTACTGAAAGATGAAAACCCCTTGGGAACTGGCAGGGTTGCTTGGTAGCAAAAGATCGCTAAGGGACAAGGTCATAGCAGGAAAACTCAGGGAATTCATTCTTCCTTACCAAAGATGTTGGGATATTTTTGCATCTTGTGCAGTAAAAAGGTCAGAGGAGTCAGCTCCACTCGACAGATGTGGGCAGGAAGTATTAAACCAACCAGATAAGTGGGAGGCCAATAAGTAGTCGAGACCAGATGGGACTCATATCAGTATCCCAAAGGATCTCAAGTGTGAGACTGATGGCCAAGGCACGTAACCCACCATCGTAATCAGGCGCGGTGCCAGGGGACTGATGTGTCATCAGTGCAGCTCTCATTTACAAGAAAGGCTTGATAAGGCAGCTCAAGGCCATGAGCTGGTCGTCAGTCCTGGGACCTAGTGACCACTGGGAACGATTTCGTCCTCTGGGACATTTTGAGGACATCTGTAATGAAGAATGAAGGCACTGAGTTCATTGAAATGCCAGTCTGCTGAGAAAGAGTCATTACGTCTTCTGAAAAGGGAGATCCTGTTTCACTCACCCACTGAAGGGCTGTGATGGCAATGGATGAAGGGGACCCAGTGGTCATTTTATACGTATATATAGATGTACATGTATGGCTGAGGGAGGAGTTTTTCCCCTCTGCTTCACTCTTGGGAGACCCCACCTGAGCACTGCATTCAGCTCTGAAACCCCGACATAAGAACCTCATGGACCTGCTGGAGTGGGCCCAGAGCAGGGCCATGAAGATGACCAGAGGGCTGGAACATGTCTTCTGTGGAGACGGGTTGAGAGAGTTGGGGCTGTTCATCCTGGAGAAGAGAAGACCCCAGAGAGACCTTATAGCAGCCTTCCAGTACCTAAAGGGGCCCTGCAAGAGAGCTTGAGAGGGACTTTTTGCAAGGGCATGTAGCGATAGGACAAGGGGGAATGGAATCCCTGGAAGTGTTCAAGGCCAAGCTGAATGGGGCTTTAAGCAACACGGTCTAATGGAAGGTGTCCCTGCCCCTGGCAGGGGGTTTGGAATGAGATGATCTCTAAGATCCCTTCACACCCAAACCATTCTGTGATTCTATGACGTGTGCATTCAGAGAGCTGCATTTGTCAAAGCCTTCGACATAGCTCTGCAACAAAGTCTCTTAAGCACCTAAGTTGCCAGAGAGCTGGAAGGCACGTTCTTTTGTGGGCTGAAAGCTGGCTGAAGTGTAGGAAGCAAAGTGGGGGCTCAATAAATCAGCAGTGGAGTCCTCTAGGGTTTGGTACTCAGACTAGATTTATTCAATGTCTCTATCAACAGCCTGAAGATGACAGTTCTCCAGGTTGGCAGATGCCGTGCTGGAAGGGTGGCAGATGAAAATTAGTATATTTTAATGTAAGGTGATGCATGCTAGAGAAAAATAATCTAAATCGTACCTAATTATATGAACTTTAAATTGGCTGTTGCATTCAGGACAGGGCACTTGGCACCGGCATCACTGACCATTTGCTGAAGTTAGTTCTGCATTGGCTACAGCAGCAGAAGCAACCAAAACTGTCAGCAAAATGAGGGCACCACCAAGAAGGCTATGGAGAACAGAGCAGGGTGTCACCTTGTATAAAATCTTGGTGCATTCCCATGGTGGGCAGCTCTTGTCTCTACACTGAAAACAGAGATTATGGAGTTAGAGAACGTGCAGAGAGAGGCAAGTAAAGTAGTCAGCAGCCCTGGGCTACCCCAGTTCTTAGAGGGGGCAGTCAATCAAGTCATATGGTATCTCAGCAGAGAATGGGATGGGTTTCTGTGCCATGCCTGGACAGAAGGACACAGTCCTTTTGATGATGTGTGGTGGAGGGGTGCTGCTGCTAAAGGTCTAAATATGAAACCTCCACTGTCTCTGAAGGTGTAAATAAACTCTCCTTTTCCAGACTGCTGATCTCAGATCTGCTGCTCTGAAACACTGCGTTCACTATAACATGAGGAATGACGAAACAACTTCATTTTAATAAGATGTTCTCCATATGCAAAGTTAAATCAGGAAATCAGGCTGTTCCATCAAAATATACTACTTTGCTATGTAAAGTGATGAGTATATAGAACCTCTTCTATGCCAGGAAAAAAAGATCACCTTTGCATCTATCACAGTAACCCTTTGTCTGAAGAGGACCCCCGACACCTGAGTCTGTTGTTTATTACCCAAATAGGAAGACAATTATAACATCTCTGCTATAGAGGAGATCACTTGCATTTGCCACTGCACTTCCAAGAAAAACAGAAGTTCTCATGTTTTTTTAAAGTTCCCACTGGCTTTCTTGCTAATATTCACTTTGTATTTCAGGAGCAGCATTACCAAGAATAAATTTTTTAAAAAATGCAATATTTAGAATTAACACTTAATTCATCAAAACATGGCATGTTATTAACCTTTCTAAATGCACAATACAGAAAAAAATCAAGAGTCTGACATTTAACACCTTTTATTTTTAAAGTTCACCATAAGCGAAATACATGTTTTTCATCTAGTTAAAAAACAAGGCTCACTTAATCAGATCCACAGCTTCATTGTTATCTTCCATCTGGCAAACAATTCTAGTTACATAAATCTACCCTTTTTTCTGCCAAAAAGATTTCTCAACACCAACTTTGTCATAGAGAAGTTTGGTCAACTATCACTGCTTCTGGCAAATACTACTCTAACTGCAAATAATAAGAAAGAAAAGTAGGTTGTATTTTAATCACTGCAATCATTTTATCTACAGCAGAGAAAGCAGAAAAATCTTGTCCTACCTCAGCTCATGCGCCTTCTGGTGTGTTCAGTATTTCCTTCTTCTGCTTGCTGCTCACAGACTTCAGGATTTTTAATGGAAAGGAAACCCACAAAAACTTGATGCAAAAACCAGATGCTACTAATGCAGAAGCCAAAGAAAAACCATGAACAGGATAATGGGAATTAAATTCTGATTAAAAGTTCTTACATATTCTTAAAAGAGAAATGTTCGCAGCTCAAGGACTGATGCTAGCAATCACAGGGCAATCTTTCATTACTTTAACCCGATGAAAGAGGCTCTACAGCTACATGGCATGTTGAGAAGCATTCTGAATTTCTGTGTTTGGGCCCACACTTCTATGTATGTGCTTTTATTAGTCAGAGTTACTCAAAATATTAGAGGAGATGCCCATATAATCTTTGCATGAATCATTAAAGATGTTCTTGGAATTAAGGAGAGGATATTTGTTTGGCTTACTTCCCAGAAAACACATAAATAACAAAATTTTAAACAGGCTACTGGGATTTGATGCATAATCTCATTCAACTCGTAATTCAAGGCTGAGTTAACAAGCTGAGGGACTAATTTTCCTCAAATTTTTATAGGAACAGATATAGCTCTGTTAAGCCATGAGTAAACGGCTGCAGTGAATGCCTTACTCCCTCTGAAGCTTCACCACTTCTTAGTGGAGCAATGCTGACTGCACAGATGAGTGTTCTGAGCCCACTGCTGTTGTGAAATAGGTTTCTATACACGCTATAGGTGTAAAAGCTTGATTATTTCTGTTCTGCGCTGTCAGCATGTGCAGGTGGATCAGACACATTCAAGTGCTTTCTGGTTGCTGTGCTCTATTTCATATCGGCAGCAGGTCAGGAGTCCGCACATGGCTGCTTAGCACAGCAGATGGAGAGTCTCCAAAAAACCCAACCTTCTTGCCACCCACACTTGTAGTTATCTACACCCCAAAGTGCTTTGGATAAAGATTGTAATCTCTCCTCTATTTACCACTTGTACACGTAAACTTGAGAACAGCCAAAATAGTGCTTCGGGTGTGCTCTCATGCAGGGTCATGGTGGCAACGTGCAGTGGCTGCAAAGACTCGTGTCAGCAGAGCTCACAAATTCCTAGACCTAGCAGCTATGGGGGTCCTCTTTTTTAGCACGGGGCTGAAAAAGGACATAAAAAACCAGCTTAGCTAAGAACTAGTCTAACTCTTTTGGTCTCCAAGGTGAGCACGAAAAGTGGTTTTTGACACTTGCTTGCATTTGAATTGACAAAGCAAAGTCAACTTAAAAAGCTTCACAGTAGAGATCCACATCAAGTGAATTTTCAAGGTGCAGCGTGACATGAATGAATTAGGACCCTCTTGAAACCACTGTTTGCCAACTCTTGTGGCACCTAAGCCCATGGATAAGTGTCCTCTTCCAGCTGTGGTTGTGCTGGCTGCTTTGGTTACTGTCCCAGCTGTTTTCCTGTCTGCCAAGGTTTACCTGCAGAGTGGCTCGTAGGTTCTCCCTAACCCCACCCAGCTGTTGAGGCGGGTACTGGAGACACCTGACACAGGACGTATCTTCTCACCCAGCTCACATGGACTAAAGCAGGGTGGAAATGATCCTGTGAGCAGCTCCGTGGACAGAGTCGTTTGGGAAAGAGCCATGACATGCATCAGGGACTAAGGCTGCTTCAGCAGTGAGGCCACTGCCAAAAGGCAGCTCTGGCCTCAGTCTTCACTTGGGCAATGCCCCCGTAACTCAGACTGCATCTTATCTGCAACTGGCAGAGACTGATTTAGGCACTGCACTAGCAGTCTGATGACATCCCCATCACAAGGCATGTGGCGATAATCACTTTGGGACTGATAGGCAGCCTGTTCTCAGATGCAGGATCAGAGACTGAAACACGCAGAAAAGTTAAGACATTGATCACATTTTATTTTCCTGAGATATTTTGAGAATATCTTTTCCACCATGTGGTATGAATATCTTCATTGCCTGGGTAATTTCCCACAGTCACCTTCTTAAACGCCCTGCTTTCTGGAGAGTGCTGCTTCCTCCCTTTTATAAAATAATTCTGTTTTGCTTTTAGCCTGGCTTTGAATAAATGAGGTTGGCTGCCAACTCACCCTGCACCTGATGAGCTAGATCCGGAGTGACTGCTCGGAATTTTTTAGAAACATTCGCTGTATGACTCAGCTTCCGAGGGGAGTTTATTACATTTCTTACTAATAAAAACTTCAGTAATTCTGGAGAAGACATCTCAGAATATCATGAAGAATCAAAGACTTTCATCACAAGATGCTGCGTGCATATCGCATATTCAACAGCAGTTAAGAGCCTAGGCTATTTCCGAATTTTGAATCCCTTAAATGCATAGATGTTTGAGGACACAGCAGAGTGCAAACGACCCCTCTGGGCTGCAGCTAGTCTCCATCCTGCCTGTTTCTGTTCCCTTTTGCATTTCTGGTTCCTCAACAGCCCAGCTTCAAGACACAGATGCGGGAGGGGGTTGCTCATACTATTCCTTCCCCTTCCCCATAAAACCACATGCCCTCCAGCCCTGCCCACAGGTACTGCCCACAGAGGAGGGCTCCAAATGTGTGAAGAAGTCAGATTTTGGGTCTGAAATAAGTACTCCAGGCTAAGGAGAAGCAAAAATTTAGACTCCTTCACCTTTTCAAAGTTTACTATAGGCTAGTTCAAGCGTCTTTTTGGGCTGAGCACTACCTGCTAGGGGTATCAGTCAAGGGGCCTGTGTACCACACTTCCTGTATAGGACACCTTGGACATCCCAAATATACGTCATGACATCGTGTGCTCCATAGGCCAGGCCCCCCCCTCCAGCAGTACTGTGCTATCCTAAAGTCAGGTGAAGTGCTGTCCCAGAATGGTCAATCCCTACCCCTTTTTCTGGTGCATCCCTCCAGCACCGCAGTCTCACTGGGCAGTTTCATCTGCTTCACACCTCAGCAGAGGGGCCGAGAGCACCCGAAACCCACATGGGTCAATGTTGCCGTGTGCTATGGCCAATTCCCCAGCCAGCAATACCATAGCAGGTGCACTGGATTAATACCCACGCAGCCCGGGAGCCCTGTGAGTGCCCAGAGGGCTGTGCGAGGTCTATAGATCACCCCCCTATAACTGGCTGCTGCCATCTCCCCTGCTTTCCACCCTGTATTTGGTTTCTCCCTCTGGAAAGTTCTGTATCCCTCGGTCCCCCGTTGGCCCCCGGTAGTCCTCTCCTCCCACAGTACTTCCCATTGGTTCTGTACCCCTTGCCCGCGAGAATTCAAGCCCCGCGTCTCTGCCTCATTGGTCATCTTGTATTCTCCCCTCCCACTGTGAAAAGGATAAAGTGTCTACGGTAACTGTAACGGTCTCCCTCAGGCTTCCGTGCGGGACTTCCGAGTTGAATTAAACCCACTCCTGTTCTCCCACGCAGAAGTTCCCTCCGCCTCATTCTTACCTCCTCAGTGCGCCTGGACCATTGGTGGGTTAGGCGAGTCCAGGCTGGAACCTCGCCAACCCTCCCGTGCACCCGCGAGCAGCCTCCACCACCCTCTCCCGTGTGGGTGGGTGCCCGGCACTAGTGGTCCTCGAGCTAGCCGAACAATATTAGTGCCGCGGCAGGTCTTGCTGAATGGACACAGCCCAACAGAGTCCTGAGAGTTCATCAGCTCACAGAGCATAGACACTCTTGCACAGCAGCTCCAGCGTCTCGGCTTCCCACAGACACAGGACTTTGGGAAGTCCCCCAGACTGTGCATGGGACACATGGAAATCCCCAGCACCAGGAGAGCTGGGCTGAAGTACCAGGTCTCCCAGGCAACCCAGGTGAAGGAGCCTGCATATTTTTCCAGTTGCTCAGTCAATGTTTTGCTGTCTGGAGGCACAAACTTCTAGTGCCAGAGTTTCACTTTTCTTCATGCCAAAAGATTTTTGGTAAAAATGGATCTGTCAAACAAAAAGAAGGGATTACCTCCATTGAAGATTTTAGCACTGCATGACTTCAACACGGCAGCTTAGCCTACTAACACATATCTATTTCCAGAGACCAAAATTACAAGCCTACATTCATTTTCTGTGCAATACAGAAAAAAACAGCATCCAATGTTAGTAGCTCATCTGCTGTTAGCCATAAGGCTGGATGGATGGGAAGATGAAAGTGACAGCTGCATGGAGAAGGGGGAAGAAGCCAGGGCAATTTTAAAAGGAATTATACAGAAAGGAAAAGCACATACGGTTTTCAAGATGTTTCTTTTGCAACATTAGTAATGACATCTTTTTTAATTGCCTGTGGTCCTTTATTATTTGTTTGCAGTTCCTCGTTAAAATACTGTTGAGAGTGAAGAAGCGTTAATATATAGCCGGAATGGAAAAAGACATCTAATGCTGTCTTTAAGTAAAATAAACTGTTCTTTTTTAACTATGAAGCACTAAAACTGGTAATGTTTTTGCCAGCTTCTTCAAGGGTAGCTGTAGGCCTTGGGAAAAATTGATTGTCTCCAAAAGCTGTGGAGATGATGGCAGCTGGGAGCATTAATGCTCTTCCAAGAGAATAATCAATCTAATCTTTGATTCTGAAAAGACTGAACTGGAGCAGGACAAAACACCAAATACCTTCTAAGGTCTTCATCTAAAACCCGTTGAAGTCATTGGAAAGAATAGTGTCTTTTTGGATCAAAACCTAAATAAGACAGACTCAGAAACCATGGCTGGAAAAAAACCAACTCTTTCTCTTTTTCCTTCAGCTAGCTAAAAGCGTTTCTGATCTAACATGTGCAAGCTTGTCAGCATGTCAGGTATATTCTGTCTTCTCCATGTAATGTACCTTTCAAAACCTTTCTGCAGCCATTTCTCTACCTACCAAGCACTGTGGTGCCAAGGTTGCTTTCTGCTTGTGTTATTATTTCTGGTTTGTGTGTTAGACATCACAGGATTGCACACTGGCGGGATAATGAAAGTGCAGAATTTGAAGGATTTGGCAATGAATCTAGTTACCTCTGTCTTAAGATTTGGTCTCCCAAAGACTTGTTAATTGTATTTGGCACATGTATGCATGCATGCACACAGTGCTGTGTTTTGGTCTGTGTTTACCACATATTAAATGTTCTGTGAAACCTGAGAATTCTGCTGAACTCTCCTTCCGCACAATTATAGAAACTCAAAGCAAAACAAGCTTCCTTTTTTCTCTCTTTAATGACTCTTTCACTATATCCCTGACCCACCTGCTGGATAAAATCCAACAACAACTGATGCCTTGACATGGCCAACTAAAAACAGAGACTAGACAAGAATAAGAGAATAAAAGTAGGTATTGATATGGAGGGCCTTCAAAGGTACACCCTGGGCAGTCAAAAGGCTACACCCAAGATGGACCCTGGGTCACAGGTTCTTCACACTTTTATAAGTTTGGTCCATTTGCATATCAGGGTTAATTCTCCAATTGTAACCTCAGTTAATGATGTAATTACCCCAAGTTTGCCCCCCTCTAACCACATCATTCTAACATCAGAATGCCCAGATGTAGGTGCTCTGCTTCATATATCCAGTGGCCAAACACCAGTGTAAGATACGACCTGCAAGTCCTTCTACATAACCCACTACCACCAAGTCCATTTTCATGTCAATGTACTCATCAATGATAGATAGCAAAAACTTTACGAGAGACCACAATGTGCCTCTCTGCACAATGTGGGACATAAGTCCCCTGCTCTTGTCATCTGAGGCTGATGGGTTCTACCTGCCAGAGGTCCCTCTCCCTGGAGCACGTGGGAAGTTCTCTCTCCAGGCACTGGCTGCTGCCGACACAAAAAGTAATTTTAAATTTTTGTCCTTGGTCTGGATTTTAATGATGTTTCTTCAGATAAAACTCAGATGGGATTAGATCTCAGTAGATACATTTTCTATTCTTCTGACTTTGGGAAATGGTTTATTGTGTGCTGTTTGATGTTTTTTAAGCTGTATTTTATAATGGCATATAAAATTATCTATAGATGTGTTTTGGAAAGAGATCATAACATGACCTTTTGTCCCATTGTTTTTGCTCGGAATTTCAGGAAAATATCCGTGTGTCTGTGATGGGACATAAATACATTGAAAAAAAAGGTCCATTAATAAATGAAATTTCTAGCCTTGAAAATTGCCAGGATGACGTATTTCTTTTGTAATTAGTTTGCAACTAGTGTCCGCCCAGATAAAAGTGAGAATTCATTTAAGCTCATCTTTGTCACAGGGTACATGTTTTTGTGACATGATTTAATGAAATCCTCTTGACAGTCATATAGTGAAAACAAAACTGTCTAAGCAAGGCTGGCTCTGGTGGTGACGCTAGTGGGAGAGGGAAGGGTAAGTTCTGAGGTGGCAGGGTCCTCCACCATTACAGGATGGGGATTTTTCTGTGCTAAGGGAAATGCATCACCCACACATCCCAACCTGCTGCTCTCTGGGAAGTTGCCATGCTGAGCTGATTAATGCAATTGTTTCCCTTTACCTTAGACATTTAAATCATGGTGGACAACAAACTGCCCATGAGCCAGAAGTGTGCTGGAGGCCAAGAAGGCCTACAGAATCCTAGGATGCACTGGGAAGACCATTGAGTGCAGGTCAAGGGAGGTGATCCTGCCCCTCTACTCAGCCCTGCTGAGGCCACATCTGGAGTGCTGTGTCTGGTTCTGGGCTCAAGAGAGACACGGAGCTCCTGGAGCAGGTCCTGCACAGGGCGACAAAGATGATTAAGGGACCAGAGCATCTCTCCTATGGGGAAAGGCTGAGGCAGCTGGGCCTGTTCAGCCTTGAGAAGAGACAGCTGAGAGGGGACCTCATCAATGTATAGAAGTGTCTGAAGGGATGCTGCCGAGATGGAGCCAGGATCTTCTCAGTTGTGCCAAGCAATGGGACAAGAGGCAATGGGCAGAAACTGATGCACAGGAAGTTCCACCCGAATATGAGGAAGAACTTCTTTACTGTGTAAGTGACCATGCACTGGAACAGGTTGCCTAGAGAGGTTGTGGAGTCTCCTTTATTGGAGATAATCAAGAACCATCTGGATGCAATCCTGTGCAGTGTGCTCTAGGACAACCCTGCCTGAGCAGGGAGGTTGGACCAGATGTTCCACTGTGGACCCTTCCAACCTGACCCATTCTGTGTTTCTGTGAACTCTGGGTTTCTTTGCAGAAGACAAAAGAAGCCCAGGGTGAGCTCTCCTGATTCATGTGCTCAGGCACCAAGCCCAGGGGCACTTCAGTGTCACTGAAATTGTCTGGATACATTAAACCCTCCAGCACTCTTATAAGAGCTAGCAAGTTAGGCATTATTATATTTGGGCCAGGATATGTAGCAAATCATTCCAGCCACATGTACCCCGTTCAATACTTTTCACTTATTTACTTATGTATTTATATACTTTCAGCAACCAAAGACATTAATGCTCATTGGTTCTAAGTCGCACAATTTTCTTTATTAATTAGTATTCTATCCTCTATAGATTATTGATCTCTCACTCCTCATGGTAATGAGTCCACATTTTTTTCATCCCTCTTATCGTCTTTTTTTCAGACAGGGAATCTCCAACTCTCCAGGCTGTAATCTCCTCTGTATCTTCTGGTTACTCCAACATGTCCTTGAAGGGCCACAAATTTAAGATCCAACTGGATGATAGTCAATCCATCTTGCATAGAGTTTTACAGTGATGATTAAACTACCTCATGTTTTGCTTTCAGGGTCCTCAGTGCAATGTGGAGAAGCTGGGCAGAGGCTGACTGGTCTTTTGCTGGAAGAAGAAATAGAGATTCATTTGGTTTTGTTTGGCAGAGATGTTTCTTCCACTTTGTTGCTGTTGCTACAAGACCAAATCTGTAATTCTCTGGAAATACAGAGCATGCCACCAGAGAAGAATTAGCACAGTTGTTTTAGTTTTATGCAACTTTCTCAACACCCAGTGACTGATCATTTAGAAGAGAATAAACAAAATGAAGTAAGCTGTTTGTTCAGCATGTTCCAACACCCATCCATCTGCTTCCTTTTGTACTCACAGTCCCTCAGCCACAACTTTTCTTATCAGCCACTTTCAAAAATATGACTCATTTTTCACATAATAGACTGGGTGGAAAATAGAGAAGTTTTGATACGTAATAAAGCTTTCTCTTGCCCAGGATCTCCTGCATTAGCTCATATTTTATTTCTCATTAAAGAGAATGACACAATGAAAATGTACTCTTTCTAGCCCTAGTTAGCTGCAGCAGGACTCACTGTCTGTGCCACAATTAGCTCATCTTGGCTCTTCACAGGTACACGAAGCTTTGGTATAGCTAATTCTAGGACAAGGAGGAGCCACAAGGAGACTAAGTGTTAGTACAGCTTATACACAGTCTCCTCCTCTCTACTCCGGCTTCTTGTTAGCTCAGCTAACACACTCTCATGGCTGCAAAGCAGAAGCCACTCTAAAGTGGGGACACTGGCCAAAACATCTGCCTGCTCAGCTCCCTCAGGTTTGGAATCTGTGTTGCAACACCATAAATGCCGTATCTCCAGGCAGATTAAATGGTTCCGTGAGAAAGGTCTGTGTAATCTGCCCTGCTGGTGACATCTTCAGTTACGATTCCTTTTCCATGATGTCATGCTGTACTCTGCTGGCAACAAGGCTGATCTTGGATTCCCAGGTGAAAGCTGTGTTTGCCTAGAACATTTATCCTCGCTCTTGCTTTCCACATGCTAGACTGGTTTTAACAGCATCTTGCCTCGCTGACAGACAAGAGGCAAAACACACAGCAGGCTGTCAGTAAATTTCCAGTTCAGATGAAATCTCATGGCTTTTGTCACACAGATCTCGTGCTTTCTCCCAGTGAGACCCTCATATGCATCAGACAACCACTGCTGCCGCAGGAATCTCTCATGAGCTCAACCGATTTCCCTAGGATCAGAACGCCACATGCCAAACAGAAAGGGGAGATATCTAGTGAACCCAGAGGTCCCCTCTTAAATCTGCTGGGACCTCGGACCCACTCGTGGGATGTATGTGGCACCCTGCTGGGCTAAGGAAAGCTCTTCTCAGTGTAAATTATGTCTCTGGCTGACAAACTGATGTTTTGCATTTCTCAGTGCTGAGCAATGTAATTTTTCTTTTTTGCTCCAATCACTTGTACCCGTGCACAGGACAAGAGTGGGACTGAGGCCCAACACATCTACTTGAGATGCTCAAATTTTGCTGGGTTATTTTGTGACACTAAAGTTACTACAGAAAGTCAAAGGCTTATGTAAAGAGGAAACAAGATGAAGTTAATATGCTTTAAAATCAAGGCAGCAACTTACCTTTTGTATCTGATAATGACTTGATAGAACTACATAATGCAGACTCTAAAAAACATCACTGAGGAAAGCTCCAAAGAACAAGACCTTTAATATGTCTTTTGCACTTCATTTGCTCCATTCTACATTTTAATTTCCTAAGTATCTGCTAAGTGCATTCAGTAGAATAGTAAGTACAATTCCTATGAGCTAGCTAAATTACTTCTAGCAAATTTGTATCAGCACTTATATTGTATTAGCATCATTACATTATAATTTAAACCTTTCATTTCACCGCTAATCAAAGACAATTTTTGCAAATAAACCAAATCTTCTAATTTGCTTACAGTATCATGTCTTACTTTCTTTTTTAATAATTAAGCATGGTCACTATAGCCTCTGTAGGTAATAGAGTAGTTTCTACGTATCAGAAACATTGCCTTTTGTCAAGCAAAATTGCTAGGTCTAATATTCTCTGTTTGCATCTCTGCAAAGCAGCATTATGTACAATATCCAGCAGATATAACACTGGAAAATTCTGCTTCTCTTTGACAGGCAATACTGAAAACATCTGCTGGTGTAAGCAAATTGGCTGAGGAAGCTGCATGCTCCCACTTTAGGGATGTTTTCTGTTCATTTTTCATCTCTCCAGTGCATAGATCCATCACTTGTATTGCTGACACATATTAGAACAGGAATTGTAAGACTAAAGTGCTGGAATTATCCAAAGGACGAAAGCACAATTTTGCTATGTCAAGAGTTTGCAAAAGGGCAATAGAGGCTCTTTTCTATTTGAAATGGCAAACTGTAGTAAACCTAACACAATTTTAAATATTTTAAAATGAAATCTTCCTTTGCTTCAGCACAAGAAATCTTAGCCAACGCTAGGACTCACATTTATAAAGATACCATCCAAAATATGTTTTCCTCTTTCTTGAGATACAAGATACAATATGTCTGCAGGCCATAGCCATTGAAACATAAATATATTGCTTCCCTTTATGCAACTATTCAATGGAAGGAAAAAAGAAATCAGACTAGTGATTAAGAGCTGGTCCATATGTATTAAGTCACTGCTGGGTGACCATCAGGCCATGCTTGTGTTCACCAGCAAGAGTAGAGACTGTAGCTAGAAAGCAGTGACTGCTTTTGATAGTGCACAACAGTAGCCTTATTTAAACCATGCAGAATGATAAGCTATACAATAAGAATTAGCCTTGTATCTCAGCCATTTTTGTGTGCCTGGGAAAAAGCTCTTTCTGGTGTCAGAGAGGAAAATAAAAGAGATGATATATCCAACATACTGCTGCCAGCGGACTGTTAAAAAAAAAAAAAAAAGAAAGCTTTATCCTGAAGACCAGGTTTTGGAAGATCAAACCTATGGATGTACACACAGATTCTTCACATCATTGCAAGAGAAAGTCAGATGTCAAGAAAGGCCACACAAAATTAGTCAAGATGCTCACTTTACCTGACACCCTGATTGTGACAGGGACAAATCAAGGATACCTGTACAGCAGTTCAATAAAAAACAAGTATGTAGTGATGTTTCCCTAGAAGTCTTTCAGCTGTCTACAATTCTTTCTTGAAGATTTGCTGCAGGAGAACAGTCTAGAGATTTAATACCTCTTGATGGGTTTTCCTCCAATGAATGTCAGCCTTTGGCAACCCAACATCTCGCACAGAAGAATTCCTTTGAATAAGTACCTACCATGGAAAATAAGTGCAGCAGAATTGGATCACGAACATCAGACATGTATATGTACATTAGAACTACCTGCATGAAATCACATTCTTTCATCTTTATTGAACCTGCTGCCTTCACCTTTCTTTGAGACTCTGTGCCGGTTTGGCCAAAATCTAGTAATATAGCCCCTGAGAGAAAACCAGGTTGCAGGTTGCAACCACCCTTCCCCCCCACAGGGTTCGGGGAAAAAGAAATTTTTCCTCGAAGGAAAGTGAAAGAGATAAAAACTATTTATTTTAACAAACACACAGGAAAAGGATAATGATGCCAAATAATGAATTAAAACCCCCGCTGTAGAGAGAAACCTGGGAAGATTTCAGAGTCCTTCTGTAGGTGTGGTCTCTCTCCTCCTCGGAGCTGGTCGGTGAGGGCGTGGGCCCACCCCCGGGCCTCGGGGAGAAAATTCTCCTGATGTGTTCTGATGTTGTTGAAACAGTTCAGAAAAGAAGAAGGGTAAAAAACCAAAGTCCCAGGAAACAAAATTCAGCTCTCCGTCTCACACCAAGAGGGAAAAAAAAAAAAACCAGCTGGCTGAAGAAAAAGCAAGCAGGGTGCTCCCTTCGTGCCTTCCGCAGTCAGAAAAACACTGAGGAGTATATCTCTGTGTCCTTGAGAAGCTGCTTTGGAAAGTTCATCTGTTTTTTTTTTTCAAGCTCAGTTTAAAGGCACAGAAAAGGCACACTATTACTTTTTGGGCATAGAGCATGATAGGGGATACACATGATAGAGTCACCCCAAGACAGACTCCTTGCTTCTTCCACTGAAAAAGGACAGGAAAAAATTGTTACTTCCTACATATGAAGAAAACATTGGCTGGTTCAGAATGAGGATATAGCTAGAGCAGCATCCAGTCTTCCGTGTGCGTGGCAGAGAAGTACAGGAACAAGGCAAAATTACATACCACTTCCCCTTAGTATTCTCCCACCTTGCAATTATTTTTAGCATGGACAATTTTGTTTGTTTATTCTGAATTATTTTTGGGTCCCTTGAGCCGGTACAGAAAATCATGGTGCATTTGAAAGAAAGCATGCATCTTTCTGGAATTAACATAGGTGAAAGATTTTCTTTCATTTCCAAACTTGGTGTCAGTACAGTCAATTTGTAATCACTCCTTCCACGTTGTAGACCTTTGACACAACCCTATGTCATGTCTGGCAGGCTGGAGTGTCCCAGCCTTCATGTTTATCCCATATATAGAAGCCAGGTTTCTCACCTTGGTCATTTTTAACTGAAAACCTTTTTGGAGTTAATAACCACTGAGCAGGGGCACTAGATGCTGCACAGAATGTTAAAAACTCTGGATTTACCGGTGATGCAGTAACTTGGGGTTTTTGTCTGCTCCTGAACTCCGACATCTTCATACAACGAACTTTCGTGTTTGAGAGGCAGCCGTGAGCTCAGAGCCCTGCATCTTAGGGATAAAAGTAAAACTGCCAAACATGGAGGATTATGATGTGCATCACTTTGCATCTGTCTTTACTAAATTTCATGTGTCATTTAATTGCTCCATTATTCATACTCACATGGTGCTTTTGAATTTCTTCAAAGTCAATCCTCACCTTTGCTATTTTGCAGAATAGCAAAGTTTTCTGCATATCATCTTCAAATTTTTCGTCCTCACTTTTTACCTTCTCTTCTAGATTATTTTATTATGTGGAACAGTTAAGTCCCAGCAAAGACTTCTGGAACACACCAGTAGCAAC
Organism: Rhagologus leucostigma; assembly: GCA_013397725.1. Lineage (NCBI taxonomy): Eukaryota > Metazoa > Chordata > Aves > Passeriformes > Rhagologus > Rhagologus leucostigma. Next base: position 2,688,473 of record VZTD01005474.1, on the reverse strand, counting down.
CCTCTTTTTGCCCAAAAAAATTACTATTTTCTTCTACCCTTCCTCCTGATTATCAACACAAGGACCTTCCCTTCTATGCACTAGCTGCTCAATTGCTTGAAAGGCTTACATTTAAACTCTTCAGTATTCTTTAGACATCATCAGATATGCTGAATCCAGACCTCCTTTATTCTCACAACTTTTCATTCAGAGGAACTCAATATATTTTTTGTGGCACAATTTACCACTCTAAAATTTCTTCCTCACTAGAAAAAAGTTTTTTTCACACTGTCTGGTTTATGCATCTATCCACTAATTCTCTATGTTTTTTTAAGAGCATTACTAGTAATTTGCCCAGTACACATGCCAGGTTTCCAAATTACTAGCTTAATTTTTCACACTAACTCTCTTTCATTCCTTTGGTACTAGGACAGCTGCAAGTGCAATGTAATACATTACAGTGAGAAAAGCAGCACTTTCTGCCTGGAGCTTCTTGGGTGCACTTTGGATAAAAACCATCGAATAATGGGGACTCATTAATGTTAATATTGTCTGCTTGTTCCAAGACACTTCCAGTTAAAATTAAGACATGTCCACTCATACATTCTCTACAAGAAGGGCTATCCACTCTTCTCGGATAGAAGACTCTAAGACTCTTCTCCAATGGATAGATCCAAAAAGTATGAATAGGTTTTTTTTTTCTGTCTGTGGCTTTTTCTTCCCTGCATGTTTCGCATTCCAGTCATTGAGCCATTGAAACAAATCCTTGACAGGCTTTCTGCTCCTGACATGGTTTTAGAATTTATTAATTGATTTTAGTAAATAATTCCCTGGATTTTTTTGTATTTGGAAGAGGGAGGGTGTTTAGGAGGAAGTTTTTTAGCCTGCCTTGCTACACTTTTGCACTTAATTACAGCAAACAGATCTTCCCATTCACCCTATTTGGGCACAACTTCAGCTGCTCAAAGGAAGTCTTCTTGTCTGTAACAGGATTCCTTTCAATGGTGTCTATGTACGCTGCCTTCCTTCTGTGCTTTCTTAAATCTTTTTTGATTAGCAGAAAACATTTGGTTTTTTCCTCCACTATGGTACTCTTACCTGGTACTAAAGTCATGTGCAGAGATTCAATGCCCTTGTAAACACTTTATTAATAAGCACCCTCTCTTTTATATAGCTCCCCTTTGTAAAATATAGAAGCTGTAAGGCAGTTGTTGCTTCTTTGAGCATTCTTGCTTCTTTTGATCCTGAAAATGCTGTAAATTCATGTACATGAGGGTCATGACTACCAAGGGGCATTTCCACAGTAAGTCACTATATGCTAATATTGTTCCTTCATGAAGTCCCAGGGAATCTACTCCAGCTGAGGTAGAACGATTGGACTAGATCATATCCAGAGGTGCCTGCAACTGTTCTGTGATATTATTAAGTAATATTATTTAATAATGATAATAATAGAAAATAATGTAATATGGTGTTGTGATTTAACCATGATGTTGTTGGCTGAGATAAGTACAGTATAGTAACTGAAACAAAGTTAAATATAGTACTACTACTAATAGCAATTGTAATGAAAAGGGAGATAACAAAAAATGAGAAGTTAATAAAACGATACATAATACGTTTACTTACCACCCATTGACCGATGCCCAGCCAGTTCCTGTGCAGCCATTGGCCCCTACTGGCTGTCTCCTCCCAGCTGGAATTACACCTCTGCCTCTTCTTAGCCTTGCACAACGTGCCAGGAGCCTTTCAGACAGTACAGCCAGGGATATCCTGATACTCAACGTTCTGCTGAACATCAGTCACAAGTACCAACACCTCTCCAGTATTTCCTAGAAGCTGGTTCAGATGCACTTTGAGGTTCACTTGGCAAGCAAGCCACTGTTATGAGCTCAGTTATTTATATGGGTCATGATCAAACTGGCCACTGCTACAGCTTTTCCTCCCTTCTGCGGGTATCTCTGCCTCCAGGGGGTTAACCTTGTGCAGGCAGCTTAATTCTGATATATAAGACTTGGGGGAGGGAAGGGAGTGATGGCAGCTACTTCATTCTGATTAGTAAGGGAAATACAGCAATATCAGGGCACCCCTGGGAAAAGATTAATCTTCTTGTGGTTTCCACCATAAGGTAGAAGTATTTCAGTATTAAGTTACTCCTGAAAGAGTTATTTAGAGACTTAATAAAGGACTTAATTCTTCAAATGAAAGACCAGGGGATTAATTTTAACCTGAAAAGTATATGTCTGATGCAGGAGAATCTGTTTTTATAGAAGCCTGTGGGCCAGCTAGTAGGCCACACTTGGGCCATACTAGAAATGAAATGCCTTCCTAAGTGACATTAAAACTCCATGGCAAAAAAAGGAAAGGTTTTAAGGCCAAAGATTTAACTGAAAGGCTGCAAGGAGGCTTCTTTAAGCACAGGAAGAGCTAAAAGGAATCAAGGGAAAAGGGTGGATTGTGTTTTTTCATTTTAATAGCACAAGATGACTAACTCAGACATGTTTAGTATTTGTCAGACCGTGACTGGAAGGGCTCAGAAGGTGGGCAGAGATCTCTCCCAGTGGCATCACTAATCAACAGATAAAGACAGGCTGAAGAGCAAATCACACAGATCAACACTAAGACCTGAACTGACAGAGACAAGGAATTTTCTTGTAGGACTTACGGTTTGTTCATAGCAATGATGCCTGTATTTACTTGGAAAAATATTAATAAAATGCGGACAGCAATAGAATGAGGTGGATTGTTGCTAACACAGCCGTGAAAGAGTACTGAGATTGCAAATGCTTGTTTCTCTCCCTTGAACTGGGCTAGTAAAGCTGGGTTTGGTGGAACCTTGAATACTATCATTCAAAATAGTGCTGGGAGAGAATGAGGCCTTTGGTGCCCAGGTTAATTCATTAGGAGCACAAGTCAAGTCCTTTGAAGGTTGTCTTAGGTTTGAGCATCCAGTTGCTGCTTGGTTAAAATTCAGCCCCCCAGGAGGACAAGACCCAAGGTATGTAAATTGCTGAGGGTGACCTCTTAAATCAAGAAACAAAGGAAAGAACAGTTTTGTTAACAGATTTCATCCAGTTGTAGGAAGGATATCAAAGAAAGTCTGCAACAGATAGACAGGACTGGGTACATCAGGGGAATAGAGTTAGCAAAGAAATATCCTCAGCTTCTGAGGCAGGGGAAGACTGTCAACAGGGTCATCAGTGTACGGTGTCCACTGAAAGCTGTCCCTGGGATCTCCTCAAACAGAGGTGAGGAGGTTCTGGCAGCAATTACCAACGGCTTTGTGTATTTAAGATCTGAGATGAACAATAAACACTAGTAGCATTTGCAGTAGAAAAATGCTAACCTTAGATGTTATTTCTGGAAAAGCCCCCATTGGGAAATCTCAGAAATGGTTATTTCTAGGAAGAGCAAGAGTCTATGAAAGAGCTATTTTAAGACATGCAGGCTACAATTAGAAGAATGAAATGATACATGTCCAGAGATATTCTCAGATGTCAGAAATGTTCCCAGATGGTCTACAGAGCTAAATGGTTAAAACAATCTGCTACTGGGAGTGCCAGCCTGGGGTCTTCCGATTTCCATGTATGTTTTGGAAATTACCGGAGTCATTACGATTGGTCATTTCGAAAACAGAGGGTCATAAAGACTGAAGCAGTCAAAGTTTTGCAATGTGAATGTGGGGTCACTCAGCTCAGTGTGAGAGGATGGTTCAGCATACTTATTAGTATAGCCAGAACCATGGGAATTGCGACAGGTCTGGGAAGTGAGCTGAAAAATAGGAATGACTAAAACCTATCAGAGCAGACTCATCTTCTCTGGTAATTCAAAGACTCAGGACAAGAGCTGAGGCACGATCTGGTTGAGAAACAGCAGATTTCTGAGTAAATAAAAAATGAGTTTATAAGAAAACAGACAGATCTGAATTGAGGGGGAGGCTTCTTGGCTGCAAAAACAATTTTGGGTGGCTCCCAAAGCAGGGAAAAGACATTGAAAAATACATTAATAATTGCCTGCTATGCAAAGGCACCAACACCAATTGCAATGAACTGAGCATTCCTACTTTTAGTATAAATATCTTGTCCATGGAGTAGATTACAAGGAGATTTTACAAAACCACTGCCACTTGGCAGGCATGCATACTGATTCAGCAGTTACGGGACTTGAAACATTTCCCATTAAAGGCAAAAGAGAGAAAAACCTAAGTGGAGATGTCCAGGAGAAGAGAGACTTTGCCAAAGGAGTTGCTTTTTTGGGAGACATTACTAAATTGCACCTCGAATCCATGATGATGAATGAATTAGCCAGTGAGCCCCTATTCCCCTTTCCCTCAGTGCAACAAACATGCAGAGAACACTGTCAGGGCTATGAACTTTTTATTCGACTGCAGCAGAGAAAAACAAGAATATCAGAATACTGATAGACAATATTCCAGTTAATATGAAAGGTGCCTGTTGGTCCTCTGTTTCCGGTGGTGCACAAACACTTGTCTATTGCCATAGGGTGCTGCTTGAAGCCTGGTTAAAGAATTATTTTACCCGAGCCAAGATAACCTATGGAGCTGGGGTGAGCAAAGCGTTGCAGAAGCACGACCAAAATGCACACAAAGGAAAATGATGGCTAGTCTTACAACCATCCATCTGTGGCTCTTCTGTCCGAAAGACCAGGTATTCTATTAATGTAACCTTCATTTTGACTCCAGAGCAAGTCTTGAACTGACACTTTGATGTCTCAACTTTGTGACTGTACCTCTGACAGGTGATGCAGTGATATTTCACTAACCAGGGTATGTGCACAAACCCAAGTTTACTAGATGCAGATGGCTTTCTTATATAAACTACTGTAAAACTCCCAAAAATAATCTGAAGGAACAGCCTGAGTTATTTTACAGTGCATCTGACTGAGGAGCTGGACTACCTATGGTAAACCAAATCTTTGTCTACTGAAATTCACTTGGATATATTTTTGTTTTAAGACTGGTTTTTCTTGGCGACTTATCAGCAGAAGCAACAAAAAGCTTTCAGAATATGGTTTAAGGACTTTGATCTAAGCAGTCAGCAAACTAAAACTACAGATGTCTAGTGCATGCACGGAGGAATAGGAAAGGGTCTTTTTTTAAGGCAAAATTACTTACCTATGCAGTAACAAAGGTCCTTTGAAGTGAATCAATATGCATTCATTTCTGATACACATTAAAATCATGGCTTCATCAGTGAGAAAATCATGAGCGTGAATAAAAGTCAAGGTTATTAATTTTGAAATAAGTTTGGACTGTTCTCTCATTATAATTGTATGACAGAAGAAAATAATGTTCAAGGCATGTTGTAGATCCTGCCTTTCCAGCCTACCTGTGGAAGGAACGTCTACTAAGCAGCCATCTTCATAAAGATACAGAAAATAAGTCTGGAAAATACCACGGAACAGCTAAAACATATCTATTTAGGGAAAAACCTAAAAGAGATTTCACTTAGAATGTTTCATTACCACACTCTAGTACATTGGTAACTGCACTGCCTACCTGAAGTGTCCAGGAAGATGAAGATTGCAAAATAGAGAAGTGTTAGTTAAGGCTCAGAGACTCTGATTCTCAAATGCAGTATTTTCTTTTCAACTGTATGTTTTTCTTGTTACTAACTATGGGTACATTATATGGCACCTAAAATAGTCCCTCTGGTACCGTTCTATTGCAAGTAATGGTTGTACTGTCCCCAGCACGTCAGCTCCCAAGCCAAGGCTTGAGGACAATGTCACAAAGTGCACCAAGTCCATTTTGTGCTTGCTCTCTTTCCTTGCCAGGTGCTAATGAAGAGTGATGGGCTTTGCCGGGTTTAGTGCAGGTGAGAAATGACATGCCAAGAATGATCTGAGAGGTGACAAATCCCTGACTGTCAGAAGGGACAGAGTCTTCAAGGATCCCAGGGGTGCTGCAGCCCCTGAACTGAATCGCCCAGCAGAGCTGGAGTGCTCCAAAGAAACTAGACTATGGCAGTTAAATTTTAAAGGGCCAAAATGTGGATGGTGGCCTTCTCAATACAGTGCTCCTTGCATTCAGGTCTCCAGTTCAATAATATCTCTGTGTAGACAGAGGAAAAAAAAATCTGAAAAAGAAGCCTTAGTAAAGAACTGAAAGCAGAGTTGTGGTTTCAGAAGACACATTTTAATATATCTGCAGTTTTATGAACCATCAAAACAAGCATATGCAGACACTGCATTACGAAATACTTCAACACCCTCTACAGGAACCAGAAATGACAAAGCAAATAATTTCCACCTGTAGTTAATTCTGACAAAATTTAACAAAAAGACTAAAATGATTTTAGATTACTCAGATAATCTTGGAACTCTCATTTTCCTGACCAGGACAGTAAGTGTGTTATATCCTAGAGGCTATTACACGTCTTGTTTATGTCTCAGAAAAGATGTTGGCTTGAAGGATACAAACCTTCCTCACCTTGTCATTTGTCACTTTTTTCTTTCTAGGTTTTAGGAAGGAATCGTTACCATCATGCACTTTCTGAAGAACTTTATAACATTAATGTTTGAAAGTAAATTTAGTCCAAGCTGCCCATGCTATATCTAGAAGCCAAATGTGCTCTTGGCCAGCATCTACTAACAACATTGTAGATAGTTTCTGCGTAAAATTCTAAACCCTAACTTATTTTGGAAGTGCTAGGAAGGGTTTACTCCATTCCTATTAGCTCCTCTTGTGCCTCAGCATATGAAAACATTTTTTTCACCAAGGTGGCTTCCTCCTGTCACTGAACAAGGGAGAACAAGAGCAGGTGGCCATGAGAACACAGACAAACAGACAAAGCACCAGCACACTGAGGGCTTCTTCTGGCATGGGGTAAAGGCCTGAAGTCCTTCTTCCATGGAAGGAGCTTACAAGCCTCAGATAAAAGCAGCACAACTCAGGAGCACCCGTGGACATGACAGACCATATGCCTAGGCCATGGGAGAGGTGGAACAACTGTCCTTGGGGATTTATACTTGTGTGTGATGAAGGAGTGGTGTGGGATTTGGGAGCTGTAATGCAACAAGTCAGGATGCAAGGCACACACAGTCAAGCAATACACATTTCATTTCCACTTCCCCTGCCAGGCTTAACACATTTGTTCTCCTTCCTTACTCACAGACACTGAGGGCAAAGCCAGGGCTCTCATAGGCAGTTTCCTGAGAAAGCCCTGCAGCAGCCACGCAAGCCTGGGTCTGCAGTCTGGTACACTGAGTGCCCAAGAGGAGCCTGCTCAGGGCACTTCAGCAGGAGACGGGCAGCATCAAGAGAACCTTTGACGGCCACAGCTCCACATATCTCACTGTATCCCTAGTCCGTGGCACAGTGAGGCTCCCCAAAGAAAGATGCACGCTTCCCTGTGTGCCCAAGTGGAACTTGTGGGAGAAGTCAGACACATGTACGCCCAACCCACATTCCAGGGGAAATCACTAAGGCAAAATCAGGGTTTCAATTCCGTTGTTTGGGTTTTCTATCTCCATCTGTTCTTTAAATCTGGCCATGTGCTGCAATGCTCTGTGCCCTAAAGGCCTGTCTATCTGTGCTGTCTCTGTCAAAATGTTGGGAGGGTGATGACACATGTTCAAGCCAGGACAGGCTGTGGCTGCAAACAGCAGCTACTCAAGCATAAAATCTCTTCAGGCACATACCTGTTGTGAGGTGAATTTGAGTCCCTTGGCAGCGGGGTAGCACTGAGGCAGGAGATGCCATTGAGGGGTGGTGCAAGGTCTGAGCAAGGCCAGGTATGCCAGCTGTGTCCTACTGGGAAAGTCTGTCCTTGACGGCAGAAGAGAGGAGCTCAGCTATTCTAGTGTGTGATAGCACTTGGACAGCAGTGCTGGAATTATGCAGGATTTGGTCTGGGGTACTGCTGACAGGGTGGTATCAGTGTAAATACAGGCAGAATGCCAGCACATGCAGCCACAGTGCCCACAAGCTTAAATACCTCACATAAAATTGGCTAATTTGCTCGCCACAAGCCTCTTGCCCCTTCTTGTAGCTGACTTTATTAACTTCTCCTAACAGATTTGATGTAATTCAAGACATGGGATGGCAAAGCCTCTATTAGCCAGAGCTGTTCACAGCGAAGCTTCAGTTCATCTTTGAAAAGGTCAGACTTCTCACTTGTGTGTTTGGAAAAAGGAGCAATTGTGTTATAGAAATACTAAAAATACCTAAAAACTGACTTGGAATTGCTTCTCAAAGAGGTGTCAATCTGCTTGCTAAGTGACTTGGTCTGAATAGGGAGAATTGGTGTGAACAGAGAGAGCAGAATTTCAGGCATGCTGGTTCTTGCAGTCTCTTAATGGATGCCTATTTGTCATATAATTTTGCCATTTGCTATTTGATTAAGGGGTTTTTAACTTTTCCAGTAATCTGCTGAATTATGTGTGATCTGTGGGTGTGAGCATTCTTTGATCTCCATTTATATCTACAGAGTTAGCAAAGTCCCTGCCAGTCCCTGTTAAAGGAAGAAAGCAAGTTCTTACATGTAGAGTGGTTCATATGACATTTGGCAATCATCTGGATTAAAACAGTGCTTTTTTTTACTGAAGTGGCTTTAGGATTAAAATTCCTCAATGAAGCCCTTTTCAATCTGAACTCAAAACTTGCTTTTATATACACTTGTATTCTCTCTCTCTCTTTAATGTATGTTGAAAGAGAGACCAGGGAGTCTTGTTCTTTCATGTGGTTGAAGCATGTATGCTATTTTTAGGGACACCACAGTGTCACTGCAAGAGGGCAGAGGGCTGCCATCTTCGTGCTTATGTTGCACAAAGAATATTTGGAGAGGTGCACACGCAGTTCTGTTTGCAGGGTCTGCAGCTGACGGCTGACATCCACTCTAATGCTGAATGTTTGTTTTTGGAAGAAACAAAAAAACACTGCGGGAGAGAGAAGGGAGAAAATGAAAACTGTGTGAGTGACCAGTCAGACCAGGAAGAGCAGTGATGGAGACCCAGATGAACATCCTCCTCTGGTTGCCTCTTAGGTGCAAGCATTGCATGTAAATTACTGGATAATATTCATTGAGTATTTAAATTATTTCTATCTACTTTACTACAAACTATGCTTTGGTTTTCTCTGATTCAAACCAAAAGTCTACAAAATGAGAGATAAGGACAAAGAGGAAATAAGGTGGCAGACACGTCAGTCGTAATTGTCTCCTGTGAAAATACATTATAACTGTGTCTGGGTTTGCAGGTACAAAAACAATGAAAAGAGCATGAAAAACAACAAAAGCATGAGCCAAACAAGGGAAAGGCCTCACTTCAGAAGCTCTGAAATCTGCTACCACAACAGCTGTGGGAAGAGGTTGCAGACCTGGGAGTAAAATGCAGGCTGCAGGGCTGCAAATAGCAGGCCCCCAGCACTACCAAGGCAGTGATGTTGAGGTATTGAAGGTGCAGAGCAACACCCATCCTAGAAGCTGGGCAGAAAAGCATCATGTCCAGGCACAGACACTTGCTCAAGGCCACCTCTTCCCTGTACCACCCAGGCAGCTGCTGGCTGCTGAAACAAATCTCAGCATCAAAGCAGTGAGTCACAGACAGATGTTTTCAGTTCAAGATTGCCAATGGGGAATGAAATCCAGAAGGAAATCAAAATGATAAAACCTGTGATTAATGTTCAGGTATGCTGCAAAATCCTCCTCCTTCTTTCAACATTCCTACTAGAAAAGCTAGAAAATCCCAGTTCCACTGAGGGCATCTGGGGTTTGGATGACACATGCTGTAGAAAACCTTGTGACAAGTATGGATTTTGACTAGTAGAGCAATATAATAAAAAAATCTGTTAGGCAGGGTGGGTAGACAAAAAAATATTGGTCCAGACTTTAGAAAGCAACATCACTCTTCTAACAAAAAACATTACGTTAAGGAATAGCTCTTTTTACCTAACAGCTCCTTTTCTTGGGTCTTTGTGTGATTTATCTGAAAGTGAAAGGCATCAGCTTTTCTTGAAACAACTGAGTGTGGAAAATCGCATTTCTTTGTAACCAGAGACATGCATCCTGCAGGAAGAACCAATTTACATTAGGTGGTAAAGCATTTAAAACTGCAGTGACACAGAGAAGACAAACTGAACTGCACCAGCTACATGTGAAAGGATACCAAAACCCCCCTGATTTCTTCCTTACACATGAACTGCAATGTCTCAGCACACACAGGCTTCATTCTGCTCTTAGAGTATATCTATTCTTACGGAGCTGCTCTCCTGAGGGCCCAGGAGCAGGGAAAAACTGGACTAATATCATTAATCTTCTTTCCTATTTCACGTTAACTGGCCCATTTCATTTAACAATAATAAGGCACAAAACAGGTGTAAAAGATATACTAAAAACATGAACACCCGTAGAAAATATTCCATACCATAAAGTCAAGACTGTGTGAAAAATAATAGCCACTAGCAAAAGTTAGCAGAACAGGATGCAAACCTGGGTCTTGGCAAATACTTAGTCCTTTACATAAGCAGTCATTAAAATAAAAACATAAAAATAAGATAGGAGAGAAAGGAGCTATTTCAGTAATGAGACGCTGGCGCCATCTAGAAGAGGAATAAAACACACACCAAAAAAAAAAAAAAAGGAGCATAAAAAGCAGCTCAGCCTGGTTTACAGAGTGTAAAAGGTATTTTGCATCCACAGTATTTTTATGAATTACAAGGACACATTTCAGGGAAAAGTGTTCTCCGCTTTTCCAACCCTCAATGATTCTAAAAATATTTAAAAGTGTCTTAATCCTGTTTTTACATATATTTTTCATATGACATAGACACTGGATGTTTCTGCCCTGTAAAGCAGGAATTTTCAGGGGAGACTTAAGCAGCTCCTGCTCCCATTTTTCCTGTCACTGGGAGGGCCACAGCAAGGCTGACAGAAGCACTGTGAATTGGAGTGGTCTGTGTGACTGTGGCTTGCTGCTGGGGAGGCTTAGCAAAGAGCAAGGGGAGGAATGATGGCTTTTTTCTTTCCTTGCCACAGCAGACGATTTAGGACAGGTGAGGAACCACTCCCAGATGGGAGAGTGAAGGTGGGAAACAGAATTGGTTTTGGTGGCACGTTGAAAAGTAACTCTTCATGCTGTCCTTATTGCAGTCTGGTATTCACAAACATTTTGGACATTATTGAACCTCGTGACACAACAGTCACCACTCAGATATATGATGGATAGGTGGAGTCTCTCCCCTCTTTTCATGAGGGAGATGCTGCGTGACATTACTGCAACAAGGAGATACAGCAGATGCAGCTTGTCCTGTCTGCTAATGGAGCAATACAGGAGAAAGACCACACCAGATGAGCCATAGCACAGCTCAAACTAGCCTGATTACCAGCAGCCAGAGCATCAGGTATACAAGATATACCATTAGCTGGGAATTCCCATCTGCAACTGATATCTCTTGAAAGCATCTACCTCAGCTGTGTTTTTACACACACATCTCTAATTTTGCAATCCTCTCTTCTTCTTCATGTGTTGTTGTGCTAAAGACAGAAGAACTGATTGCTCTTCTTAGCTTCACTTTCAATAAAGAAACTGTTCTGTCCTTTCCCTTATAAAGAACAAATCAAGCAGATGCCCTCTTTCAGGTTTAAATTCCATCTGACATCCACTTGGGTTCAAATGACTTTCAGTTTGATTCTGTTTCTTTTGTGTGCTTGAGTCAACAAATTTCAGACCTGTGGTTGAAAGTCTCTAGCATGTTTCCACAAGACTAGAAAGGCCATAATTTCTGAGTTCAAAACCTGCCTGCACATCCATGTTGCTCAGAGAATATGTTCAATCCATAAATTAGCTAAAAAAAGGGAGAAAGAAAACATAAAAGTATTATAATTTGTGGTTCCGGTACAGAACATTTAGGCAAGATGGTACTAAACAAGGACAGCTTTAAATGCCTTTTTACCAGAAGGTTTATGTGTGATTTATGTGCCTTGTGCATTCATTCACTCAGCAAAACCCAGGGCACAAGCCTTTTTAACGTGGGTCATGTTACAGGGTCACACAGGTTCACAGAATTAGCTGCTAGAAACACCAGGATCAGTTTTACCAGCAACGTGGGAGTAGCTGAGTTAAAGTATGCGAGCATGATGCTTCCACTTCTGTGGCTGCCAAATTACCAGCTGGACGAGGCTGTGGTTTTGAGCTGCACACTGCTGACCATGTCAGCTGGTCACTACTGCAGTGCAGACAGGGCAGCTCGAGAGGCCAAGGCGGCTGACACCCTTCTTGAGATGTTGTAAGGGAAGTATCAACCATCTGTCTTTGAAACAGCAGCTCTCACGAGAGACGTGTAGGGTTGCTGAGAGCTTTCAAGGTCCTACTATAGCCGTAATGACATAGATATAAATTAACTGATGATTGACCTGTGGGGAAAAGCCACAAAATACCCAGAAAATTACATGATTTGGGCCTTAAAAGGCAATGGCTGAGGAATGCTTTTGGAATGCCCCCCAAACTCATTGCCTCTACACCTGCTCTTTCTCTTCTTCTGGCCTGAAAAGCAGCTTGTGAGCATGAAAAACATAATAAGCTAATATTAAGTTATTCTTTGTGATTTTATTTTAATATATTGTAACAATTATAAGCATTAACTCTACCTCCTGATTTCTGTTTAACTAAGCTTCTAACTTCAGTGTTACACTCTTGCAATGAGTTATCCACGTCATTCCTAGCTAAAGTAAGTGTTTTGTTGGCACTATGTCCAAACTCAATCTAATCAGATGGAATTCTGTGTGTTTAATTCCAAGAGCACTGAGATTAAATTAAAATACAAAAGTGGACTCCAGACTTTCTGGTCTCTGAATTTTCAAAACATACCGACTTGGTTCAAGATGTTGATATGGAAAACCTGAAATGTAGGAAAGTTGGCAGTCGTGTTTGATTCCACCTCTAAACTTTGAAGGCTGGCACGCTCTTTTCCCCTGTGGTAAGCACAAAGTAATAGTAGTCATGATATGACACAAAGTCCATAGGGCCAATATTTTAATGAGGTCAGGCTTTTCTTTGGATGAGAAACCTACAAGCAAAGCCAAAATGTGACAAGAAAAACTAGTGCAAGTGGAAGATAATTTATCTGAACCAGAGTCTCAACTCAGTGCTGGAGCTGACTTATGTACTGCTGGATATTCTATATTTCAGATATCGCTTCAAACAGGAGCCAAGACGGTTGTTAATGCCAAGACAACTTTTTAAAGAAGATTCCTGTAAAGAGCTATTCCTGAGAGACCCTTCCACTCTACTGAGGTAGCTGAAGAAGTTTCCTGATGTGGCTCAGGGGAATAAAAGCCCAGACTGAGGTACCTGGAGAAGTGAAGGGGGCCAAGAGGAAGGCAGACCTGGAGCAGGAAGACCTGAACTAACAGAAATTGTAAGACAACTGATGAATGAGGTAAGGGAAGGAGAAGAAAGCCATGCAGTTCAGCCGATGGAAAGATGCCGTGGAGAAGGAAACTCTGGCCCTTCTAGGAGACAGCATCCTGAAAGGTGCTGGGCAGATCATCTACTCCAGACCACTCACAGCAGCTCACAAAGTGCATTTTTCTGGGCTTGCCCTGAATCCTGTGAGGTGATCTGGACATCAGGTATTGACACAGAGCTACAGCCAAAGACAATGAAAGCTCCCTCTTAATTTACATATAATGCACAGTACACAGAAGCCAAAATTAACAGGGCTGTTTTATTGTTACCCAGGATATCAGCTCTCAACAGAAAAATGGGAGTTGTGTTATCCCCTCATTTTAGAGAACCTTGAAAAAAAGTTATAATTTGGAAAGCACTGAGATACTGAAGCAATATGTATCACGGCAAATCACATAGGGAAATTAACCACTGTTCGGAGAAAAGGAACAGAACAATTTCTGTGAACAAGGCTTATGGAACAGCTTTTTTTCGCCTAAATAAATGCTCATTTAAAGTGCATGATACAAGCACTTATTCACGTTAGACTCTCTGCTGCAGAAAGGTGAGAAAGAAATGCTTCAAGAAAGTAACTCAAAATCTACACTAAACTGAAAAACTCTGAGGAAGGACTAATGTCTCTCCACTGACTCCAGGGGGAGCTTTGGACAACTGTCCTCTAATTCCAGTGCCAGTAAACCAGGCCAAAGGCTGAAGGCTAAAGCAGGACAAAACAAACTGCTGAGGAGCAGCTCTTGAACAATCAGCACTCTTCCTCTTTGTCCAGATCAAGGCAGAAATTCTTTGGAGGAAAAGTAACAGCTAAAGTCCATATTATAACATGTCTGTACAAAGGGGAAAACTTAAGGTTGCCTGTGCTTTTTTTTTCTGGCATTTCCTAACTTTTTAGAGGTTGGGTCCAAAGCATTCATGCTCTTTTAGCACAACTTGGTGTGCCAGATGTGCAGATAGGTCTCATGTATTCAGGCTGTCTCTGTTGCTAGCTCTAAATACATCAGTCTCAACTTACTGGCCAAAATGGTAACCAAAGACCAGTTATAATTCTTGGCCTTTTTTCTTTCTGTTACCTTTCAGTTTTCAGTTTTCAGTTGGATACAGGATTTCTTTAAACTTCAGAATTGCTCTGTGAATGTGTGAGCTAGGTTTTAGATCATACATTCTCTTATTTTAAACACAATATGCCGAGGTATATTATAATACACAGTATATTTAGGAGCAGCATTAGGTAATAAAAACATACCTGAGTGAAAAGGTTTTTTTAGAGGAAATAACAATATCCCAGTGATGACTAGATTCTGGTTTTCCTTTAGTTTTTGTGAGAGGAAGAAATGTGGCTTTGACAGACCCTTGTTCTGTACCTGTGTTAAAGGCAACTGAGATACTCCCTTTGTGAGGCTGAAAAAGAGGTTACAAATAAGTCCCCTAATTCAAGTACAGCTGTTTCCAGAGAGGATGTAGAATTCATTCCTAAAAAGAGGTGTTGAGCAGCTTCAAGGGAGCTTTCCCAGGAGCCACAGAAAATTTCAGCCTGCAGCAACACCACCGGCAAAATGCCTTTGGCCAGAACTGCTGATGAGGTGTCTCTTCTCATCTTCCCCTTTTCCTGCAGCTCTGGGTGGAGAAGCCACATCATAGCATATATGGAACATACACAGTTGTATATGGAAACATTATTTATAGAGTATAATTATACAAATATCACTGTCTTTGAGTTGAATTGCATACAGTATCATTCTTCCTGTAGTACTCCCTACTAAGGGAATTAGCTGCTGCAATGATTTACATAGTTGAGTATGAATATTTGAGTTAAACCTTTGGTTACTAATGTTACGTTAGGAAAACAGCCATGTTACAGCAAGCTATTTTGGTGAAGTTTCACTGGAATAAAAGATATTTTAGGAAAGATTGATTTTGTTTCCATTTCCAACATCTCCCATCAGATATAAGCAAACAGAGTGACAAGTTACAGCTATTGACAGCACCCAGAGACTGGTACAGCAAACAAAGCAAACACAGCTGCACGGTGTCACGCAGTCTACCTGTCCTGCTCTTTCTTATGCTCTTCCAGGAACACAGTGTGAATTATCAAATTACAAACAATCTAGAATAAAATCTAGGACCAATTATAGACTTGAAGCTTCAGTAAAATTAAGGCTGACCTCTTCCTTTATTTATTTTCTGAATCTACATCTATCTATGGTCTGTCCAGAATTTTTCTCTAATTACTGGCTAATTTGTGGCTAGGAGTCAAACTTCGAAACCATTCTGCTTCAACTCAGTAATTTCTCCCTCTGCAGTAGCTCTAAGTGTTGGCATTGCTCTCTTGTTTTCAGTTATTTCAGACTGAATATCTTATTACATCCATGATCTGATTCAATTCATACAGCACTGGCTAGGGTCACAGGTAATGTTCAATGTGCCTTTTAATTCTGAGTGGCAATTCCAATCTAAACACTGTCTTACTGTAAATTCCAAGCAAGCTGGAAGACACTATTATAGTAACATGAAAAACTAGAATTTTCTTGTAAGGTGGCATTGTTTCTGAAATAGAATTCCTATTAGCGCCAAACTGTACACAAGTCACAACCTGTGTAGTTTTACTTATCTCACATGCTTTCTTTACAGTAAAAAGAAGTGAGCAGGCATGTCTAAGGCAGTGCATCTGACCTAGTTCACACACATAAAAAGGAATCAAGCCCCAACACCACTGTCCCTCTCTAGCGACTCACAACCAGCTCAGACACAGGCATTGACGCAACACTGTCCAATTTGTTCAGAAGGATCCTACACAAAAGGTCTAGCTTAAAAAGTCAGTCTATCAAAAGCTTATACCTACATGAAAATAAGAGCTTGATTGTGCTTATACAACCTGCTGAGAGCAAAGGTAGAGTGTGGGTGCAGAGCCCAAGGAACAGGAATCGGTTGCTGTCAGCAGAACTGCTCCTGACTGCAAGGACATGATGAGCTCTCTCTTTTCTCCTATGTGCCACAGTTGCTTAGATCCCATGAGTTGTGCCTTTCCATCCCTCCTTGCCTGTTTTTTTCAGAAACACAGGTGCTGGGCCTAGCATCTTGGGCATAAATGCCATCAAACTCAATGTCTGTAATTATTTTTCACTGGCATGTGGCCTGTGAGACCAGAGATGATGCAATACCATGTACTCTGCTATGAACAAATGCATATATATCATGTGATTCTCCCTGAGAGAGAACAGGCTTACAACAAAATTGAAAGCAACAACTTCCTGATTCTTTGGTTCACTTCCAACACATCTAAAATTAGTCTGCAGATTGTCTTAATTTGCAGTAATCAGCCAATGTCAGCTGTACATTGCAGGAACGGGACATAATTCTGCCACTCCTTGAAATAAAACTGCCACCACAAAGAGGAGTCGAATTAGGAAGTTTTCTCCATAATCTTCCCTCTATTTTAAACAGGCTAATCCACACTAACTCTTTCTCCAAATTTTGCCTTAGACTTTCTTTTCCAATCCAGATGTAAATTTTGAGGTCAGAAACTCATAAATCACACTGTCTCCCTTGGTTCACTGCAAGTCTGGATGTCCATCAGCCCAAACACAATGATCTGCCTTACAATTTGTTGTTGAAAGCATAAAATTCTGTGATGGTTGAAGTAACCACAATCTATGAAACTGTCAGAAAAAAATAGCCTATTTCCATTTTTGGGAAAAAAAGCCAAGTTTTTAAGTTTAAAAATACTGTAAATACTCCTAGAAAAGAACAATAGGAAAAGGATATTTAGGCTTCAAAATCCAGCAGCACTTTACTGGAAGATTGTGTTGATGCCACCAACCCCAGTCACCACCCCTGGAGGTATTTAAAAGATGTGTAGATGTGACACATAGGGACATGGTTTAGTGATGGACTTGGCAGTGCTGGGTTAATGGCTGGATTCAATGCTCTCAGATGTCTTTTCCAACCTAAACAATTACATGATTCTTTGATTCTATGCTACTCATCAAATTACCCAGTCTACCCCCATACCAGATCATGAATTTTTAACAAATAGGTTTCAGGGTCTATATGTGATAAAGAGTAAAAACCATATTAATTTTGAGTAATATTTTTCTCTTTCAATTGCCTCAAGATGTAGCAAAGCATGAATTTCAAAATATCTAATTTTCACAGCCAAAATGGGGTAAAGACTCTTCTGTGGTACAGGATTAAGAAGTTTACAGGGTTAAGGGCTTTACCCAGTTAGTACAAAATCATGAGTGCTAGATGCATCATGACCTCCTCCTCACAAAGTGCTATGTCCCTCTTACAGTGAGATCCCAGTTTGAGTTAGAGCCCAAGCCCCAGAGTGGAGGTGCCAGTCTGCCCATTTGAGGGGCTGTGGGTAGCTCACCCCATGCTTTGCCAAGGAGCAGGTCCCGTGACCAGGCTCACATGGATCCTTCCACAAGCAGGACCTCCGGGCAGGGGGTCGTGATAAGAGTTCCAGGATTGAGCTTCATCATCCAGTATGTGAACTTTCAGAGAGGTTTTTTTCTTCAGACAGCAGCAGGTTTCTGCACAGGGCAGACCAAGCCTGGGACTTCTTCCTAGCACGTGCAAATAACAAAACTGAAACAAATGCATTTGTGCAAAAGGAGTTTTCACTTCAGATAACTGGCATTTTGTGTTGACAGTCACTTTGGTGAAAAGTTCTTGGCCATGTCTAATCTACATAGAAAACTTAACTGAATGTTCTTTGCTTTTGGTTTGTGTCTCTTTCTGTCTCTTGCACACATGCACTTGTAAAACATCAAGCTCAGAGGCCACAATCCCATTTGAGGCTTCTACAAGTGAGTAAATGTAACACTAATTGCGGTGTATCCAGAGTGTGTGTCATTATCTGGCACAGAAATAGCAGCCCTGCTTCTGAGTTCAAGGAGTTCAGGTTAAAACTTTGAGATCACAGATCACTTTTCCTGGAATTTTACATGTTTTTCTTAAAAACACCCTGAAAAACTTATTCTGAGGCAGTGAACCAAGGTCAAATACACTCTGTTTTCAGCCTGTTTGCATATTTGCACAAGTTTAGAAAGCTCTTATCAGTTCATTCAAACACGGTAAGGTAAAGAAAAACAAACTAGGTGGCAAAAAAAGGCAAAGAATCAGAGAACTTGCTTCATGAATGACACAAGTAATAGGTAAATCAGACTTGTTGATTTGGGTCCCCTCCTTTTATGTGCACTTAAGTGCTTATCCTAGAGTAGCCCAAATTCCCCTCAAGTCCCCTTGGAGTCCTTGAAGGACCACAAAAGTAATTACATACTGGGGCCAAAGCAGTGTCATGACCTAGGTCCGCTTGTTTGTCCATCAGCAGAGCCCTTTGTCCTGCTCTTTCCTCTTCCTAGCTCTCAGTCTTCACAAACCTGGTAGGAATGTAATTATTCTGGAAACATCTCTCCCTCTGTTTTATTTGGTTGAAACAGGACAAGAAATGTAAAAGTCATTTGCTGAGGGGATGGAAGGGAGAGAGGTCAACAAATGAAGTGATCATATGGAAGCTCACTTTTTTAGAAAAGCTGGTTTAAAACTCCAGGAAAAAATTAGACAGTGAGGAACACCCACAAAATAGGAAGAGAGAGAAATAGTACTAGGATTATTATTAGCATGACCAAAAAAGAGAGAGCTAGTCAGTGACAAGAATAGATATCAATAATCAGACCTTCAGGTTTAAGAATTTTCAGAATGCAATTTGCATTTTAAGTAACCTGGTACATATTGAAACTAATAATATCCAATGTCTTTTTTATTTTTTATGTCAGTGTTCTAAAGAGATATCAAGATTTTTTAAAATTATATTGTTTAATATCTTAATTGCAATTTAAATGCCCAGAGAAGTTATAAATTTAAAACTAAACTTGTGGGTTCAAAGATTATGTTCAGCTTTTCCTGATCAAGTGAGAGAACAGATATTTTTAATTCTTTGTGCAGATCAGAGTAAAAATGTGTAAATGAAAGTTATTTGTCCTGATGAATATCAACTGAAAACATCAGATATCATTTGTAGTTCACTACAGTGTTGCGCACACCACCAAATAGACAACCTCAAGTTCTACTTTTCAAAAAATTTTCTAAAATCTCTGTACATTTCATCAGGTTATCATGCTGTTGCCTTGTAAACAGCCATGTTCCCATGAAGCCTAGTAGCCAGTGATGGATTTCCAGTCAACCAAGGACTTCTGTGCCACTCACCAAATTCCAACTATATCTGCAGAGAGAAAGAGCCTTTGCCAGGATTTAATTCACCTTGTCCTACAAGGAGACACCTAAAGTAAAGTAAATCACTCCTCAGAACGGGGATTGTTCTTCACTGATTAGAAAGGATTCATGGGTGACTGTACAGGCCTACTGTGTGCATATCTAAAGGTAGGAAGGATGCTCCTACCCATGATGTCTGCTTGTGTGGGGACTGGATCTGTCGTCACTGAGGAATACAAACATTGCTCTCAGCTCCTATCACTGTGAACTCCAGTCCCTGCTTAAGAGATCCTGGCATTTCACAGCATGAAGGAAGGAATACTTTAGATTCATTAACAAAGGAAGTCATCCTCACTTCTGTGAGGCCTCTTGCTTTTGGAGAATCGAGCCAGATTCCTCTTGATATCCAGCATTATAAAAAGACTCACTTTTAGCCTGGCATTCTTCACATGTATTTGCTTCTACCCATATATATTTGCTTATGTATTTTTCATCTGTCTCTGAAACATTTTTCCGTAGAGTAGATGGCAAAGCATGCATGTGCTGAGAAGATTAATGTATGATTTGAACAGCACTTTTTGGTTCATATTTTAATTCCTAATTACCTTGCTCCATAGAACTACATCCTATGAAGATTTCCATTGCATAAGCAGAGCAATGAACAAACTGAAGCTTCAAATATAGTTTAAAGCTTCCTTAATTTAGGTTGTGATACTGAAGTTAAGCTGCATCCCTAATTTAGAACTTACAAAGGCAAACCAATATTGGTTTGGTTTTTTGATTCACTGTAACTGATTTTTCTTGGTTAAATTTCAGGTTTGATTAGCCATTTGGATTGAAAGAAACAGATAGAAGAAGTTAAAGTTTTCCGGAAGACTGGGTAGAAGATAGAAGAGAAACTGTTTAGATAGGATTGTAACCATAGCCCTTCCTTAGAAAGAAATTCCACTACGGGGGAATAAAAGCCAAGGAAAGACATTCTGAAGAACAATTCCCTATATATGAAGCCCCTGCAGGGGACAAAAATGCACTAAGGAAGTACTTTTGGCAAACTGGAGCTGGGAGAAACTTCTCTTGAAATTTTGAATAGTTCCACCCCAGGATTCTCTATATGAAGCTTGCACCCAATGAATAAATATCTATTTTGACCACACCCCATTTAGCTCCATTTTGCTTCTTTTCCTGTCCACTGAACTGTGCTAATCTGTACCCTTATCCCCGCTGCATGTTCTGTCACTTGTCAGGCAATACACTTAGAAGTCTCCAGCCTTGCTTCAGTCCCCTGGCAGCAAGTCAACCAGTCAGCTGGCAAAGCTGGATAATTACTGCTTAGCCCTAAAGAGCTTAAAGTTTGTTTGCATGGACCTGTGTCCTGGCAACACCAAAGCACTGAACCAGAGGGCAAATTTTCCTTCCCTTGAACAATTTCTGTAAGGGAAGGGACACAGGGGACTTCTAAACAGACACAAAATGGTGGTTACCAGGAAGGACTACCATGGACTGTGATATGTGCACTATCTTCTGTGGTTGATTTGCTCTCATTATAATGTATAAGAGACCACTGGGCTTCATTTTTCCTTCATTCCTTTATGCTTTTATAGAAAACTGCACATGGCTCCACTGGCCTAAAGGGTTTTTTGGGAATTGCCTTTGCAGAAGACTTGAAAAGTAGGCTGTGGTAGAGACAAGACAACCATAGACACCAGGTTACACATTATAAGTAAAGCTGATGTTCTCTTTGTTTATTCAGTGCAATTTGCTCATGATAACTTCTGGCTTCTGAGTTTCTACTGATTGTTACTGTTGTTTTTCATGGCTGAAGCAGCTTGACTGGCTCCATCCGGAAGAAATAACATGGGTCAGGATGATAAGGAACGTAATTAAGTAAAACTGAGCCACATTCAGCACTGTTCCTCTTCTGAGCTGCCTGCTCCGTGGTGTCTGTGTACAGTGTGTAGGATGCTACACTGGAGCACCAGCAATAGCTGCAGAATGGCCACCCTTCATGTCACAGTCGTGCATGAAGTAAGGTGATCCTACCACCACAGAACAGAAGCCCTGAAGGACTTCCTTGCTCACTAAATCATCTTGAAAATGTTGGCAATCAGGTTATGCAATCCTGTTCATGGTCTGAAAGCAAAGCATTAAAAAAATCTTCAGTATTCGACCCAAGTACCCTCACGCTTGAGTTGTGCTGCTTGTACCCGCATAACTCCAGTAGCACTCATGCAATTGCATTTGTATTGCAACCTGGTAAGCACTGGGATGATTCAAAGCTGTGTTAAACATGATGGGTGGAGGGTGAGAAGTAGCAAGATGCTCTGGAGTCCAGTGTGAGCATCATTAAAATGATGTAGTGAGGGGAACTATATCCTACCTCATTATTCAGCACTGCTCTGCGAAAGCAAACTTGAACTACCTTGGGGCTGGATTTGCTGCTTGCTCACAAGAAACCTGTGGAAGTCTTCTGAGGCAGCCTAAACTGTATGTCCAGAGAAAAACATACTGCTTTGTCACGGGGTTCTCAGGGTGTTTGTCAGCCCTATAGACCAACCCTGCTGTGCTTGACCTCTCCAAACCATCTTGGATCACATGGCTGAGTGACAAGCCATTCCATGGTCTTTCCTGGAGGAACACTGGCCCTGCTGTCAGCCAGGGTAGATGCGACATATAAGCAGCCTTAAATTCGGACGAAAGAAGTGTAGATGTTCAGGGAGAGGTTTAAGAAATGCTTTAAGCTTTGGGTTTGCACCAGAAACTTAAAGAGACCTTTAAGTGGGTTTTTTAAGACTTTGAGAGGCTGTGGTTTGGTGTGCGCCCCTGAACCTTGAGCATTAGGTACCAGAAATACATTGTGCCTAAGCCTCTTAATCCAAATTTATTCTTCAAGTATATTCTACCTATGTCCCCTAAAATGTTAGAGAGGCCACAACTCTGAGGTGATCAGAACTTATTTTCTGGCAACAAATGGCACTCGGCATCTCACAGATCTGATTAATGACTTAGAGATGCTTTTTACTTGGAATTTTTATGTGGTTTTAATACTTAATATGTGATATTCCAGTGCCAACTTCTCTTACAGCAACAATACCAATCACAGCTTGCAATGTTACTGTGTCTCTCCATTAACAGCACATTCCTTTTTTTCTAATTCAGGTAGGGGCTTTTTTTTGGAAAGGTGTGTGAGGGGCAGTGGTTGCATTTTTATGGATAAGCAGTTCCAAAACAAACAAAAAAAATCTTTTGAACATGTTCTAAAGGCAAGTCTATTCTCTGCTTACTGATGTGCTCCCTTAAATCTGTCTAGCAAAACAGATGGCATCTTAATATTTTTTGGTTTACTTAGCAAATCCTGCAATGCTGATGTAATCTTGTTTTATTCTCTTGTCTAGTTAAACTATCGTGGCAGAAACATAAAACTGTAGTGCTTCCATTAATGATGCATGGGAAGGAGTGACAAGCACTTAAATTGTCTGACGAGAACCTCAGAGGACTTAAGTACTGAAGCTGGGACCTGGATGGTATGTCAGTTCCTGATCCGACATTGTTATGAAACCTGCCAAAAAGCCATTGCCCAGCCTCAGACACGAATTCTGAGGAAGTGAGCGCAGCTGGATACTGGCCCTGTTGAAAGGCCTGGGTTCTCATTTGTTTTTGCATACTGACCAGCATTCACAGGGACAAGAAAAGACTGGTATGCTGGGCACAGTTCCAGATGGTCATTTCAGGGATTCTTTGGGTTTCCTTGGTCCATTTTATCTCAAAAGGGAAGTAGCAGTGGACATGAAAGATGAATGAAATCTGGCTCCCTGACACCAGGAAAGAGGTCTCCAGCCTGTGCTGCCCTACACTGCTCACAGTCAGACTTCCTTCTCTCAGGTGCAATCACAGCTCAGCTCTGGAATCTGCATTGGCCCAGATGTCAGTTGAGAGAAAGACACTGGATGCACAGGCATACAGATCTGGAAATGGCATTTGGATTCAGGTTGGGAAATACAGTCGAGTTCTTGAGAAACTAGGCCTTTGCGCACTTTGAGAAGTCATTGAAGTTCAAAAACCATTCTTCTCCTTGCCTGGGGAAAGAGAAAGCTCCTCAGGGAGGAAACTGGTCTCATTAGAGAGTTTCTCTAGCTGAATACACAAAGTCCCAGCATCTCCTGGCTAGTGGTCATTGTCCAAGGGAGCCTTTCTCCTCACCTTCTTTCCATCTGCTACAAGGATGGTGCCCAGAAGAGCCTGGTGGCAGTGGCTAGAGCAAGCAGCTAAAGTGGGGCACAGCTCTACTGCTCATCCCCTTTCCTCCAAATGAGATCTTTACATTTCTTTTACACTTGATCCTGCTGCAGCTCATCCACCCAGACCATGGGACTCGACAGGAAAGAGCAAATCAAGATGTGATCCAGCTGCATCCTGATGTTCCTGGAGGGAACTGTTCCTATCTGATGAGGTTAAGTAACTTCAGGGCTAACATAAACCACAGTGTTGTACCCAGTTACCTGGCGGCTGGAGTTCTACCATCTGGTTGCACATGCTAGCCTTTATACACATAGTTTTAAAATTTAATTTAGTTTTGCTTGTTTGTTTGTTTGTTTTTTTAATCTGCCCCCATTAAATTATTTAATGGGCTGTGGGCTAAAAGGTTGTTCGGTCATTAAAGTCCTCCTTCACATGAATAGAATACCTTTTGTGATGGTAAACCTGATTTACAGATAAGAAAGGTGTGGGCATGGAGCAGTGACACAAGTCTGCCCTTTGAAAATGCAGTCAGTGGAATGCATATCTAAGAGGCGAACTTCTGAAAGTGATACATGCAGGAGTTTTTAAGGATTTCAGTACTAAGCTGATTGGATCCATTATACAAATGCTAGCCTTTTTACAAATTAATATGTAGAACCAACATCTACACAAAAAAGCAGTGCACCAAATGTTGATAACTCTTCTCTGAAGTTAGAACACAAAGGAAAGACTGAACAGGCTGTACTTAAGGCACTGAACTCTTCCCTGGGAGGCCTTGTTACATTCCTGGCTGCACCTGAAACCCTTTGTGATTTTGATTAATGCATTTTGTAGTTTAGTCTCTGTATTGGATTTGAAAAGGAAGAGAGAGGAAATAGTTCACAGCAAGGATGTTTAACATTGTAGGATCATAATGTTTTAGATAACAAGAAATACCGATCCACTGATGCAAGGTAAATCACTTAATTTAGGGTGATTCGACTTCTTCCAGAGGATCCCAATTCAGACACATTTCTTGAATAGTCAGGACCAGTTGGGACCCTTTTGTCTTTATCTCAAAACAATGAAAGAGAGAACACCACTAACCACAGGTAAAGTTGTGGTGAACACAAAACCATGTGACATCCACTACTGAAAGAAGTGGAATTGACCATCATTTGTATTCCTTGAACATTGGCTTAGGAGAGTTGTGCACCCCAACCTTAACCCCAAGACTTGTTTATACCATACAGCAGTGCTTATGCATGATGCCCAGACCCAAAGGAAGTAGCAAAGAGGAGTGACATCTGAAATGGTAATTCTGTTTCAATGCTTAATTACAGGTCCGGGCTAAGCACTCTACTGAAGAATGCAATTTACGTATCAAAAGTGCTTCCTGGACTTCTGCATCTATTGTTTTTAACAAATGGGTTTTGTATTATAGTAGGGTGGTCGGAGCCCTGCTTTGGCCTTTTAATGACCAGGCCAGAGGCAAGATTCAATTGAAGCAATTTTACCCCATCTGTGAGATTTTCAAGAAGACTACAATAAAGGAAAGGTAGTGGGTTGAGGAAAGAGGAGGGAAGGAATACTGTTGAACATGTGGTGTATAAATGTGCAGTAGTAATAAAAGAGAAAAACCACAGCCCTTAAAGACAAACAAGTTAAGTGGAACACAAAAAATACGTAATTCACTTCCCATGCAAACCAAGAGTTTGAGATTAACTATTCTGTTGCATTGCTAAACCGTAAAGCACAATTTGTATCTATGACTCTAATAAATCAATTTTATTTAGAGTAAAGGTTTTTGACATTAGAATTAGGACAAAATTATCATTTTGGCAAGGCTTCTTTATTGTTCCAACTTCTCTCACAAAAGCAAAAGCTCCCCTGAATGGCAGAGTTTCCATCATGTTTTTTAGAACCATCTTCATTTTTCCATTGGAAGAGAAACCGACAGGGTGACTGATGAATTGTCACAAACCATGACTTGCACTTAGAGAAACATATGAAAAAGCTGTGAAGCGCAGTGTGAGCTATTTCCTAGGCTACAAAAAAGAACATTGAAACCTTGTGGCGATCCAAAGACTCCTGTCACTGGGAAAGATTAAGGGTTTCAGGAATGTTTCAAATGAAGCCGAGAGCTCAAATTGTCTGTGTCCAGTTTATAGCTTCAGCTTTTTCCCCTGAGCAACTTGTTTATTTTCCTTTCCCCATGTATTTCGAGAACTAATGGTTACACATCACTTTGGGGAAAACAAAACACAATCACTTCTTCAAGTAGACCCAGATTTGTTGCTTGATTCATCTTCATTTCAAATTCTCAGTTTATTTTTTGATGTTGCTGTTTAATAACCATGACCATCTATTTCCCTTACGTGTGGCGCTCTCTAAATCATCTTTACAGCTGCTATATCACATATTAGTGTAGCATTTTAAGTGTATCAAGACCTATATATGGAGTACATACTCTATAATGAGCGTATAGTATAATACTACAATGCTGCTAAAGGCAATAAAATACATTTATACAGAATATATAGTGTGCTTTCTTTTTAAAGCTATTTATTTCTGTATGCTTTAGTGTAGTAGTATATAAGACACCTTCAATGTTAGATTCAGTGTGGGTTTGGGCATGCCTGGATGCCAAGCTGGTCTTACATGGAATTTCTTAGACTAGCCCAAAACCTTCAGTCCCTCTGACCTCAACAGAGAATAATCCTTACATCAACAAGCAACAGTGCTTCCACTAAAAACAAAACACAAAAAAATACTCCAATCCCAGAAAGCATTGAGCATTTCCTCACAGGAAGTAAAAAATGCATATCAGTGTTATCTCAAAAGCTAGACACATAATTAAACATCCTCTACATAAGGACACAGAATGGGAAAAGTGCCATAAAGGGTCAGGCCTTCTAACAAAATCTGTTCCCTGGCAGTGAGTTAGAAAAGAACAGGGTAAGTAAATATGAAACTTCCTTTAAATATTATCCTAGGCTATGAACATTCATATCTCAGAGATATCCCAGCAGGAGACTCTTGTGAGCAATCTCAGTCGATTGCTCTCCCTTGACTTGTTCATGCAAAGTTTTAGCACTTCCAGAATCTTAAAATGGAAAGTTCTAAAAGTTGAATGGTAGTAGGAAAACGACTTTTTTTTGGAACTCTTAGGATTAATGCTGTAAATTGAAAAGAAAAAAAAATGTCTTCTTCTGACAATTAATTTTATAAGTTCACATTTTGATAGCAATCATAAATAATACAATATTGCTCTTGGCTTCTGATAAAATGGGATGCTTCTATCATTTGTAGCATTCTTTTCAATGCATATCCAAAAAGCAATTGCTTGATTTTATTTAGCTTCTCAACAGTCCATAGAGTGACTCGCAAAATATTTCCAATGAAAAAAAAATGCAGACTGTTTCTAAATTGTTTGCACCAAGTAATATAAATCCCCTAAAACCTGAGATATAAGTCATTACCGCTTATAAGGTTACTGTATATGTTCCTTGCCAGAAAGATATCTGGGAGCAATGCTAAAGCATTTGCTTAAAATTAGCAATTACCTTGTCTTTCAATAACACAGTTACACAATTAAAGGCAATTTAGTGAAAAATGTTACACATCATCAAATGAATGCTGCCATAAATTTTACATTTTTAGTATAGGAAACTGCTCTATTCATGAGGGTCAAAGGCAATGGCTACTAAGATGTCCTGCTCCATAAAAAGCAGATGATGATAATGGATATGATACACTATCCATAAATAGCATTCACTTTGCCTTACTAATTATTTATTGCTAGAGTCCAATAATAGAAAATCGATCTACTTTAGCCTCACCTTTACTGGATCCAGTGCAACAAATTTTGTTTCCTTTTGGAATTCTAAATCGAGGTTGTGAGTTCATTTTCCTGTTCCACAAACACTTCATATTTTTGCACTCATCCTCAGTGAGTGACATGTATGATTACATCAATGTCACCTTCTTCCAGATGCCTGAATAGATTGTGCAGTCAGCACTGGGTTGCATGACTGGGATCAACTATTTGTAAGAATACTTTATTCACTCTCTTCCAGTCTAATTAAAAGCAAACAAACAAACCACCAAAAGATACCACCTTTCAGATTCTGTTTCCTCGGATATTTTTCCAAGAATACATTCAGGATGTGCACGCAAAATATACCTATCCACAACACACCAATAATTTTTTTTTCCTTTTTTTTCAAATTCAGCCCTATGCGTGCAGGCTTTTCCCAAAGCCTTGACCTCCAGATTCTTCTTTCCTCAGGCTTTTCTAACAGAAACAAAGCTTAAGGCAAAGTGTTATTCAGACTCCCTAAACTCATCATGCCTGACCACTTGACCTCTGATCACCCAGACTGCTGGTTAGCTGACTTCCTGCAGACTTCGCCTGTGCCAACTAGGGCAGTTCAAGGGTAGTGCACATTAAACACCATTTCCAGTGGGCTCTGTGGATAACCCTGCTCCAAGTCTGCTCTCTACAGACTTCCTCAGTGCTATCTCAGCAGGTGTTGCACCCTCAAATACTGCACACTTTCATTAAAGTGACCTAATTTAGCTTTTTTAAAAAAAAAATGTGGGAAAGAAAACTGTGGAGGTGAAGTTTTTAAACAAAAGGTAATAAACAGCCACTTTCAAATAAAATGAACTGGATAAAAAACCCCACAGACATAAGTAAGTTATGTTTGAAGGCCACAGGATGACAAACAGCACAGGGGAGCTCCAGGGCCATTTGAGATGTAATACAGCCCTCAATAATACGGACGTGAGCTAGGCTATGCCTCCTGGCAGGGAGAGAGGCTGTGTCCTGGCCGTCTGCTGTTTAGTAGAGGCATAGCTAAATATGCCTCCAATCTTCGTGTGACTGAGAACCAGAATGAGCTGTATGCACGTGATACTCTTACCACTTATAAAGTAAGTAGGTAGCTACAAAAATGGCAGAAGTGGTTCTGCTGACTGAAAAGATATTTTGATAGAGTACAGTTCTTGAATGAAGTCTCCTTTTAATACTAGTTTGCACGGACAATGCTTCAAAGCTGCTTAGAAAGTGACAAATTTCTTCTGATATTCTTCAGGTCAATTCAGGTCCACGTCTGTATTAAACAACAAGATCCACCATGAAGTCCCACCTTCTCATCTAAAGTTATTTTGGAAGCTTACTGAAATCACTGAGCTTACAGCAGACAATGCTCTATTTGGAATATTGAGGAACCTCCACCCTTCTGGGAATTTCCAGTTCCCAGAACGCTGCATGCATATTGCTCCTTCATTTATTGCTCCAGACAAAGTTGAAATGAAGGGAAATGGACAGTATAAAATCTTGCATGACATTATAATTAAATGTGTGACTTGTCAAAACCTTTGTTTAACAGGACGAGCTCACTTAGCCAGATCCCATATGTGTGTTAATTATAGCAAGAAAGCAAACAACATGTCAATAGTTAAAACAAATCCTACTAACAGGAAACGGTTATCAAGCTGTGATAAAATGTTTATCAGGAAATGTTTTTACACTATCCAAAACACTTCCTGTCTGTAACATTTTTTGTGGGAAAAAGAATATCTGTGGTGCTAGAAATAGCATCTTTGCAAGGAATTAAATGACAGTGCTTATAGAAAATGGCAATAGTCACAGATCTAGCCTCTGTCCTGTTTTCTTCTGTGTGCATAGCATGATGTAACTCTGAAAAAAAATGCTTCTCAGAAGTTACATGGACATCATTAAAGTTTTGTGGTGGTTAAACCGCGACAATTTTGTACTTCACAGATTAAAAAATAATTTAAAGGAAATTTTTCATAGGTAGTATCTAAGCCATGTAATCATGGAGATCGTGGAACCTCGATCCTTTGCTCACTGAGACTGATAGTGAAACAGTATTTCTGTTAAAATACCTGGAAAAGATCAAAAGAGATTAATTAGGCTGAAAAACAGTACTATTGAAGGCATCAAAAGAATGATACTCAAGGGGAAGAGGAGCCAGAGATTATCTGTTGAAATGCTTACTGAAAATAAAAATCATGAAGAATATTTACATAATCATGCCTTTTCAAAACTAGGAAAATTCTGATTTTTTGCATATATAATGGGTAGTATCACAAAATCACAACAGAGATGGCATTTGAATATAAGCAAATACTTGTCAGGATCAATCTATAAGACATTACTGAATATAGAAGCAAAATAGATGGTTCTTCCTAGACTTGTTCTATCAGCCATGTGATGTCTAACTTGTAGTCTTTTATTCCATTCTTAAAATATTCCATCCCCCCCAAAAAGAACAGTGAACTTTAATGGCTTTTAAAGGGAATTCAGCCACTAAAACTGCTCGAGTATTTTGAATAATTAGGTTATTGTGAAATAATCTTTTTATTAATCAACATTTATATAAAAGACATTTTGCTTTGATTAAAAACGTCTATTTGTTCCTATTTTAAGTACAGGTTCTATACCTCTTATTGCATTTTTTTTCAATTCCTGTACATGGAAACTACAATGGAACTAATTTCGTGTACAATGGGAACTAATGATAGAATCCTAAAAGTGGAAAGGACTTCAACAGGTCATCTGACCAATTTTCATGACCCGAATTAGGATCAACAAAAATTACTTTACTTTCAGTCTACAATTTCAAATCATGGAAACTACAACCTCACTGAGTAATCTATTCCCAACTTCCTTATTATCACTGTGAGTAGTTTTCCCTATTGCCCAAGCTGAGTCTCCTTTACTTCAATTTTGTTCTTGATCATGCAGTGATCGAAAATTCTCCTTGCTCTTTGCAGTAGCATTTTCTCACAACTTGGCGATGTTTCTTTTCTGTCTTAAGATACTATTTTTGGATACCCCACCATGAGGTTTACCTGTTTTGCAGTGATGTGATGCTACTGTATAAGCTAAAATTAGACTGCCTTGCAGTGCACCATCAGTCCTTCCCAGCTTCATGTCAAGCAAAAATGGAATGAGCATCATCCTAGTCATTAACTGAAATATTGGAAGGACTTACAAACTGCTTGTAAGATGAGACAGGCACATATTAGAATCATACAATCATAGAATAGTTTTGGGTTGGAAGAGACCTTTAAAGGTCATCTAGTCCAACCCCCCTGCAATGAGCATTCCTTTCCATTCCAATTTCTTTCCATTCATTGCTGCTGAGTTCTAAATTTGGCATTACATTTAGGAAAGAAGAAAAACAACCCAGGGACAGTTCAAGTGAAAGGAAGAAAATGAGACAGGAGTTCAACAAATGTAAGAAAAGGCAGAAATAACTGGATCAGGTTTTCACTTGAAGGCATAAAAAATGGAGGCCACTTTCTACTTTCACTGTCAGAAATTTGTGCACCATTTCTGATTTGAACTCCTGAGGCTTTAATTTCTCTCCACTGCTTCTTATAATGGCTTTTTTTCTTTCCGTTGAATTAAAATGCCACTCAGTACCTAATATTTTCTCATTGTAAGGAAGCTATAAACTGCAATTAACTTTAAACTGTTTTCAATAAGCTAAACAAATAATCCCTTTATCTATGTCTTATTTTCAAACCATTGATCATCTTCATGCAGCCTACCCCATTTTCAACGTCCCTATCAAAATGTATAGTAGCATTATATGCAGCATCCTAATAGCTGGTCTAGAAAATACTAACTACTGGATGCGAATTACCTTTTAATTACTGCTGATTCCTGTCTTGACACATTCATGAATGAAATTAGCCTTTTTCACTTCTACATCCTCTGGTATTCAGCTGTTGTTCACTGAACTCAATCCTTTAGCTAAATGTTCCAGAATGCACTTTCTCTGCTCATAGATCTACACCTACAGCTTCTAGATTTAAGGGCTTCACCATATCAAACTGCATTTTGTATCAGAGGATCAAATACACCACCTGTTCCACTGCTTATAAGTGCAACCTTCAGCCTGACTCAGCACACAGCACTTCCGTGAGTCAAATCGAGCATAACTTCTAGAAAAATACCCGATATTGTTTTAAAATATGCACTGAACAATCAATACACAGATGAAACTTGTTTTAGGGGACAATTACTCTTTGCTTTACTGCCAGTCTGAAAATTAATAGCTAGTTTCCACTGGGTTTTGCTACCACCGTCTGCTTGGCTGAAGTCATCAGGTGTATCATTATACTTGCACACCCATCTGAGATGCAGCAAGGCCAGGCTTGACAGGGCTCGGAGCACTCGGTCTAGTGGAAGATAGCTCTGACCATGCTGAGGGGGGTGGGAACTGGATGATCTTTAAGGTTCCTTCCAAGCCAAACCATTCTGTGATTCTTTGATTCTGTGCATTGGGGAGCACACTAGGGAAGAGCACTGGTAGTCGGCACAGCGCTGCAGGTACTTCATGTATGACATGGGTGAAGAACGTGATGCAAGGCACGTGTAGCTCATGGATTGAAACTGTCACGCAACATAGCAAGTATGGAGAACATACACATATGGAATCTCTGCTCCTTTGGTAACTCTAAGGACAGGTTTTTTGCAACTTTAGGTACTTACACAAACCTCATTTTTGGACAGACAAGAGCTTGCGTACAAGTACATCAATCTTTAAAATGTCAAAACATTTTTATGAAGCTGTCGTTCCCACAAGAAAAACCGAGACCTTCCCCAGATGATAAAGGAATTTAATTTTTTATAGGAAGTCGGTTCCTTAGCTCCAGAGCAAATTTCCTCCTTCTGAATAAGGTTTCCGCAGCAATAACGTAACAATATCATTGGGTATGGCAGCAAAGGTCTCTGAGTATTTCCCACAGCAAAATAGTAGGATATTGTCACACTCAAAGTAAGAGACACAACCAAGCAAAACAGCCCGGCTGTTGCTTTTAGGAAAACTTCCCAGTCTATCCTCTTTGGGGCTTAATTTTAAACATAATTCATAGGAGAAATAGAATACTTAATATCCCCTCACTTCCTTTGGGAAAAAAATAAATGATTGCACATTGGAACGGCATAGCAATATTTGACATTCCCCCAACAGTCTTTGACCAATGTGTGTTCAACACGCATATTTTGGCCCAGGCAACAGCCTGGAACGGGCTGCCCAGGGAGCTGGTGGAATCATCATCCCTGGAAGTGTTTAAGGGAAGACTGGATGTGGCACTCGGTGCCCTGGTCTAGTTGACATGGTGGTGTTGAGTCACAGGTTGAGCTCAGGACCTCAGAGGTCTTTTCCAAGCTAATGGATTCCGTGATTTTGAGGCGGGAAGGGGTGGTGTCTCCCCAGACGCCGTGCTGGCTCTGGGCATGACTCTTCCGAAAGCAGCCATGCCATCACAAGGGCCAGGCCGTGGGAGTGCTCCTGCTTCTCCCGCAGCTCTCCCTGGCAGCCAGCACTGCCCCTCTGCCGCGGGGCCCTGCCCCCGCCGGGCTCGGAGGGCATCGGCCGCCGCTCTCCAGGATCCTGCTGCAGTGGGTGGATCCCTGGGAGGTGCCAGCCGCTTCCCTCCCCTTCCCCTCTCCCTCCTCGGCTCCGCGGTGAGGAGGCGCCTGAGCGCGGCAGCATCTTCCCTTGGCTCCCTGGAGCGGGGGGAGGAGCCGGGGCCGCCGCCGCCTGCGGGGAAGGAAGGTAAGCTGCGGAGCACGGGGGTGGGAAGGGGAGGGAAGGGGGTTGGCTCCCCCCCCTTCCCTGTGCTTCCCTTCCCTGGGCGGCCGTCGGTGAGGAGCGGGGCTGGGGCAGGGCGCGGCCGCCCGTGCTGCGTGTGCTGGGCCGGGCGGGGGCTGCCCTCCCCGGGGCCTCGTTTCTCAGGCACCCGCTCTGTAAATGGCCGATGACGGGGACGGCGGTGTGTCTGTCTGTGTGCATGTGTCTGTCTGTGTGTGCTCCGCTTCCGTCAGGAGTCTCATCTGTGTGGTGGCGGTGCGCGCTGCCCGCAGGTGCGCAGAGGTGTGATGGTGGTGGCGGCACTACAGACGAGCTGAGCTGGGCGACCGGTTGTGGTTTTAAGGAAAAGAAGGGATACTTTGGAAACCAAGCACCGTTCATGTATTGTGTGGGAGATGGGAGGATTTCGTGGCGTTTCCTTGTGCAGGTGAAATTCAGGCACAGTCAGCAAAGAGGTTTTACTCGGGTTACGCATGGGGTAAGGTCTGTAGGAAGTGATGCTTGCGCACCATCAGAGACCATTTGGGCCGATGAACCGATGTGCCTTCCCAGTACATGAAGGGAATTTACAGGAAAGATGGGGCAAGACTATTTACAAGAGAACGTAGTGACAGGACAAGGGGGAACAGGTTCCAATTAAAAAGGAGTACATTTAGATTAGATGTTAGGAAAAAAGTCTTCACTGTGATTGGTAAGTTACTGGAACAGGTTACCCAGAGAAGCTGTAGATGCCCTGTTCCTGGACTTGGCCAAGGCCGGGCTGGATGGAGCTCTGAGGAACCTGATCTAGTGGAAGGTGTCCCTGCCCATGGCAGGGGTTGAAACGAAATGATCTTTATGGTCCCTTCCAACCCAAATCATTCTTTGATTCCATGTTGGAGAATGTGAAGGCAAACACAGGGTAGAGGAAACGTTTAGAAACAATCGTCCTGCTCAGTGTTGATAGAAGAGATAATACTGTCCAGATATAGGAAATAAATGTGACAGAATTGTGCAGGATGTGTATGATGTGATGGACCATAAAGTAGCAGGAAAAGACTGTGGGGATGAAGAAAAAGAGTCAAGCATATCATTGCTTTGAGACAAGAAAATTATAAGCGCTTTTGACAGTGTCTGGTATAGACCATGGGAGTTGGATTTATAGAAGAATATTGCTTACTGAGAGATGCTGTCAGGGATTGTATCACAGATGGATTTCTTTCTTAGACTGTAGTATCACAGAATGTTTTGGGTTGGAGGGGACCTTAAACATCATCTGGTTCCAACCCCCCTGCCATGGGCAGGAATGCCATTCACTAGACCAGGTTGCCCCTGGCCCCATCTGGTGGCTTTGAACACTGCCAGGGATGAGGCTTCCACAACTTTTCTTGGCAAACTGTTTGTGCCCTCACCACCGTCTGAGTAAAAAACTTCTCCCTAGGATCTAATCTGATTCTGTCCTCTTGTAGTTTAAAGCCATTCCCCCTTGTCCTGTCAATATCTGCCTGTGTAAAAGGTTACTCTCCCTCTTTTTTTTAAGCCCCTTTTAAGTACTAAAAGGCCACAATCAGGTCTCCCTGGATCCTCTTCTTCTTCAGGCTGAGCAACCAATAGATGCAGATGATGGCATCATTTAGACATATGGTGATCCAGATGATCTTACATACAACCACTGTAAGCTTGCCAAATAAGCACTGTCTAATTGCCTTAGACTTGCTTTCAGGTAAGCAGTGTGAAAATTCTGGGAAAAGGGGGTTCATTAGTCAGCTTGTGATCTTGGATCACATTTTTAATTACATTAAATTGATAGAAATAAAATAGGTGACTAAACAGGTTTGAAATCCTTAGTTTTAGAAGGGCAAACTTGGAAAAATCAAGAGGATTAATTAGCGGTGTTGGTTGTACAGGAGTGCTGAGGGCCCTAGGAGTAAAGAAGGTAGAAAGCTGTTTTATGCCAAAGGTGGAATCCATTTGGAATTTATATCCAAAAAAAATTTTTAAAAGTCTATTGAAAACAACTTCTAACCATCAAAAAGGATTTTAGAAATAAAGACTAGGAAAAGGAGAGTTAAGCAAAGTGAAAATGAAGAGGTAAAGTGCCAATTCTACAGTAAGAATCGGCAAAAACAATTCTGGATTCATTATAGACGTTTGTTTTTTTAAGCTTCTTTAATCATATCAGTGAAAACAATAATAGAAATAAGATCACTGAGTGGTAAAGTTGAGGTAAAATGGCCTTGGCATCATGATGCATATCATCTGTTGCAGTTTGGAGGAGGCTACTGCAGTGGGTAGAATTAATGTTAGATGCTCAAACTTTTACCTCAAAAGAATAACATTTTGTCTCTTAATTATTTTTTAAGAGTTGGGAAACCTCTGTGTGTTATGTCTGATCCAATGCTCTTGCCACTTAATGTTCAGCAGTTCCACTATCAGAAGACTGGAACAGTACATTTGGATATTTAAGAGTCATTTACTGGTAGAGGAAATGGGGTAACTTTTCTTTCACATACGCATTTTATTTACTGTTTTATCTCTCTTCTATAACATGCAGTATCCTTGTATGCAGACAGCATTAAGAGTTTTAACGACCAGAATTCTTAGCTCCAGGTATATAATACCTGTGATGTGTGTGTGTGTGTATATAATTTATATTATTTTTAAGTATGCATTTATATGTGTGTGTTTACTAGGTAAATTCTGACTTTGTCAGGCTCCCACTCACAGTTACAATGCCACCTGACATCTGAAGCTGGTACATGTTTTATCCTGAACAACTGACCTGTTGGTGGTTCTTAAGTTCTTGAAGCTTTAGTATTTCCTGTGCTACAATTCCTTAACTTTATAGAAAAAACCGAAACCTGTTTCTTTTGTATATTTATGGCATTATTTTGGATTGTTTTGTTCTGTTGCATAGTCAGTATTTTTAAGAAAGTTTTTTTTTTTTCCTTAAACTGAATCTTTGGATTAATTTTGTTTCCCTAAAGCTGATTCCATGACATCTCATGTTGGAAGGTCAAAATGAAGATAAGTTTTCAGTTCTGCTGAATCAGTTGTATGGTAAATGAAGTTTTTATGTAGAATATAAAATAGGCAAGAACCAACAATTGCATGAGTTGTATTTTATTATGTTTGTATATCTGTATGGATTACAGGAACTGGAGTGTATTTAGAGTTTGGCTAACAATTCAGCAAAGAGAAGGAACTTTTCAAGTTAATTTTCTGAAAATCTTGGATTAGCCACATCAAAACTGTGAACAGATGTTTTTCTTTAGCATCTCAGGTTAGATATAGGGTACATTAGGTTACATGAGGTTAGATTTCGATGCAGGAATGACATATTGTTTCCAAGAGACTGTCTGACAACATGATTATTTTAACACATCTGAAGGTCTGGAGATAATGCTCATTATATTTTTTTCCTTTTACTGGAGAAGTAAACCACTAATTATGTGAAAATAACTCCGGCATCTTCCTATAATACTTTTCAGCACTGAAAGTAGTTCTTGCGTTGTTTCCATGATCTGAAACACTTGTTTGCCTTCGATAGGTATTTTTGCATGTGTAGAAAGAAGTGTAAATACTTTTAAGTGAAAATGTGTTTTGATCGACATTTTCTTAGCAGGCTTTTTTAGCTGCTGACTTTGACATTTCAATGAGTCTACTGGAGGCTTAATTTTTTTATAAACATTACGGTTTTCTTGTCTTTGTATTTCTGTCTTTCATTTGTTTGTTGTATAGCTTCTCTTTCTTAGTAGTTGCCAGCCACTTTCTTCAAATCATCTTTTTTTTTAAGTCAAGTAGATGGATAGCCAAAGCTGTGAGGTTATTTTTTCAGGTTGACTGTAGGGTTTGTAGAATGAGAAAAGAATTTGGGATTATTTTTTAATTTCTGCTTTAAATATTTTCTTTCTGGTGGGTGATGATGGTGGGTTACTTTTTCCAGTTGCTTCCACTCTTGTTGCTGGCTGGTCAACAATCCACCATTCTACATCAGTGATGGTGATAGACATTTCTAAAGGGGAAAAAGTAACTGGAATAGGAATGAGAAAAATGAAGAAACTTAATATGAGCACTTGTCTTACCATCACTTAGGATATGCATTCTGCATGTGAACCCCTGGAAACATCAGTGAGGTCATGCTGGAGGTCCATCCCTGGAGCCAACAGGTGAAACTGGATGTCGTGCCAAAAGAGAGGTGGTGTCTGACAAGATGCTTTTTGACTGAAGTTTTGCCTCTGGAGATGGAGCCAATAAAGAGTTTCTTGGATCTAGCCTGTAAACCATGTGTTGATTGGCTTCTGTAATGAGTAGGCACACAGTGGAACTTGTGTCAGGAGCAAAGAATTCACAATCTGGTGTCATGAAGCAAGAAGGGAAGGAGAAAAGATTGTACTTCAGTTGGAGTTAGAAGTTTTTCAAACAACCACTCGCTGTTTCTCAAGGTCTGCAATTTCTTGATAGTGGAAAATGCCACATCAGTGGAAGAATGAATGACAAGCTGAGTTCTGTCAATTTATTGTCAGCACTGGGTGTAGTACTGACATTTCACTATACATGAAGAAGGAAGATAATTTTGAAAATAGTCTTCCTAGAAAGGAATGTGACCTGTTCAGTAGGAGTACGTGTTGGCAATATTGCTGATCTGATCTCTCCTGCAAAATTGCTTGGACAAGTTAGCATCATGTCATGACTACTCTGGTAGGAAACTGCTGAGAAATCAGGAATATCACAGAAGGTTAGGTTCCTTTTCTAAAAATCTCATCAAGTCCCTTTTCTCTGTGACTTTTTCTTCCTAATCTTTCCTAAGCCTGTGGTTAGAGTCCTTGGGGAAGAAGCTGCAGACAGACCTTTGATTCAGCAGATGAGATTCATAAATGCTCAAGTTAAGTGGGAGGAAGTACTAAGTGGAGTTCTGAAAAATTTTGTTTGCTTGCCAAGTTCCTAGAGAGAGAATCTACAAGAGTGTTTACATTCAGATGAGTCAGTGAACCTGTTTAACTATTTAGGGTTAAATGGTCTTGGCCTGCTGATAGAGCTTGGCTATTACAATTAGTATTTATGTTCCTTAACTCAGTCTTATCTGTACTGCAGAAACGTGTATGCCTTACCCAAAGACCTATTGTGGCTGGACCAAAACAAGGGTCAGAACTTTCAGTTTCCAAAACCAAAACTCAGACTGCCAGAGTATGCTGTCCAGATTCTTAATTGTACCTGGATTCCAGATAAGAGATTTGTGGAAGTTCAATAAAAATATTTTTGTATCAAAAGGCTGTGCACGTCCTCAAGAAATGGATATTTACAATAATGTTTTCTCCTTTAGAGCTGCACTGGAGAATTTTTTTGGGGAAACACAGCTAGTGAAAATTATAAAGAGTTTTCATGCATGAGAAATATTTCTTGCTTACCTTTTTACTTTCTAAAGTAAGTATTTCAATTTTTTAAAATGTAGTGGCTAGCTATTTTAAAGTGAGGGGTTTTAGCAGTTACGCACGTATTATAAGATTTAGTAGACGAACAAACCCAGTAATTTGTCTGAAATGGCTAGGATATGTTTTTCTCCTGTACCTGATTTTCTCAAATATACAGGTTTTTGTCTTTTAATTTTTTGATGAAAATACTGTGTTTTCTTTGCTTGACTGTATTCACAATGGTTATTTTTCTGGAGGAAACTTCTTGCAAGTAGGCAAATATGAATCATCGCTATTATTTTAAAGATATGTGAATAAGAGTGGTTCTTAAACAGGCTTAATTTTTTTCTGTCTATTTTTGGGATCCCCAGGTGGATATATATATACTGTTAAATCAATTACAGGTTTTTAGAAAGAACAGCTTTGCAGATACAGATATGTGGCACTCAGTATGTGCTTTTATTAGAAGACATGAATTTGAATGAAAGAATAAACTGGCATAATTTGAGTCACCCCATGTACTCCTATGGGGTTGCTCAGAAATGAGGCGTCTTTGTTTGAAAAGCAAAATGAAAATGGAGTTTCAGAGTAATTTTCTTGTAGTTATAGATAAGATAAAACATGTTCAAACTTTTGAGTTGTGAGGGCATGTAACTGATCTTTGTTCTTGAAAAGTCAAGGCAAAACTGTGGGGAATCTGAAAAGTAGTGAAGTGGAGCACCCTTTATTAGTTAACTGAAGTGGTTAGATCCTAATGTATCTTTATACTAACAAATCAACTGCTTTTAAAGTCAAACTGTGCTTTTGTCTGAACAGATGCAATTGAAGTGAAATACTAGAACCTGAAGAATCATGAGTATCAGTTTTGTATCGAGTGGCTTGAGGAAGGAAATAGGGAATTCTACATTTGTTTAACCTAGAAAATTCAATTAGTAATTATTCCCTTGGGGTCTGAGTGTAGGCTAAGGATGGTCAAGTGGGTAACATATGTCAGCATTGCTAGGGAGTGCTGGAAATTGATGCTGCAAAATATTAGATAGCCTCGATAATCAGTTTCATGGTAGTACTACTGGAATACTTGGAATTAAATGTTTCAGAACTGCAGTTCGGTAGTACAGGCAAAGGCCTTGACTAGGGGAGTTGTTTCTACTTTAAATAGAGATAATGTGCACAAAATCAACTGGTTGCATTCTTGAATGTTTGAACAAGTATGTTGAAGAAAATAAGAAGTTGCTTAACCACAAGAGCTCAGCACGTTTCCATGAAGGTGTAAAGCTTGGTAAATGGCTGTGTGTGCTTATTCAGGGCTCTGCTCAGCTGCACAGGCAGAACTGTCTGGTGCCATTTAGTTCTTAGCTGCTGCTCCAGCTTGGCATGGATACATGGATATCCCATGGGTCCTGTATCATATCTGCCAGCGCCATTCAGGGTCAGGGATCCCCAAGGTCATCTCAAATAGCAGTAGGTGCTGATGTGTAGGTGACTGAGTCAGCCCTTTAGTCTTTTCTAGTTGAAGGGGAATATGACTTAGCTTCCAGTTATTTCAGTTTGGTTGTGTGTTTGAGCCTTAAGCTTGAAGTCAATGTAGACTTTCACACATGAGCTGAATTCTTCATTTAATGTCTCAAAGTGGTTGTATAAAATACACTGTGTGTGTGTAGATTTGTGGGTTTTGTTGAAGCTTAAGCTTAACAGTTGTGCATATTCAGTATGGTCGAGCTGCAGCAGTTGTTCAGGTTTTTATTTGTTTCAGGAAAATAATTTTTGTTTGTTTATTCAGTAAATTACATTGTATTTGTTGAATCATTAAAGTTTGTGATACTTAAGTCGTACTGATTTCATGTATTTTATGTCACTGGATTAGGGCTTAGGGCGTGACATCTTACATAAGAGATGTGTTTAGTAGTAAGGTAGTTTTATGCAGCTACATTTGATACTTGTTTTAGTGTGGTATTACTCTGAAAATTAACTCAGTAAAATGGTAACTTGTTTGTTGGATGTTATTCTGCCTGTAGTCAGAATTTTACAGACGTGTAATTTTATGTAAGAAGTAAACAGATTTTTAGCTATGTCTGAACCAATGTACTTCAAAGAAAATGTTGTGTATAACTTTCATAATTGTTCAGTGAAAGAGGCTTGTGCAGCTTCAGAGCTGCTTCTTATTTTTGTAGTTTTACTGAAAACAGAGTTGCATGGCTTTATGTTAGGAAATAATTTTAGGATAGTAGAGTTGTGCATATTTGTGAAGAAACATCTGGTCTGAAAATCTGTTTCTATTGATAATGTACGTCGTAGAAATTATACAGGTAATTTACAGGGCTGACAATATTTTCTGAAGCAGAATGAATTTTTAGCAGGTCTCGGTAAACCTGAAAAGACACAAATGTTTTTCTAACGTTGGTTTCAGAATGGAACTGGAATAAGAGTGTTTGAAAGCTTAAGCCAGAAATTGAATTCTCTTAGGTGTGCTTTTTCTTTGCTGAAAGAAATGTCTTAGAGCATTATGTCAGCAACGTTTTCAATTTATTTTTACTGCAATAAAAAGACATTGGATTATGGTGCTCATAAAACATCGTTCTTTCCCATCACAATCTGATTAATT
This sequence comes from Rhagologus leucostigma, assembly GCA_013397725.1. NCBI lineage: Eukaryota > Metazoa > Chordata > Aves > Passeriformes > Rhagologus > Rhagologus leucostigma. Next base: position 2,647,008 of record VZTD01005474.1, on the reverse strand, counting down.
TTCCTACTTGTTTTAAAAAAAATGTTTTGTCCAAGAATTAGTATTTTAGGTAAGAATACAGAAGAGCAGAGTCTGCCTAACTGATCATTTTACAGTTGTATATAAAAGCAAAACTGAGTGAGCTTTGTATTTCTTGTTTTCTCACCCCGCAGAAGAAGATAGTTCTGGCTTAATATTAAGTGTGCATAGTTTCGGAAAGTATTGTTGCAGCAATATGATATGAAGATTTTAATCACAATTCTCTCTCTGCAGGGGAACACAAATACAAATCCATATGGAGGATGAACCTCCTCCTCGAGAAGTCAGTGCCAAGGTCAGAGTGTCAATTTGTATTGAGAATTCTGTACTGCTCTGCTCAAAAGGTTCCATTTAGTAGTAGCTTAGTACATGCAAGTAGTTTTCAAGCTAGGCAGAAAACAGAAGCTATAGGTAGAAGAAATGATACTAGCAGAAGGAATCTTGCTTAAGTCATCCACAAAATATTAGAAGAACAATATATTCATATAATATCTGAGATTCATGTCTAAGTCTGCCTTTTGTGACTCTGTGCAATATAATGAGGGAACTGGTCACTTATGGGATATAAATATTGGTAGGCTAAGAGTTCAAGCTGGCTTTCGTATTTTTGAAATAAAATATAATGCAGAAGTGTTTGAAGGGAGAAAGTCTTGAAAGGTGAAAGAATATCTCTCACTGAGTTGAGCGTAACTAATAATTCCAGAGACAGAATTTAGATTATGAATATTTTTTTGTCTGATAAAGTTTTGGTTCTTTTTTTTTTTTTTTTTTTAAAGATCAGTATCATATGTGTTTCCTTGAGTACTTTTTATGAGAGTAGTTGGGGATTTTTTCTTTCAGTGTATTATTTTAGTGTTAAGAAATGCTGCAGTTTGGTGGTTTTTTTAACCTGTTAATTATGAGGGCAGGACATGAGTGCGTTGTAGAATGAGGTTACAGGAAAAACAACTTTTCTATTTAAGATGAATGGGTACTGAGCACTTGGAATTTAGAGCCCTCATTGTAAAGAAACCAATATGTTATTCCAATAAAAGAATCTGTAAAATTTAAGGACATCCTGACTGTCTTTTTGAATCTCAGACTTCTTCATTCTTGAGCAGAAGTGGGATGCAGTCTTATTGATGCAGTTGGAAGAGTAGTCTGTGATGCTTTCAGTATTTATTATCGTATCTTAAGAGGGCCTAAAATTCTCTGTAGAATAAATGGTAACCTCTTGACAAAAAAAAATTTACTCTGCAAACAGCATATGAGCGAAGACTGATTCCATATGGATCTGGTCCTTTGTCCCTTATGACCCTGCTATGTGTCACAGAGAACAGCATTTGCTAGGATTAGCTTGGACCTACTTGCTCGCTGACTTATTTCATAACACGATGTCTGTTTGTCCAGCTGCCTGCTGCCAAGCTGATTGTGTCAGCAGAATCTTACTTCCCTTTCACTTGCAAATTTGGCTGGAGTTGGTCAGTTATTTGCTATGAGGAGATGGGGAAAGAATTGGTGTGATCAAAACCACAACTTTTTTTCCTGGGAAGATGGCCAATCCTTCTTCCCCCTCCTCAGAAGTACATAATAAAGAAATTTGTGATTAGCTGCTCTTTTGTCTAAAGAATTTAATTTAGGATTAGTTTAGGGTTTCAGTTTGGAGTTTCTAATGTTATGTATATTTCTGTGTATATTTTTTCGTAGTAAGTGATACTAATTGAAAAAGCAATATTCTTACAGCTGATATAGCATGTGTCTGACTCCAAACTAGAATTCATTCACATCTTTGTATAAGTTGGAGGTAGACAAAATACATACATGAAAACGAATATGCATAATTGTCAAAGATAAGTGTATTCTTGGGTAGACTTCTTTTATGATTTCTTATTTTAACAGCAATTTTAGCACCAGGGGAAAATACACAGATTTCAAATTTTGAATATACACTTTACGCTTTATATCGGCTGTTTATATATGTTGTATGAATATAGTCAAAATATGACCTCAGCATTTAACTTCTTACATGGTACTTTTCTCCATAAATATAGATCCTTTCTTTCTAGATCATGGTATATTTTGTTGGTTTATTTAATGTCTTCCTTTCTAGTATTGTAGAATTAAAATACTGGTTTGTGGCTGATAAATGAGATGGTGATGTATATCTAGTTTTTTACTGTGCAAAGGCATACATTTCTCTCTGTGCAGGTATTTGATAGCATTTTTTATAATACCAGGCCTTGGAAGCAACACTGTTGTCAGCCCTGAAGATGCTGGATGTTGGGAAATGGCCGATTTTTTCTCTGTGTTCCCCAGAAGAGCTCAAGTTAATTCGTCAAGCCTGTGTATTTGGCAGTGCTGGTAATGAAGTGTTGTATGCAACTGAAAATGATGAGGTAATTGTCCAAGAGTGTGTATGAACATGACATGTTTGATCAGTTATGTATCAAGTTATTCTGAAGGCCAGTGATATAATAGTACACCTAGAGAAAGTTGCATGCAAAAATGTCTGGTTGTTTTGTTTGCTACTGAAGAACTTTCAATTTAAATTAAAAGCTTCCTACCACAATCAGAGAATAAAGAGAAGATGGAATTAGACATTTGTTGCAAGTGCATAGTGACAGGATGAGAAGCAGTGGACACAAACTGCAAGATGGGAAGTTCTGATTCAATACTAGGAAAAAATTGCCATAAGAGGGGTTAAATCCTGAAGGAGTTGTGAGATTTGTTTTCCTTGGAGATGTTCAAGAATCTTTTGGATGTGGCCTTGAGTCAATTGATCTGTTCAGATCTTTGTTGAGCACAAGGGTGGACAGGTTGACCTTTGGAGGAGGTTCTCCGTTGCAACCTAAATTATGAGTCTGTCATTCTTTTATAACAGGTTTTTGTGCTTGGCATGAACTGCAGTGGGTGTTTGGGAACAGGAGACATGCAGAGCACTATAGAACCAAGGAGGTTAGATTCCCTGTGTGGCAAAAAGATAGCGTGCCTGAGTTATGGAAGTGGCCCTCACGTTGTCCTTGCTACAGAAGGTAAAGTATGATCTGAATATTGCTTTTTCAGAGAGTCCACTTAAATTCATCCAGCAGGTGTGAATGGTCTGGGCTGGTAACATAAGAGAGAGAGTTAAGTATTCTGGACTATTAAGTCCAACGTATTTTCATTGGCAAATATGACATGTCAGCTAGCTTTTTATTTTTAGAAGTTTTTCAAGCCCTACTTTGATCTCGTTACTACTTTTGTGGAAGGGTTTTTTCAGTTAAGTTTGAAACTCCTGATTGCTCTTGAAATGCATTAGTGGCTACATTATGCCACTATGTTCTTGTGCCAGCAATGCCCTTCAGCTAAAACTCATCTTTTCCCTCCAGTGCCTACTTTTGGATGTGCTTTAAATGTCCATTATGTTGCCTCCCAGCCTTTATGCTTCCTGCACTGGCACTCTGTTATCTGCATCATGGTGGCGGCGCTTATGTTCATAATTAAGTACATTACTCTTGAAGACAAATTATTAATGTTGTGTTCCCAGTGAGGTTCTGTTAGAGCCTAATTGATGATATTCACACTTGTCTCTCTCTGTTAATGAGAGGAAATGTTTTTCAGTATTCTAGATTACCACTAAAAGTAGGTGAGGGGAGTTATGCTGTAAATATGTTCCACCATTTTCTTCAGTCTTCATGGCAGACCATTCTGCATGCTTTTTTTATGTATGCATCTGTAGTCCTCTGAGCTTTGTTGCTGGCAGATCTCACTGACACGCTCATACTCCTTTCCCTGATGATGAAGTACCGCCAAAGAGCAGGTCCAGAACTGATCCTTGATGATTTTTACTCATAACTCCATTTGCATTAATAGCTTTTCTTCAGCACAGCCTTTTTAAACTTGCCTTTTAGAGAGCTGTTATATGTTACACAATTCTTGTGTTAATTATTGTCATTTCCACTTTGCTGTAAGTTTCTGTGCCATATGTTTCACGTGTTTACTGAAATTTGTATTCACATGTTGGTGAACTGAAGAGAAGGTTGTTTGCTGTTGATAGGATAAAGTAATGAGATTTAACCAGTTATTATAGAAAAGTATTGGTTTAGTGTAGCATATTTTGCCTTTGTAGTTCTGAGGGAACCCTTCTTAGGGAATATGCATATTGTAAGGGAATGAAAGCTTATTATTTGAATTTTCTGAAGTGGGAAACAGTGCCAGGGCATAGACAAAACTTCTGATTGATTGTCAGTAACAAAGAAGTTGAAATGGGGCCTCTGACTGTCATTTCATCCTTTTCTCGCAGCAATATGTTTTCCTTTACTATGATTATGGTGATACTATTATTTTGGATTTGTGGTCAATACTGTGAGAAGGTAGCATTGTTACATTCATGGGCTGAAGAGCCCCAAAGGACCTATGTATATTTATACACTTAAGTATGCATATTGTTATTGAATTTGACTTTTTAGTTTGTAATTTTGTGTTGTGTACTCATGGGAAAAATAGAGATTTTTCAACCAGCTCTACATTTTTCTTGTAGAAGGAGAAGTGTACACATGGGGTCATAATGCTTATAGTCAGCTGGGCAATGGTACAACAAATCATGGTTTCGTTCCCTGTCAAGTCTCTACTAACTTAGTGAACAAGAAAGTCATTGAAGTTGCCTGTGGCTCTCACCATTCTATGGTGTTAACATCTGACGGAGAGGTGAGTATAGTGGGAACAAATATCTGCTTTCTCTTAATGGAACTCACATATGTAAGAAACAGGGAAACACTCTGCACCTTTAGCTTTAGGCCTTGCTTGCAATCCTCACAGTCCTGATGTAGCATAAATGTACCGAAAGAATTGAAACTTGTCAGGGTGTAGCTGCTTTGAAGTGCGTGCAGAACGTTGATTTTGTGCCACATCTGCTTGTAAAAACAAATTATGCAGCCAGTTCCTTCCTATGCTATACTCTACTTTAAATGCTTAATGGCATTAAAGCTGATGTTAATGTGCATCACCATTCACTGTGATGAATTCTGCCTGCCAAAGTAAAAAGTTTCGTGGAATTTGCCTTGAGGTGCTATTTGTGCCACTTAGCTATTCTGCGTTGGGTTCTGGAAAAGTAGCAATGGATTCTTCCAGCATTAACTGCAGCCATCATCTTTCCTCTTACATTTGAGTGGAGGAACATAAAAGAATGGAATATAGAAATACTTAGATTGTCATATTTTTGTTAGAAACAATTCAGTTGTAAACCTATGTGTCTTCCTAGGTCTGTAAAACAATACATCCACTTGCACATAAAAAAATGAAATTTTTTTTGCATACAGCTTTTTCCTCTCTTGAATATGTACTTTGAACTCTGTATTATAAAGCCATCCTTGATGACAGTTCTTTTGCAACAGGTATACACATGGGGTTATAATAACTCAGGCCAGGTTGGATCTGGTTCAACAGCAAATCAACCAATTCCTCGAAGAGTTACCAGCTGCCTACAAAATAAAATAGTAGTTAATATAGCTTGTGGGCAAATGTGCTCCATGGCTGTGGTGGAAAATGGAGAGGTAAGAAATTTTGAATTAATATTTAAACTGAATTTTATTTCCTGTAATAATTTGGCATGTAGATAATTTCAAACCTGGTAGTAATGAGCTGTTATTCTGAAAGGAAGTTTACCTTTCCAGACTCCCTCAAGTCTAGCTGCTTATAGTGCTCATAAAAACCTTTGTTATACTGCTGCTGTCTTTAGCATTCCTAGAGAAATAAATTATTGCCTATTCTGGAGTCCTAAGTATTGTGTGTAATAATCAATGAATGTGAGAATAATTACTGAATGATATTTTAATTTTCAGTGCTCATATACACACATCTTAAGAGAAAACAAAGAAAATAAAAGTACTTTGCGTGTATTTATTGTACTGGAGTACCTCTTGAATCTCTCTCATACTTTTTTATCCTCTTTGCAAAGACACAAGGAGGTTGTAGTGTTCTTGATTTTGTTCATATAAGCTGATGGTATTGGGCAGCATACATCCTTGCTAGCTCCATTTCTCCAAACACTTGAGTTTAGAACTAAGTAGCTATTGATTGTTTGCAGTAGAACATACGTCACTGAAATTATCAGAGCTCAGTATTTTCCCTTTTTCTTATGTTTGTCATAAAGACGCCTATTCAAACTGTTGTGCATAGCTTCCAGTTTATACTTGTTCTAGTGTGTTTTCTGTTAGAAGATTTTGGCATGAGAAATTAGCTCTTTGAAAAAGGGAAGTATTATACTGGATTTGCTCTGTGCTGGCAAGCAGCCATATGAATCACTGATTTTCTGTTCTTCATATTAAAATACTGTAGTCCTATATAATCTAACTCTTAAAGAGCATGAATGTGGAAGTTTAGAATTCTAGATGAGCATGTAACTGGCATTTTAAAGAGAAACATGTGTGTATGTACGTGTTTATATAGGTAGGTATGTGTGTGAGTATGTCTGTGTGTATCTACATATAAAGTATTAAAATGTGAAGTGAGAAAGATTGAAGAAAATGACGATTATTCAAACTTTGAAGTAGTTGTATGGCTTTCAAAAGAAGTGAATAGTAGCAACCAGTTAAAAGTCCCTGTCTCTGTTTTAAGGTCTATGTCTGGGGGTACAATGGGAATGGCCAGCTGGGGCTGGGCAGCAGCGGCAACCAGCCCACGCCGTGCCGGATCGCAGCCCTGCAGGGCATTCGTGTGCAGCGGGTACGTGTGTGCTGCTCCACCTCAAACCCTCTAGGAACCTCTGCAAGTGTCCTATAGGCAGCATATGCTGCCTTTGAAGGAGATAGCCCATTGTTTAAAGTGACGTCAGAATAAAAAACATGTGTCCTAAAATGGACCTCCGCCAACAGGGGGGAAACTCTGACCCTGTGGAGTTCAGTGGGAATTTTGCCATTGACTTCAGTGAGGTCAGGATTTTACTTAAAAAGGACTAGACCGTTAGAAATGTTTGTTTTGGTTTTCTTCTTCCCTGTGAAAATTAGTTTAAAAAAATACTCCTGTTATTTTAGTAAATAACAGTCTTTCTAGGATGTTCCATTCTTCATTAACCCCTGCCTTCTTTTCTGGAAAAATGCTGCAGTTTAGTATTTTGTCTCTCTTGCAGACTGAATTTCACTTTTAGAACTGCACTCCAGCCACACTGATTTACTGGTGTTTGGAGTCCGAACAAATTACCTCCCACTGCATTTGGCTAACATTTGGTATGATTTCCACGGTTAGTCTTGACCTTTGGAGGTTATTGCACTTTACCAAATAGCGGGGCTGCCACCAGTGTAACTAGCAAACTGGTAACTTCTTTTGGCTAATGAGAAATATTCAAGTTGACTGGAGGGCTGATACTGGAAGTCTTTAATTGATTTATGCAAAATAGAGGATACTGTCAGGAAAACGATACAGTCTGTTAGAAAACATTGTTTTTGTAACCCAATGAAAATTTGCAAGAGTGTTTTGAACTTTGGATCCTATTTATTGCATTTACTCAGGGAAGCTATGGATTTTTAAAGTCTTTTAAAAGAAGCTCATTTAATTACATAATTTTACATTCAATGCCTAGGATGTAGACAGTAGCTTTGCTGGTAGCAACTGCTGTTGGATAGTAACATAATAACGTGAGCATTATGTTCCCCCGTATTTATTCTTCTATTTAGAGAGTAGTCCAGCAAGTTTGGCATAGATTCTATTTCCATCCACTTCATTTACTTGATATCGATTAATACCATGTTGTAGATCTCCACTCAGTAAATAACTTGAAGGTTTATTTCATTTAAGTTACATCACATGCTTCATGGATGTCGGTGGAGTATATGTAGTTATGGTATATCTGCTTTGCAGGTCATATAAAGATAGGTGAGCTAGTTTTGAACAAAGTAAATTGGTTTTTGATAGCCATCTATCTCTACTAAGTTACATTAACTCCTGCAGAGCAAGACTGTTGCTGGTAGTGTTGCCACTGTGTATCTGTCTGTATGTGGGGCATGTGCTGCATATGTAAAGTGGATTTTTGAACAATCTGGTGTGAGGTACCTGAGGAGGCAGCTCAGCAAGACCAAGGGGATTTCCCACAAGAGGTTATGAGTTGACACAGTTGTGTGCTGCCATCAAAGTGGAGAGTTTTGTCTCTTTCCTCTCTTTCCTGGCTGATTGCTCTTGTTGCTTACCTTGTGTGGTCCTCAGACCCTACTGTGAGAGTTTTCTTCCAGTGATGTAAGTTTAGAGAATCACAGAGTGGCCTGGGTTGGAAGGGACCCTAAAAATCATCCAGTTGCACCCCCTGCCATGGGCAGGGACACCTTCCACTAGACTGGGTTGATCAGGGCCCCGACCAACCCGGCCTTGAACACTTCCGGGGATGGGGAGTTACGTCAGCAGAGGGTCCTCTGAGCACTAGAGCTGGCACAGAGAGTGGGCAGTTTTGTGTGGCTGTCAGTCAGGGATGAGAGGAGCAGACAGGGAGACCCCACCTGTTTTTCCAATGGTAAGCTATTCATATTGGAGCAGTTGCCCGTGGAGCAAGGTCAATGCAAGACAGACAATCTTTACTTTTCTGCGTATTGTTCATATTTGTCATAAAGCTTTCCTTCTTTCTCAGTTTCCAGCTATTCTTGTTGCTCTGCTCTTTAGATTATCTGTCAGGGTTTCTCACTGGTATATTTTTTCCTCAAAGTCACCTCATCTACTTTCCTTCCATTTTTAATCAACTTACCTGTATTTGTAGTTTTTACACTGGTATAGAATCAATGGCATTAACGTATAGCATAAGATGCATCTATCTGTATTAACTTAGTACATAAAAATGAGATTTTCTTCTTTTTGTTATTCCTTATAGGTTGCCTGTGGCTATGCACATACATTAGTGCTAACAGATGAAGGTCAGATATATGCCTGGGGAGCCAATTCATACGGCCAGTTAGGTACTGGGAATAAAAGTAACCAGTCTTACCCTACAACAGTTATTGTGGATAAGGACAGGTAATACTTACAGTCTTGCAATCAGACATTGGTTGACATGCTCTCAGAAGAACTACATAAAATTATGGTATTTTTAATCTCTTTTTTTGGGAGAAGGAGCCTATAATTTTTTGCAATGGTTCACCTGCTAAGCGTGAACAGAATTTTCACTGAAAGTGCTTGAATATGCTCCATAACTATCCTTGTGAAAGAAAATCTGATATTCTGAGCCTGAATATGCTATTTTCTGCTTCAGCTCACACTGTATTTTACAAGCTTTAATTGCAGTTTCCATTCAGTGGTGTAGTTTCATTGTTTGAAGTCAACAATAAAAGCTTTATTGTCTGTGAATATAAATTGTATTTTAATATGCTACCTTTGACAAGAAGCGTACTCAGAAAAAGTGAAGGGTGGACATCTGCAATTTGTGTTTTTTCTGCTATTAAATCTGGCTCATAACCCAGGAGAGAGAGAAAGGGAGGAGTTCTTTCTTGGTATTGTTGCTTAAAAATTAAGCTTAGATTTTTGCAAGTTTAATATTTTCTTCTAGGTCCTTGAGGGGTAGTGGGGCAGTTATTTCTATTGCTATTGTAAAGCTATGTATGTACATGATCAGAAATCTTGATTCTGGCCTCCTGTTGTGAATAAGAAGGAAAGCGAGATGTCCCTCTTAACCCTGTGTCTGAGTACATCATTGTGAGGAAGTGGCATCGCTGCTCTGGTGATGGGACGTGGCCTGATCTTAAACATTGCTATTTCTTTGTGTGTATTTGTGTTTTTGCTTAAAATGTTACTGATTTTTTTTTTTCCAGACACTTTGGCCGCAGTTAAAATGTCACAATAATAATTTAATACAAGTTTTAGTGTTGCATGCTGCCTTTCTCTTTTGTTGGTCAGAGTATGAATTCTTGGTGTCAGTGAAATTCTTGCCTCACTAAAGCCTGCAAGATTTGTGCATACAGCTTTAAACAAGTTGTTTCCCTGCCATTATCCCCAGGCAGCTGGAAAACAAGTAAACAAGCAGTAGTTCAGACTGCAAAACAGTGGATTGTGTAATGCTGTACAGAGTGTGAGTTTTGAAGTCCTGAATCAACCTTAGAATTAGAGACACAGCCTAGCTAAAAGACACTTAGAAGCAACTTTAAATGCTGTTTGGTTCCAATTTTTAATTTTCAAAATGAAAGTCCTTTACACATAAGTAATAATAATTATATGAGTAAGAAGAAGTGTGTTTAACTTGTTGGTTTATAACTGTTACCAATAAGCAAACAGAAAAAAGGCTTTCATTAACTTTCGATTATAAGGCAAAAGGCAAATATTTTTTTTAATGCCTCCTCATTTCCTTCTTCATCTTCTCCAAGTATTTGTTCTCTACAGCTTAATGCAGCCACTCACCTCACTGCCCAGCACCACCAAGGACATTCAGAGACTTGAAACTCATCATAGCTTTGCTTGAGATGGCTGAGGGTTCAGCAGAGCATGTGCCGCAGCAGATACAGGGCTCTGCTGCCACAGTGGCTGCTTGCTCCCACGATGCTTTTCACAGAGAAACTTTGAGTGCATGCTGTTTGAAGAAACACTGCCAGCCCTTTTAATTTTGCTCTGTATGACCGGACAGCGTGCTTGCTTACATGCACGCTTACAAGTGTGTCTTGCACCAGAGAAAGACAGGAGGCCGTGAGGTTATTCACTGCATTTTGCTCTTAATGGGAGTGACTTGCTTTTTTTCTTTTGTTTGCTTGTAAATTCAGAGTTATAGAGATCGCAGCCTGCCACTCTGCGCACACGTCGGCTGCCAAGACGCAGAGTGGCCAGGTGTACATGTGGGGCCAGTGCCGGGGGCAGTCCGTGACCTTCCCCCACCTCACCCACTTCGCCTGCACTGACGATGTGTTCGCCTGCTTCGCCACCCCCGCCGTCATGTGGCGCCTGCTCTCCGTAGGTGAGCTGAAATACTTCTTGTTCTGACATCTAAGTAGAATCATTACTTCGTAAAACAGTTGTGTGTGTTTGAAGCCTAGATTTAGTTTCTCACAAGAATTTACTTGAAAATTCTCACAAGAATTTACAACTACTGGGAAGTGTAGTCATAATGACATGTTATGTATGTGTAAGTGAAATATGGAATTGTAAAAAATTGCTAAAGCATGATGGCAGTGCTAAATAATTGTCCGTTTTATTGATGTGGCCTGTTTCTATGGGGAAATGCCTTAGGTTTAAGGAGGGGTTTTTTTTGTGTAACCTCTGTATGTGACTGTCCAGTGGCTCTGGGTTGAAAAGCTGAGTTTTAATTTGGAGATTTGAGGAAGCTGTGCAGAACATTTAGGAACTGTGAAGCTTTCTTTGATGCCCTTAAGTAGACTACGAAGAATTGAGGGACCCAAATTCCTGTGTTCTGAATTGGCCACAAGCACTCAGTCTCATCACAAGTGATCATGACCTGGTCTTCTGAAGAGACAAGTTTCTGGATCTCAGATGTTTAATTAGCATTAAGATCTGTCTTGCTGGCCTTGACTAGAAAGAGTTAAGTATACAGCATTGGCTACCAGAGAGCTCATTCTTCAGCTACAATTTAATCCCATGATGGTTTCTAATAAAGTTTCTGGGGTGTTGTTGGGTTTTTTGTTTGGTTTGTTGGGCTTTTTTTGTTGTTGTTTTTGGTTGGTTGGTTGGTTTGGTTTGGTTTGTTGTGGGTTTTGTTTGTTTTGGTTGTTGTTGTTGTTCGTGGAGGGTTTGTGTATTTGGTTTTTTGTGGGGTTTTTTTGACCATGATTTCTTGGTCCCTTTGGAAATACTGCTACAACACTGTAGCAACAAAGCATAAGGTGAAGCCTTACAGGAGGAAAAGGGTACTTTACTTTTAAATAAAACAAGTTTCAGATGCACTTTAAAAGCCACATTCTTGTATGTGCCAAGTGGTCTGTCCAGCACCCCGGCACTATTCAGGGGGTCTGAGCAGGGATCCTTGTGATGACACAGGATAAAAGATGCTGGCTATCAGGCCCTTATCATGTCTCCTGGGTTGTTTTTAGTTAGGTGACTGTGCTGGTTTCAGATGTGCCTTTTTGCACACTCCAGGATCTGAGAGTGACTGGCCTCTTCATCCTGTCCCACCTTGGCAAGTTGTCAGGACTGACTCACTGTTGTTTGTCATCTGATGTACGTGTAGTGAGAATCCTCAGGCAGCTGTGTCCTGGGATCTCACATCTGCTGACCTCGGTGCCAGGGACATCTGCCATGCTTACAGCCCTTCTCTGTCTGTTTTATTCTGGTGCTTCCACACCCAGACATTCCCATTCTCTCCATATTTGTGGCAGTTCTGACATTTCTAATACAATTCTTAGCACTGGCTGCTAAAGAGTTTTCTTGGCTTTGTGCCTTGTCAGTGTGAACTGCCTCTTCATTTCCTTCCTCTGGTTCTCCCTTCACTGCTATATAAAAGCATGTGGTTTCCCTCTAGGAGTTTCAAAGCTGAACCCCACTATATTCAGTTTTCCTCTCATGGCTGTAGAAGTCATCTGAAGATGCATCTTGGTGGACATCTGGATTGCCAGTTAACTTTGAAGAAGAGTTTCAGCTTTGCATTACTTGCTAAAATGCTTACTTGTTTGGATAGCAGAGGTCTGAATAAATAAACCACATATTGTACAAAATAAGAACTAACGATGTATTTTACAGTATCATTGTTTCAGAAATATCTCTTTTTTCTTACCACTATATTGGATTTTTCTCCCTCATCTGTTTTACCTGTACCGACCCAAATTGGGTATACCTGACATTCTCTAAATGAAATGCAAAATGATTGTGCTAAACAAAGTGTAACAGTATCAAAGTGTGTGTGTGGGTGGGTTAAGCTTTTTCTAGAGCTTGTGGAGAAGGTCTTTCCATTTCCAGCAGAATACTGTTCTAATTTCTAGCTTGGTAGGTTACAGGAGCTAACATTTATATAATTTTCTGTAGAGAATAACTAATTACTGACCCGCAAGATCGGTATAAACCCATAATGTGTATTTATATGGTGAGAAGACAAAATGTGACGGTTAAGAATGAGGTTTGGGGCTGGACGTGGTGTTGATTTTTTTAGTAGTATTAAAGAAGATAGTTCTCTGAGGCTACATGATGGAGATTTGGACCAGTTCAGGAGGTAAAATTTTGTATGCAGATAATGGATGACTTTTCAAAGCTGTCTAGTAACTTTATAATGTAAATGTTATGTACACAGTGGGATATACAGATGTATGACACAAACAGGAATATGCAGACATTGACACACTGTGCTTGTAACACCACTAAGTCTAGAGAAAGCTATCCTTTTCGAATAGGCTTGTAAGTGTTGGTATTTACATTTGGGGATATTGTGCCGGGCAGTTTCGCTGCAACCAATAAGTTGTTTCTGTAATGGATTTATTTTTGCTGTAATATAATGTCTCCTCATGGGAGCATTTCAGAAAATTTTATTATGATTTATTTATTGATCTTTTGAGGATCTTATAATAACTAACAGTTTTAATTTGAAATAATTTTCTCAGTAATGGTTGATAGCATTTTCTATCAGATGCAGCAGTAAACTTCTGAGACTGTTAACTTTCTTTTTTTCTGGCCTTATATAGATGAGTTAGAGGAGTGGAATTTACAGGTTTTTTTTATAGAGATATTTGCTTGGAGCAGGAAGAAAGCTGTCCTTTATTTGCTTTTCTGGCTCATACAGAACACATAGGCTGCTGGGGGGTTTTTACTAGCCTTAAGGAGATGTATTTATTAAGAGTGTTAATTGCTGGCAGATACCCAGAATGTTGTAGTGGGAGATACTTGTATTGCTTACTACTTCACAGTAAGTCCCCTATTTATTCTAGAGCCTGATGACCATCTAACAGTAGCCCAGTCACTAAAGAAGGAATTTGACAATCCTGAAACTGCAGACCTGAAGTTCCTAGTGGATGGAAAATACATTCATGTTCATAAAGTTCTTCTCAAAATTAGGTAAGAAACAAACTGTACAGATTGTATGAACTGAACTGTGTAATGTAGTCCACTGTGCTGAGTCATCACTGCAGAAAATTCTTGACTTATTCTTACAAATTCCCTTTTCCATGAGTCAGAGATTCATCTGCTGTTCTTCACTGTCACTCTCTGTCACTCCTTGTAGTTATCAAACATGTTGCTTTACTACCTGCCTTTCCATCAGTTCCCTTTATCTGACATCTATCCTCCTTTGTGCTACCTAAATGGCCTTGACCTTGATTTCGAATAACCTTTTTCTGCTGAGGAAAAGGCTCATTTACTTCTGCTGTCTTCTCAGTAGTTATAATCAGGTTTTTCCTTCTTTATATGCTCAGCTTCCTCCACCAGAATGATGTGAGGGGGTTCTGTTTATTCTTGGCTTTCTTTCCTTCCACAGGATCCTTCAGTTGTTTCAGCAACTTCTGTAGGTGCTATCCAGATTATCTTTTTTCCCCTTTTTTGGCAGATTTCTTGTTCTACTTGCTTCAAACCTTCTTATCAGTGAGTTTGACTTTTAAGCTGGCTTCTCTTTCTGTTTTTACAACTTTTTGCAAGTTAAGACCACTTAACAGTGAGATTTGACATATGCAGATCTACAGAATGATCTCACTATTATTAACGTGCAGGGAGATTAATTTGTTACTGCTGATGTGGTTTCTACTGGGATATTCTAGAGACACTGCTTTAGATCTCTCCTGCCTTGCCAACTGCTTCTGCTTCGTCCTCCTCTTTGTTACAATATTTCTTTCTCTTTGCTATTTTTTTTCTCAAAATGCTTGGCTATCTCAGTTTATCACCACTCTCATCTTCCTGCTTTTGCTCCTGAGTCCTAGTAGTGATTTCTTGTATATTACTGTGTAAAATTAGAATTTCCTGTTAATTCTTGCATGTCCTTGTTTGTTGGGGTTTTTTTTTCTGCTCTCCTCTTACTACTCCAATTACCTTTATTACTTTTTTCTTCCCTTTACTGGTTTCATTGCTTGTTCATTACACTCGTGCCTATTGTCCACCCTCTTTGTTTGGAATGCCATGTGTTCTCCATGAGATACCACATCAAATCTTGTGTATGCCCAAAATGTTCCTGAGGTTCTTTTTCCTCCTAATCAGACTATATGTAGCTTTCTGTTATTTCTTTTTTCTTGCTCTCTTCCTCTCAGATTATATGGCATTCTCTGAAGGAAATATGTCTAATTCTAAAATGGATTTAAATATATGGTGTTACCAAAACACTATAAAGGAATAATAAAGCATCAGGCACAGTCTGTAAAATTAATATTTTGTTTGAGTGTCATGATGCAACCGGATCAGGGTATTTAAAATGGTAGTTTGC
Source organism: Rhagologus leucostigma (assembly GCA_013397725.1). Taxonomy (NCBI): domain Eukaryota; kingdom Metazoa; phylum Chordata; class Aves; order Passeriformes; genus Rhagologus; species Rhagologus leucostigma. The sequence continues at coordinate 2,631,731 of VZTD01005474.1, read as the reverse complement.
GACATTCAGCCTCTTCCAGAGCACTGTCATGAAAGCAGTACTGGTACAAGTTCCTTTTCATTTTCTAGTCATTTCTTTACTGCTTACGAGGACTTCTTTCCATCTTATTGTATTCCTGTTCTTGAACTGGATCCCGTTGTTGGTGGTTATTGGCTGGCAGTGGTGGTGAAATGTCAGGGAACGCCCGGCTCAGTGAGAGCAGCCCGAGGCCAGCGCTGCCTGCAGAAGCAGACACATCCCAGGGTGCGGGTGGGATTCATCAGCTCTGCATTCAGCCAGCCAGAACTGTGGTCTGGGCTGTCTCTGCTGAGAGATAGTGACAGGGAGAGAGATATGCCAAAGGATGAGTCACTCCAAGATGCTTTGCAGACTGGAGGATGTGTGCTAACCAGTTTTTATTTTCATTTACTTATTACTTTTTCAGGGATCAGTGTGTACCACCTTCTCTCTGACTTTTGTGTGGTGCTATTGGGGCACAGACCATTCCCAAGGTCTGATCCACACTGGATGGATAACATGGTCACCACTACTTAACATGAGGCTCTGGGACGCAAAGCAATGAGGTTTTTGTCTGCCTCTCCCAATGCCAGAATGTGGTAACAGATGTGGCAGAAGCTAGATAATGACTTTTTATTTCTTTATGAATTTGATAAGGGGTTCCATTATTTTATTAAAAGCCCCAAAATACTAAGATAAAAAAATTCTTTCAATAACCAGTAAAATGGGAAGAACTTAAGTGATTAGTTAATTGTTTTTCATTTGGATTTAAGTGATGCTGTCTTTATATTGCAGTCTTGTCTCAGAGACATTAAAAGGAAACCATCCTACTTTTTATAGAAAAGTTTGAGTAAAAGAAGAGAAAATTTAGATGTGGGAGAGTTATAAATTAGTCTAGTACAAAAAAGTACAATTAAATTGTGGTTGTTATAGGAAAAGTTATCAGAGGTGGTGATGTTAATTTATATAAAAAAAAATTTGAAAACTGTGCAAATGTTAGGATGCTTTATAGGGAACAGCAAGTTACAGTGCGTTGTAAATTACTGTGAACTGCAAGGTGCAGATTACAGCTGTCAAAGGCAGCTTGTTCATATGTCCTTGCTGGTATCTGTCACAGAAGTATTCAGACTTGTAAGAAAAAGGTGGTGAAAGATCTGAGTGAGAGTGTCTTCACTTTCAGTAATTTATCCTTGAATATAATGATTAATGCTGAATTGTGTATGGACTCTGACACTGGAATAAATGATATCTAAAATTATTAATAATTTCCCTCTTCATTAGGTGATGTTGGAGAAATCAGGGTCAAATCTCAGAATTGCCTAAATTAATTGTAAACTTTATCTGCTACAAGACAGGTAATAAAATTGATTGTTAATGTACAATGTATTTAAGAAAATGGCATCAAAACCAGATGGATAATCCCTGTAGATATTGTAAGCAGAAATTGAGCCTGCCATAAAATATTAACAACAGAAGTAAAATTCTGAATTACATGTATTGGGCTTATAAGCCTTATAAGGCTTAAAGAAATTAACATGTTTGAAGCAAGAAATCATGTAGCTAGAGGTTCTGCTTGTGCATTTAGTCTGTTGGGACTGAATTATTTTTTTAACAACTCCTTGCTGCAGCTCATCGTTCAAGCTTAACTCTTTACAGTGTAGAATTTTTGTTCATGTTTTGTAGGTGTGAACATTTTCGCTCCATACTCAATAATGATGATGAAATTATAGAAATGAGTGAATTTTCTTATCCTGTTTACCGAGCCTTCCTGGAGTATCTGTATACAGACAACATTAGGCTCCCTCCTGAAGATGCAATAGGTATTTGCCATAAATGTAAATTACTCTAGATTATTGTTTTTGAAAAGTTCAATCTATGTGTCATTACAGGGTAAGGAAAGCAGGGCTTGTTAATTTTAGTTTCATTAGCACTTAAATCTTGAGTTTGGCAGGTGTCAGGAAGAAAGGATGCAGTAGCAGGAAACATGCCCAAGGAGAATGAGTGGTGGGCGTGCAGTGAGATCAAAGATGCCAAGTTTTCAAAAAGAACTCATTGTTGCTCTTATTAAGAACTTTCTTTTATTTAGAAAGATGACATCCTGAAACTTTTCTTGTTTGAGTAGCTGTAGCGATTTTTGATCCTGAACTAAAAGGGAGCTCTTCCCTGCGTGAATTTAAGAGGGTGTAAGTCAGTAATTGATGTCCAGAATGAGAACAAGAGAACAGAGCACTTACATAGTAATAAAATGGTTTCTTTTTTGATAGGTCTGTAGGGGACCTTAAAAAACGCACACATCATCTAGGGAAAAAAACAGAGCGAGTCTTTGATTAATTCGGCCTAAAACAAAAGGGTAATTGATTAATTTGAAAAGACACTAATATATTTTGCACCAGAATAGTTAAAGCTGTATAAATTTTCACAGGGCTGCTAGATTTGGCAACACTGTATAGAGAAAACAGACTGAAAAAGCTTTGCCAGCAAACGATCAAACAAGGCATTTGTGAAGAGAATGCCATTGCTCTTCTTTCTGCCGCTGTCAAGTACGAAGCTCAGGTAAGAACTTCTCTTCAGGTAAGCAGTTGTTTTCTGAGAAATGAAGCTGCCTAATGTAAACATGACTGTATTTGACTGGTGAGGCATAATTACTGTAATTTCCCATGCTGGCTTTCCAGATGTTTGTTTTCCCCTTTTTAAGCTGTAAAATAAAAATTTAAAAAACCCCAGTTACTAGTGTTTTCTTCCTGCCCTTTTGGCTTGCACCTGTGAGTGAGGGTTCTTAATCTGCTTCCTGTTTTGTCGTGTGGCATGCAAATTTCTCACTGCCATTTACATCTCTGCCTTTGGATTTTGCCCTTTCAGTCCGTGAGTTCTCCACCTAATCATTTGGTCTGCCAGTGTCGGGTACAGTCACTCTGGTACTGACTTTTACAGGCAGTGGGAGAATTTACTTGTGAAGTCCTTGCATATTTACACTTGTGCTTATATTAAAAAATCCATTTTTTCAGTATTGTTTGCAATGACTTGTGGTGACACACAGCAAATTACCTATTGTTAATATTCTCCCCGTATCCTGTCATGTGGTCCGCCCTTGATTGTGGAATGTGTCACTAGCACTCAGCCTGTTCCCAGTGCTTTTTTGGTAAACAAATACTTTCAAAGATATTTTCCTTTTCTCATCTTTAGTGCTGTGATGATTGTGGAAATAAGTATGTGGTGGGTTTTATTATTCAAAAAGTCTGCTTATGTATTTTAGTCGTAGGGGACATTGTTATAAATACCTTTCAGGTATGAGAGGCAAGTAGAAGGAAGAGACTGAAACAAACACTGAGTTTAAAATGTTGCAGTAGTCAGTGCTGTGTGGAAACAGCAAACTACAGGAGATGAATTTGTGTAGGAGTTGCAAAGAGGAGGCTGGAAGTCTGTGAGTTCTGTCCATTGAAAGGGGATAACGAAAGATTAGTAGATAGTAAGATCACCAGCTGCCACTTACAAGGCGTTTTTAACCCAGGTATCAGTAACAGAGCGCATGAACAGCTGGGGCAAAGATGAGTTGTGCTTTCAGTGTGCTGTGCTGGTACAAGCCCAGCACAGCAGGGAAGGCTCTGCAGGAAGGCATGACCCAACGGTTTGGTTCTCTTAACAGCAGATCTTTTCATTAAAATTTTATTCTGTAGTTTCTCCTCATACAAGCTTTTCAACATTTTTTAACTCTTCAAAGCAGAAGTATTTTTAGTTGACCTGTATCTGGTGAAGTAGTTGAAGAGTAGTTAAAGATATGTTTAGGCGTGTTGTGAAGTAGTAAAACTAGCCTGAACAAAGTACCAGAGTTCATAACAGCTGAGACACAATAAAAGGGATTGGCTGGATAACTAAATATATGCTATCCTTTATTCTCCTCTTCCTGCTATGATTCAGCGTTTTTCAAAACATGTAAGTTTAACACAATTGTCAGATGATGAATTGGTTCACCTGCCCTGGCTGCAGCATGTGCCAGACTCAGGAGTGTATTGTTGCCCTCCTCCCTACACACCCACAGCTCAGAAAGGTGTGGAATAGAACGGCTTTTGGGAAATGCAGCAAAGATTTCTTTATTAAAGACATGGGGATAGCCTCTGTCTAAGGAATCGTGGAATAAGCCAGGATCTTCTAGTGTACTACATTAATTTAGTAACTCCTGGTTTGAGAACCATGTGCAGTGTGTCAGGACTTCAGCAGAAAACTGTCAAAAGAAGGATTATGAAAGAGGCCTCATATTTTGGATGTTTGAAAAGATAGAATTCAATTTTTTTTGTCTTTAAATGTGAATACTGCAAGTGAAAGATTATAGCAGTATGTGATGTGCCATTCACATTGCAAATTAAATGAAGACTGACTTGACTACTGTAGGCATCTGTTAGGATTTAAAATGCTTGAAAATATTTTCCTGTCCTCAGAAAATACAAAAAGTTGCTGCTACAAGTAATTTTAAAGCATATTTCTCATATACACTGTAGCAAATTTTAGACTAATCATCTATAAAACAGAATAAAGAGACAGTACTTCCTGAAACTGCAAAGTGAGTGACCAGGATTCTCTGTAATCTATGGTCCTCTTCATATCAGCAGCAGCAAAGGCAGCTGCTGTTCATTTTAGTTAGCATAAAAGTTCACACACTGACTGTAAAGCAGCTCATGTTCTGACAGTACCATTTCAGAACTCTGCTGGAACTTAAGCTGTCACTGTCTTTGGTTGTCCACAATTTTTATTTCCTCTGGTTTTTTGCTTCTTCTATTCTCATTCCTTTTCTACTTTCCCAGTAGTTGTTGATGAGAGATACTTGCTATACCATATTTCTTCTTTAAGGATATTTTGTACTTCATTTAAAGCTTTAGTTACATCTTGAAACACAGAATCTAAGGAAAAGTTTTCAAAAGGAAATTCACAGGTAGTCTGCTGAGTATCTTTCTACTACTAATCCCAGGCTGCAATGTTTGTGTAGTTCACATAGAATCAAATTCCCATGGGTTACTCTTTTTGCTGTAACCCTTGAAGAGTTTGTAGTTTATGGATCAATTCTGACTTCCTTGCTGCTGGCTCTAGCTCTGGCTGCAGAAAGTAATTAATTTTCCTTCAGAGCAAGTTGTTGCGTAGGACCCAACTAAAGGAGACTGACCCAGTGCATGGAGAGAAGGATTGGCACTGTTATGAGGAGTTTGAGTGGGAAGAATTTGCTGTGTGCAGTCCTGGTTTTGTGGCTTGGTGGCTTGTACCCATCCTGTGCTGAATAGCTGAGCATACTCTTACAGTGAGACCAGAACAAGACCGAACCTTTTGTGCTATCTGGGAATCCCATTAGACAGAGGGATACAATTCCTAGGTTTGCCATGAAAGACACATGTATCCTAACATGCTGGTTGTGTTCAGCAAGCATCATCAAATTTTTCATCATGTTTTACTTTTATTTCCAGCATGGCTAGGATATCTGCTGTTTTTCATGGGACCACTACCGAATGCAGTGCAGGGAGGAAAAGAAAGGAGCTATTGATGCTCTAGTAGTTCTGTGTGGGGCAAGTTGATGGTTTCACCTGCTGGTAACTTTTCTAATGAATATGTAGTAAATTCTAGTAAATGTGATGGAGTTCTAGGGTTGATTTAGGTGGCTACTCCTGTTTTCTCAAAGTAGATTTATTGAATAGTTTGTATAAACAAATTTTATCCTATAATTTGTGATCTCATCAAAAGGATCAGAAAAGGGATTGATAATGTGAACAATCTGGTATATTGTCTGCTAATTAAATGACAGATTTGAAACATAATAATAATGATAATAATTTTATCAGTCATTCATATTACAAATTACTCCAATTTATTCCTAGGACTTGGAAGAATTTTGCTTCAGATTTTGCATAAACCATTTGACTGTTGTTACACAAACTCAAGGCTTTGCAGAAATGGACCATGACCTCCTGAAAAACTTCATTAGCAAAGCCAGCAGAGTGGGAGCATTCCGAAATTGAGGTCTGACTACTACCAAGCTGAAGAGCACGTCCTCTTCCCTCCTGGAAATACTTCTCCTTTGGAGAACTTCTCCATGGTCAGAATGTGCAATGGTGTGGAAGGAAAGTCTTGGTGTCCATCAGGTCAGGGAGTGTGTAGAACTCCGCTAAGATGGAGGCTTTGTAAGGATGGCTGCAGTGTAGGTGTGTGGTGACTGTTCATTGCCAACAGCCAGGATTCAACACAAAAATCTAATGTAACTACCCTTTCCCACTCAAGCAAACTAAGCTTGTCATTATCTAGTCTGTCTAATTTTTTAATTTTTTTTTAAACAATCTGTGTTTGGATTTTATGGGACAGTGACCTGTTTGTTACTAAAACTTTCATAGTGTACTTTTGTCTCAAAACGCAGTTAATATGCCATAGTGGGCTTCTTTTTGTCTGATTATAACCCAGTGAAGATACAAACTTGTTTTTCTGGACGTATGGTAAAATAACATAAGTTCTTTAGGGTGAGAGGCTTTCTGATTTGTAAGAGGGTATGTCTCACTTGGTGTTTGTTTGGAGTTTATTTATGAGGAGCTTCAGCAGCGTATTGCAGTTTTGAGTTCACAGCACTTGTCTCATTGTTTAGCCAGAATGAAAAGAATTGCCCTTTCCATTACACCAGGCATGGTCCCTGACACCCCAATGGAAGCACCCACCAAGTTTGTCTGGATGTGAATTGTCATGCTGTGAGTTTTACTACTAAGAAAACCACCTACAAACCCAAACAAGATTTCAAGAAAAGGAAGTTCTGCTTGAGGCTTATTTATTCCTGTCTTACTATCTCTCTTCAGACAGGTCAGCTTCAGAAAAATGGAGAGAAGGGTGATTTTGAAGCAGTAATTTCAAATTAATTCAATTCTAAGAGTGAACTGTCACTATATTCCAGATGGTGATAAAGGTATCTTGTCCAAATACAGCGTTTCAGATTCTCCTATCGACAGAGCTGCGAGGTGACTGCACCACTTTCCTTTCAGGGCTGTTCAGGAGAGAGGAGCTGCCCTTTGGACACGCCTCTCTCCCAGCATTGATCATCGGTGGCTAAGGTAGAGTAGATGCTTCATTTCTAACTGGCTGAAGTGAGTTAAGGTGAAAACCCCACCCAGTGCTGCACAGAGAGAGGTTTGCCCCATTACAGAAGGTGTGGAGCTCATGGAGCATTTACTTGAATTTTCTAATAGGTAACTGTGAATTAACCCTGAGAATTTCTCTTAAAATTCTGAGTGAAGTGACTTCAAGTGCCTTTTGCAGTATTTTACAAATGGGGAAGACAAAAAGCTGGATGACCAGGCTCAGTACACTAACATAATTATAGAAGTAGTCGTGCAACCTTCCTACATGTCCCTGCTGTGCCACAGCATCCTTTGATGACTTCTTCTAATCCTCAAATGTGGCTTCTAAGGACTTAATTCCCTTAAATTATCACATCCTCATGTCTAAGGTGGAAATAACTGTTCTTTACTATATTGGAGGCTCGTTTCTCAAACAATCCTATTCTTTGAGGAAGAGTAGGAGGAAAAGGAGCAGCACATACTCAGAAAAGGAGTAGGGAGTAGTGCCCCCGCCACCTTTCACCCAAGACCCTGCGCGTGTGAGTGGAAAGGTGAAGCACGCAGGCAGCAGAATTCACTTAGGAGGAGGGTGATGAGGAAATATTTTGGAAAATGCTGTGCTAAATATTTACTTGTATTTGAGACATTCGCCTAAGACTCTCACTAGAAATATATTGGATCATCTACTGTTAACAAGTAGTTACTGCAACATTCTGCCACCCCCTCAGTGATGAGTATGACTTCCTCCAGCAGCATTAAGGCTGTTCTTAGCAGCTGTGTCAGTATTTTGTATTCAAACAGAAGTGGTCAAAACCTTCCCAGTACATAATGCAGATTCATCAAAACCACAACTTTGCTGGGGGAGGAGATCAGTTTTGCTAAGTTTGTGTTGAGAAGCACTTGACACCAGCACACAGATAGAGGTTACTGCAGACAGTAAAACAGTGTCATGGTAGGGCACAGCTTTACTGCCCCCGCTGTGTGCTCTGGCCCAGCACTGCTCATACCAAAGCAGGGACACGAGGGATTCTATGTAAGCCAAGGCTGCAGATCCCTGGTTAAGCCTGGGCTGCCCGATTCACCTGCCAGCATTTCCTTAAGGGTAGCAGTGTACGACCACATCCCAGCCTTGGGGCAGCAGCTGGCACCAGCCTCTGCTGGCATCACACTGGAACACATCCAGTCTTGCTGGGAAATGGAACCAGCTGGGCACCTACAGCCCTGGTACTGGCTTGTCAGTGATCACTCCAGCTTTCCTAAGGCAAGGACTACGAAAGGTCTCTCCACACATTTCTGTTCTTTTACTCGAAAGAATCAAACTAAAACTATAAATGTGAAATGATGGGGGGTTTTTGACTCAACATCTGATCAGAAACCTCTGGCTCCCTGGAGACACTGCATGGAATGATAGCACTGGAGAGGGACACCACTCTCCTGCATTGGCTCAAGTTTGTAACAAAGTAGCTGAACAGTTACTGCAGCTGAAATGGCATGCTGCTTGGAACAAGGCATTTTTGGCTTAATATAACCAAGTGCCATTTTTTTTCTAATTTATTTCCTTCCTGCTCATAATTTCCAACCAACCATACACATTAAAGCCTACTTGCAGTTTCCGAATAATTGACAAAGCTTGTAATTTTGAGAAAAAGCATCTCTGGACTGAATGAGGGTGATTCTAAAGATCCAGTGTGTCAGTGCTGGCTTTTATTCTGTATCATCTGACCTGGATGTGATGGTGTTACATTCATAGAAACATTTATTTATTTAACTTTTTAATTTTCATTGCATGCATTTTTCAGGTCAGTATTCAAAAAAAAAAGCCCTTAAACTGGCTTAAGGTGGTTAAATATGGGTGCATGGATGTAAATATGTGCTTGAAACCCAACCATGGGACATTTCAGAAGAAATTAGGGATGCATTTTACTGTTGTGAGATAGTCTGCAACCACCTTGTGTTTGTGGATCTTGCAGGTTAAATACTTGCTAAAGTATTGTTCTGTTTTAGGATACCACTGAAAAAAGGTATTTCTTAAAAAGTGAAAATATGGGGAAGCATAAACTGGTGTCTGGTGTTTAAATAAAGAGCAATGTTCCACTTTCCAGAAAGGAGTCTGGAAAGAAAAAGAAATTAGATGGGTAGGGTCATTTAAAGGTTCTCCTTAATTACTGAAGCTAAAAGCCAGCACTGCATTGTCATCTAGTACCTACCTGTAGAGTTTTCTTACAATGCTTGGTAACTATGTAAACTGCTGTTTTTATATGACCTGAACAATTACCCTGGGCTTTCCTTGTAAAACAAAGCATTTATTTGCCCCAGAGAGGCAGGATTCATTGGCTACCACCCCCTGATGTAGAATGTTTTTTTGTTTCTTTACAAACGTACCTGGTTTAACAGACCATTAATAAAAAGGCCATAATATTTAAAACAGTATGAGTGGGACTTTTTTCCTTTCTTTTCAGTAAAAATGAAGAAAGTTTGATGCTTGTAGACTGAGTTGACTGTGTGTGGGGGAAAAGAAGTAAACCAGATAGTATTTCACAGAGGTACCTTAAAGGCTATTTGTGTTCTTCAGGAAATCACTGTCACCAGATAACCCATTTGTAAGCTAGAGAATTTGTTCAAGTGTATTTCCACCTTTCAAAGAAATCAGTGCCCCAGTGACTTAATAAATTGTGATTAATAAAATGGTCCTCAGGACACCAATCATCGTTCCTTAAGCAAATGCACATTATGACCAGCTTGTTACATTTTAAAATATTTTCAGCTTGTACTGTGCTCTGGTATCACACAGCCATAATCTTCTCCAGCTGCTTCACATTTGATACAGGTGTCTTCCTGCAGCCCCTTCTGTACCTGAAAATGTGCATTTACACATTTCCCTACGGCTGTCCCAGTACCTGTGAGGCACGTGCTGTTTAGTACAGCCCCTCTGCACGAGCACTGCCGAAGCACAAAATTCTTCACTTGCAAGTCAAAGGCAGGGAGGAAGAAATAAATTCCTATGACATTTAAGAACAAACAGCATTTGGAAACAGTGGACAGCAGGAAGAGATTAAGGTTTAAAACATCAGATTAAGAGGCTGGGAGTCAGCTCATCCACCTTCAGATGGCTACACGGCCACCCCAATAGATTAAATCCCCTTAAGCACAAATGGACAGAACAGGCCTTTCCAGGATGCAATTTGCCTGACCTCATTTTACACCCAGGGCTTAGGCTTTCTACAGAAACTGAAGCTTGTTGTTAAGCACCTAAAATGGCCATCACATTTTGTGTCCAACTTCTGCTGTGATTCCTAATTTTCTTTTTTCCTGGAACAGTTTCAATATTCCAGGCCATTTTTAGTACAGCAAGGTCTCGCTCTAAGAAAAGTGCTGTCAAACACTGTAAGATTTCCATATCTAATAAAAAGCCATTAGTTTCAATACACATTTATTTGCATAGGTACCATATGAAATCACCTAATATAAGAAAATTACTGACTATAAATCCTTTAAAAGCTATTTTATTTATCTTGAAAGGAAAGAAACTGATTAGTTGTATAAAATAATATTGTACATTTTATGTAAAGCCTTCAGTCTGTTTGAACAAAAAAAAATACATTGTCACAGTAAAGAAATAATGAAGCTGTTTAGATACGAGACTCTGTATCATCCCTCTAGCCAAAGGAAGAGTCTTGACTGCTGTAACAGAGCTTACAGTCAGTGTACCCCAATGTTAACATATATCCTGTCTGTAAAACTGCAAAAAGCGAGAAAATAAACATAAGGTACTCTGGAAACTTCTGTACATTTTTCAGTAAGAAAATTGAAGCCATACTGAGTCTAAAAAACCCCTCAATATTATATTAAAATTAATTTAAAATCAGTTTGCTGCTCATAGAATTTTAGGAGCTCTAGGATTAGCTTTGAATCAACACAAGAATGGATCTTTAAAAAACTTCATACTATAAGTACTCTAGGATCAGCTAAACAATCTGTAAATAAGCTACCTGGAAGACGTCGGTTTAAAACATTTGTGTCATGAACAGCATGCTTTTCTACTGTACCTGTTCTTAATTTAACTAGCTGCAAAAGCTAAATTTTAAAAATGGGTAATTTTAAAGCAAGACAATTTATTTGCTTTTGTTTTAATCCACTGGAAATAAATCATGTGCTTTTGTTAATCAGGTATTTTACAAAACTTTGTTGTTGCAAGAAAAGTTCCAGTATCTGAATCAGTAACTTAAAAATACAAAAGACGAAAAAAGGATTGGATGGTTTTGTTTGGGTTTTTTTGGGTTAGTTGCAACCATTCACAAGTTGCTCAGTTAACTGCCTTTTCAGTCAGGTAAGGCAGATTGATTTTCCCAACTTGGGTTCACCACGTTCAGGTTTTTGCAACTGCTGCAGAAAGGCCAATGGGAGATGCCCTGTGCTTTTAGAGACCAGGCTGCTCCTACCTGGAACCCAACTGGAGACACTCAGCTTCCAGCTTTCTCAAGCTGTTTGGCTTGGCTACAGTTACGTGAAAATTGGAAGAAATCAAGAAAATTCTACATCATTAGAATTCTGAAAACTTGTGTGTACCAGGTATGGTTTAGGTTTGTTGTTTTGTTTTTGTTTGTTTTTTTTTAATACTTGAGATTTCCCAAGATAAGAAAGGGCACATCAATTACTCTGCATATGGGAAGAAGCTTCAGCTTCTGGGTAGATTCTCTGTGGGATTCTGGGATGAATCTCCGTGGGATTCATACTCCATGAAATTCAAACTGAGGGATGGTGTAACTGCCCTCTGAAATGACAGCGGAGTGAAAGCAGGGGAAGCAAAACTACAAAATGCCAAGTGTTGGTTTCAGTAGTAAGGCTGCGAAATGAGTTCACTTTGAATTCGGGTTGTACTCCTGAGGTGAGGCCCCGACTCTGCAAGGCCCCCAGCTGCTGTCCAGTTTAATTTAATGGGAATTTGATGTGCTAATTATGAACAGAGACAGAAATCTTTGCAGTAAATGGCCCACCATTTTCAAAATTTGCAAGTAATGAAAATCTAAAAATCAAATCTAAGAAACAAAATTAGTGCATTTCAAATCATTCTAGCTAACATTTCATCTTTAGACATAAAAAATTCAATCCAACGAGACTGAACTGGCTTAAATCAGTAATGCTGCAACAGGAAATTCAGACACTTTCCAAGACTTTTAAAGAATCCTCAAAAAATATATATAAATTAAATTCAGTGGCTTACATTGTATATATGCTACATCATAAGGCAAAGTATCATGGAAAACATTTAACAATTTAAGAAGTACAAATGCTTTCAACTAGCAGTTTGGAATAAAAAGCAACTAAAAAAGCAACTCTATTAATGAAGGCTGTAAAACAAAAACAATCTTAAGAGGTGCTGCTGGCAGTGCAGCCCCTGGTCCTGAGAAGAATCTCACTTTTCTTCACTGGCTGAGGTATCGTTTCCATCATTCAGCTTCTGCTTTTGCATTCTTGTTCGAGTAGATGCTATAAAAAACCCAACAAACAAAAAGAATGAAATATTTTCTTCATAGCTACTTCAGACTGATTATTGGAAAAATTTGTAATGACACAAGGAATAGAAGTACATTATTCTCCTGTAAACGAACCAAACATCTCATTATAGGATGTACACCTCATTTTGCATTGTTTCAGCCATGCTTGCTCAATCTTACAGATCTTATGAAATTCCTTCCACCTGGTCACTCCAGTTCTCACTGTCTCTGTACCCTCACTCTGTCCATTTCCATCCTCAAGGTGGGCAGATGGTCTGTGTCACATTGGGAATCTAGCTGTGTAGCCAGGCTGTGGGCTGAGCAGTGCCCCCACCCCAGAGACAGCCTGCCCAGGAATGGCTGTTCCCCTCAGTGGCACACACTAACACCACTGGACACGAGACAGAGCTCTCCTTCTTAATCTTTGCCATAGGTAAACACTGAAACATTTTCCCTATCTTAAAATAAAGGAGAGGTGCCTGGATCCACACTCGTACCTGTCTTGATGAGCAAGGTAAGAGTTTTTAATGGGCAAATCTGCTCAGCTGCAGAGCTCAGGTTCCACCAGAGAGTGAGAATGCCTGGCCAGGCCAAGTGTGCTCCTTTTCACGAGTGGAAAATACAACTCAGATGTGGAGTTGGGGCCATTTTGCTTTTCATGAGCTAGATTTGAGTTTCATTTTAAAACAGAAAAGTGATCCCATAAGATCTGAAAGAAATGCTGACCCACAGCAGAAAAAAAAGCAGTCTCAGACGTTTCAATATAAAAGACAGCAAAGCAACAAAAACGCTACATATGGTTTTCCTGTGTACATAAATTTCTATTTTGTAATCTGCATTTTCAAGATTAAATGCAGCACGTACAAAAGCTAAGCAAGCTACCCAAATCACATCGGTGTTGAGCAGTGTTTTCATCTGAGTGGGCCCAAGGCACTCAGTGCTGTGCAGATTATAAGAAAAGTAATACTCACTCATTTCTGCAAGCTTCTGTTGGAACTTGGACTCCTGGGGTAGGTGTTTGCTGCAGACAGAAAGCATAAGGTTAAGTTAATAAAAACAACTTTTTACCCTCGTAACCTAAACTTTAAATCAAGGGGAGTCATCATCATTCTGGCATCAAAGCATGTAACTGAGGAGCTTCATGCTCCCATCTCTCATTTGATACAGCTGCTAAAGCTCACAAATTAACACAAGATAGGATATTAGGAAGAAGTTAGGATGAAGACCCTGGGAACCAAATACATGCAAGATCTTTGAAAAGCCCAGGACAATCTCTCACCTTCCATCTGCCTCGTCTTGCCCCTCTATATCGAAGCGCAGCCTCTTCAGTGGCTTCGGGGCAGCAGCACCTGCTTCTGCACTGCGCTTCAGCTGGCACTCACTGTTGCACAACATCTGGTTTATTTTTTGAAACTTTTCAGAAGTCTGAAGTGACAAGAAAATAGGGAAAGAACTGCCAATAAATTCTGAAACCACTCCAACTTCCAGATCATCCACAAAAAATTAGGAGTTCTAAAACTCTGGAGTTTTAAGAACTCTTTTCTTGTGCCAAAGCAACTACAATAAAATGCAACACATTTTAAAAGTGAAGTCTGGATATTTGAAAGGAGTTAACAGAACTTCCCTATAATTACTATATTAAATCAGACACACTCACTGGCCGGCTCTAGAGGTGTGAGCAGGCTATCCCATTCCTCCAAAAGTTATATGCATTTAAGACCAGACATTAAAAATGTTAAAACTCACCCCAAATGATTCTCCAATTGACACCAAAATTCTGCCAAACGAAGAAGAGAAGTTTAAGCTACATTTAACAATGACAGAAGCATCCACTAATTTGCACAGGTTAGCACAAGGCATTAAACAAGGTCTCTTCCTCTCTCTCTCTGCATTAACAGTGCAAATCCCTACTGTGCTTTACTGTGTTGAGACATTTCTCTTTGATCCAGTGAATGCTGAATCACCAAATGAACTGAATCACACAGAGAGGAATGAAATTGTGGCTTGAAAGAATCAGAGGCCCCCCCAGTCTGTCCTGTATGGGCAGGAAGACCTTTCAGGGCTGGGTACCCAGACAATCATCCTCTCATCTTTACCTTCAGGTGTTTGCTAATCAACCTAAAATACACAGTAACATTTAAACTTTTGTGCACAGTGGGACTCACTTGATCCTAGCCTGAAAAGCCACTGGAAACTGGTACATTTGCTGTACATCCTCATCTGCTAAGAACTAGTAACCAACGTTTGAAATGTTCTGTTCAGCCAGCTAAATAAACATTTTGTTGCAAAAAAGTATTTTCCCTTTAAACAAGCTGACAGAGCTCATCTGTGTTTTTCAGGAGTGTGATGCAGGGTCAAAACCAACAAAATTTAAGCAACCAGGTCAGGAAACTCCTCTTGGGGGGGGGGGAAAAAAAAAAAAAAAAAAGAAAAAAAAAAGAGAGAGAGAAAGAGAAAAAAACCCCAACAAAAAAACTCCTTGAGCACAAAAGAAAAGCGTTGAATGATGAATAAAGATTCCAAATACAGGACAAAAACTATTAACCAGAAATTATATGATAGCCACAGACTACTGACAAACTAGACTGTGCAGTTTTCCAATTTGCTTCCATTAAAATCCCCCAAATACCTTAAATTTAGTCAAAGAAATGCTTGTCAACAACCTACCTAGACCTTGGAGTCATCTTTGTGGGTGACTGAAACCCATCAGAGAATTTGTATGGGCTCTTCAGAGGTGAGATGTAGATGTTATTGCCAGCAGGAACACGCCGAGGAGAGTTGGAAAACTGGTAAGGGCTGCGAGGAACGTGTGGGATAGGTGACAGAGTTGGAGGCTATAAAAATAATAAAATAATCGTAAGGCTTTATTGCCTATATATTTCTAGTCTATTGAATAATGAACAGAGCTAATGGCTTACCCTGCTGGAAGCATACTGCAAAATGTTTGCTTTCAGCTTCTGCATAAACACTAAGTTGTAAAAGACGATGATGGAATCATATTGTTCTTCCCGGATAAGAACACGTTTGAAAGTCTACACAGGGTGAGAAAATCATACACAGATTAAAAAAAA